>JARFMH010000034.1:0-124138 GCA_029532395.1 Schizosaccharomyces lindneri | reverse complement strand
CCTGAGGGTGTAGCAATAGTGGAAGTGAATCCTTGAGAACCGGAGGTGACGGTCTTAGTAACCCAAGAGGGAGTACCACTGGGAGTGTTTACTTGAACAGTGTTGTTAGGAGTAGGGCTAGGTGTGTCAATCAAAACGGTACCAGCGGAAGATCCTGAGGGTGTAGCAATGGTGGAAGTGAATCCTTGAGAACCGGAAGTGACGGTCTTAGTGACCCAACTAGGACTAGGTGCATGAGGGACAAGGCTCGCACTTGAAGTTATCGTTGTGGTGATGACAGATCCAGAACTGGTGATAGTTGTGTAGTAAGTAGATGCCGAGGTAGTGGTGGAGGCTTGACCTGTGGCCGTTTCCGTGTTAGGAATAGAAACGTGGCCGCTTCCAGTTGATGACTTACCAGCAGTCACTGAAATTGAGCTGGGATGTTGAGGTGTGTTTTTTGAAGAAGTTGATGTATTGGTCAAAGAAGAAAATGAACTGGAAGAAGTCACGGGAGTGCTACTCGAAGCGACAGAAGAAGTTTGCACTGGGGAAGAAGCTGGGGCGCTTGGCTTGTTGATGGCGTTTGTCGAATGAGGCTTGGTATTCGACGTGGATGCCAAAGGGTGACTGGATTTGGGATGAGGAGTGGTGCTGACTCCTGAGAGAGTACCAGAGGTTGGAATAGCAGGCTTGTTTCCAGTTAATGGCCATGATCCAGAAATAGGAGTACTGTTGTTGAGTATTACCGAAGAAATACTTGTTGTTCCGAGAGTTAAAGTCTGACTAACTGTTTTCGTATCACTTTTCCCAGTTGTTGCAGAGACGAGGGTGGTGGTATCTGTATAAGCGCTGGTTATGCGATCGGTAGAAACGCTTGAAGGATATGTAGATGATGGGGTAGCACTACTAGAGGTCAAGCTGTTTACCAATTTAGAAGAAGCATGAGTCGCTTGAGGGGGTGGTACACTTGAAGAACCAGTTACAGATGCAACAGAATTGGTAGGTGACGTGACAGGTGTAGGAGCAACCGAAGTAGAGCTTGGCACGCTGCTTGATGATTCAGTGTTCGAAGCAGGAGTTGGTGCACTATTCGCCTGTGAAGTGGTAGCTGAAGGACTAGCACTGGTAACAGTAGTAGAAGACGTTGGGCTTCCAGGTAAGCCACTAGAAGTTAAAGAGGAACCAAGATTCGTAGCAGACACACAGGGAAGACGTGAAGTAAATGGTTCATAAGCAGTGGTGGTAATGGTAGTAGTAACGAGGCTCCAGTAACTTGAGGCAGTAACGGTTTCCTTTGCTGAATAAAGGGTGATACTAGAAGACAAGAAGCTGTCGTAGGTACAAGTCGGAACATCAAGATTGACAGTAGAAACCTCATCCTTGGTGGAATTCGAGTAAAGCGCTCTCGCGAAAAGGGAGGCTTCCTTTTGGTCTATAAACTTTGCAAAGGAAGGAGAAACGAAAGAAAAGAGAAAAAGGGGAAGGAAAAAGTACGTAAGTAAAGACATCATAAAAGAGAATAAGTTCTAAAACAGCGAATATAACGTGTAATGCTTATAACGAAAGAGCAATAAGAATGTCGAATTGATAAAAAAAAATAAAGAAGAGAACGAGTAAAAAAGCAAGAAAATTCTAAAAAATGTAAAAAAGAGCAAAAACTCAAGAAATGAACAAAAACGTGATCTTCTCAAAACGCAACCAAACGAAGGTTAAGTATCTATAGTTTATGCAGAAAAAGTCGTAACAAGGAATTTAAAAAATTATCATCAAAAGTGGATACAAAAAGGAGTAGTAAGAAATACGGAGGGGAATAGGAAAACCAAAACCCAGGAAACGAAACACGGACACTTCAGAGAATCCAAACAAACTCAACAAGTTATCACAAACGTCTATTTCGCTAGCAAGTGTTTAAAGGCTTTGTATCTCTTACTGAATCTTCAGTGTAGAACAATGGTTATTGTGTGCCATTGTCTCCATTATATATACTATTGTCTTTTCCATTATGTTTCGTATTATTCTCAATGTTTCAAAAGAAACAAAGGATCCTTTGAAACTCATTGAAAAAGCGTTTTCTACATGACTGATTTGGGACCGTAATGGTATTAGAGAAAGCATTAGTATCCCAAAACGAAAGTTCTACCCTAGAAGCGACGCGACAAGTAACAATAAATGACCTTTCAAGGAACAAAGAAAGTAAACAAAAAAGAAAACAAAGACAGGAGCATCCCAAATTGGAGAATAACAAAAGTAAACAAGCTCTTTAGGAATAAAGAAATAAGGGATGAAGTGATTCTTATTTGCAAATCTGAAAAACGTCGATACTAATTTGCGAGCTTATTGACAATGTGAACGCGAATACTCGAGAAGTTTAATTTGTGCACACAAAACTAGGCTTCAAGGAAATACAGTATTGTATGCAATTTTTACCTTTGTTTTTTCCAAAAACAAAGCATAGAAATGCGCGGTAGCTCTTTACAACTTTCCAAAAGATACAAACTTTATCAACACATTTTGGGATCTAGCAGAAGAAACAGAAGTTTTCTATGTTCTTTTACGAACGAGAAATAATGCGCGATTACTGATATAAGGAAAAGTGAAGATATCTTTATAACAATGAACTGTTCAATACCAACAAACCTCAGTTATTGAAAACGTGTGGGTTTTATTTTCTTTCAGTAAGCTATTTGAAAGCGTTGAAAGAAAACAGTAGGCTTTTCTCCTTCCTCTGCATTTCTAATTCCATGCTTAGAAGCAAAACATGCATATGCACATAACAAAGTAAAGGTACTGATTGTTTTCAACTTTGCTTTTCTTTCAGTATTCACGACACTTCACGGAGTCCAACAAAACCTTCTTTCTTTAGACGGCTTTTCTGTGATAGTTTACGTTTTGTTATGCCTCTTCGATAGTATTATCACATATACGCAAGTATACTGTCAAAGCCGAAATATTGTCTTATAAGCATAATATTAAAGCGGTTTGTATTACAAAAGGAAAAAAACTTCTTAAGCAACAATGTTTTCTACTATATATATGGTATATAAATGTCTAGATAGAAGTACGAATTTGGGGATTGGAACCTTGGACTGATCTCACTCAATAAACCAAGTTATCATTGTAAATAGCTAATCAAGTCAGTGGGCTCTGAAAATATTTAAAAAACATCTCTAAATAGAATCCAACACATACCGAAATTACATTTGCAAGTCTTAGAACTCGTGCACTTGTCATTGTCAGAACTGTTGAAAGATATTACTATAAGCTCGATACGATAATATTATTGTATTATCAAAGAAAATCCATTTTTGTGATTGAAAAAAAGCCAGACTTTAGACGGTTGTTAAACTTATTAATTCTAGAAAGATATATCTATATATATATATAGATTTAATTAAGAGCTCAAATCTTTCCATCTGGAAGTTTGACTGATTTAACTAAATATAGTCAATATAGGATATTTAGTGAATCAGATATCTGGAAACTGTTAGTATTCATTCAATTAGTATGAAAGCATCAAAAATTCAAGTACAATTCATCGAAACAATACACTAAGTTTCTACAGATTTCTTTATTCTCATTAACAATGAGAGTCCATTGTGACACAAAGCGCTATAACAATCTATATAATCGTAGCACGATCTTTTGTAATACCCTAGACGGTTCGGTGTTTATTTTATGCCATTACGTTAGGTTCGGCTGTCCGCACATCATAAACATCGTCACCAAAGATGCTGTGTAAGATACATACAGGTCCACCATATTACCCCTTTCAACTTCAATAAATACTTCCTAGTAAGAGTTAAGAAAGTCGATGATTTCTTTACATAAAATTGTATGAGAGACTGAATTGATTTCATTTGTTCGCTCTTTTCGCATTGCTTTTTTACCTATCCTTTTATTTGTTCGGTTTAGTCGCCTTTTTTTGGTAGCATCTATTCTTGTAATTCATTTGAACCGATTTAATTTTTTATTCACCCATTCACCATGCTGCTTTCGTTCTGGATACGTGTTGCGTTTCTGGTAGGGTCGGCTTTCGCTTCTATTTCTTATGATCCCATCGCCCATGGTCCTAGTTCCCATAAATCTATAGTATCAAATCAAGATCCTACCACAAACCCGATTTATGTAGAAGAGGAATCGTTGATAGTTGTCCCAAATCATAAATTCTCGGGTGCTCATTTCTTTGCTTCTTGGCATTTTATAGATCCCACCGCCAAAAATGACACTGAGCCGGCTTACGTGGAATTGCTTTTAAAGCCAAATGTGAGCGCCTCAGCAGTTTTTTTCCGAAGCATTTTCTACCCAGACTTATTTCAAGGTTATAAACACGCAATCGACGGTTTAAAGGATTTTGAATTCCTCAAAAATCTTATTTCAGAGCACAGAGAGCCTTTTCGCATCGGCCCTGACTCAGATGTGCTACACAAAAAGCAACAAATTTACGAACCAGGTACACATTTATTTGTTGGGTTTTATGATCCTACAATGGATTACGAATCCTCTTTGCAAGGAGAATCAATGAACTCCATGTCTAAACAAGAGGTCGATCCTGTTGTTCAAGTACGTTACAAATCTGGTGATTTTAAAGATTCCACACCTATATCACGTTTCTTCATCTTTTTGTCGATAATTCCCAGTTGCTTAGGCTTATATTGGGGTTTCCACTGGTTGCGTAATCCCAAAAAGGTTACCTTTACTCAACTTTTGTTGCTCAGTTGGTATATTGCATTTTTGTTTAATCACCCTATAAAGCAATCAGTGTTTTCAAACGTGGATTTTTACAAAGCTCATCGAATCTTGACTACATCTTCAATTATTTTTAGTTACCTCTTCGGTGATGGAATTGAACGTCCTTTATTCAATTCCTTTATTTTGGCGTTTTCTTTCGGCATGGGTTACGTTCGACGTAGTTCAAAGAAGTTGATTTCCTTGGTCATATTACTAGGTTGGTTGCAAATGCTATTTATTACTATTGCCCCTTTTGTCTTCCCTGTTCTGTTCATGGTTGGTTCTTCCAAAGCAAAGTCTTTGCGAGTAGCATGGATGCTTTTCAACTTTGGTTATATTCCATCAGTATTCTTCATCGGACAATTGATTACTGATAGAAAGAGTGTTTTACCGAGTACATATAAAGTCGCCAGCATTGTAAAACTTATGGTGTATATTTTCTTCTCAACCCGTGTGAGCTTATTGATTTACGTGAAAAATGCTGCATCTTTTAATTACGTAAGTGAAACCATGAAGATCATTACTGGTATTATATTCTTCTGTGTTGCCGCATGGTGTCTGAATAGATATGACCAGGTGGTAAAAGCTGACAGACTTAACAATTCGCAGGGACGTTTACCATCGTATGACGAAGATATTAAGAAGCTTCCGCTTGATTAAATTGGATCCAAGTTTTCTTGATCTGTATTTGCATAGTCTCTACCAATCTTTTTTAAATTAGCCATAATATAGCTCCTAAGAAAAACATCTAGTTTAATTTTTAAGTTTTTAAATTTAGAACTTCTATAATACATAAATGCCCAACCTTGTCAATCAAGTATTTATTTTTACGATAACGACGTTGTTCATAATGTCCCATACCCGTTTGATCACAAGTATAAATTCTCTTTCCATCAAAATCATTCTTGAAACTGAAACAGCTCTGAGCTCATGTAGTAATGTTCACAGAGCTTCGCTTAAGACGAGCATCTATAAGCAGAGAATATGTCCTACGAGAAGTATATCTTAGCTAGTATTAAATGCATTTATAGATCTGTCTAATTTTTTTTTATAATACTTACTGGAAGTAAGTGAATCATAGCTTTGTAAATAAACGAAAGCCATTTAAAAAGTACCGAAAATTTCCCCTTTTCCACACGGTGTGCGAATTCAAATCTTCTCGGTTGCCCTTTCTGTTAGTAGTTTGCCAATGCATCCTCATCTCGATATCAATAATCAAAAGCAATGTGCGCATCTTATATTGGCATTAGAAGAATGTCATAGACATTATGGAAAATTTTTAGGAGAATGCAACTCTATCAAATACAACCTAAAGGAGTGTTTGAATCAAGATGTACAGTTACTTTTACATATACTACTAATTATAGCGTAAAAAACTAACTTATATTAATAGAGAAACGAGAAAGCAAAAGTCAATCGAGAAAAAGCACTCCAACAGAAAGCATCGTCTAGGGAGTATCGCCGAAGGATGGAAGAACACGAGGCAGAAAAAATACAAGAATTACTTAAAAGCCGAAGTAAATCTTCTTCCGATTAACGTATTTGATTATTCTATTGCAAGCACAAGTACCAGAATTAAAAATAGAAATAGCTACTTACTAGAACTGATTTGAAGCAAATTTAACCATAAAGTTATTAGATCTTAATGCTTGGTTTCGATTGTGCAAGCGGCATCATCTTTCATTGCGTTACTAAGGCCTAATCCTGAACCGGCTCTTGTTCCTTCAAATCTTTGTGGGATTTATGAAAGCGTTTCATTTTAAACAGCTTTGTGAAGGAATTCTTATTCCCGATCTTCAATCTTGCACCCAATCTGCCGTCAGAAGAGGATGATGGAGTTTCTGATGAATTTGGATCTTGCTCGCTTTCAGGAAGTAGCGGCCCTATAACTCGGCTAGTGTAACCGTTCAGTTGCCTTTGTAATTGCTCTACACTAGATTTTCCAAACGTTTGATAGACTCCCAAGTATGGTCGTTTGTTCTTGCCTTTTCCTAACGCTTGTACGTAAATTCCAACTTCGATGAGCTCCTTCAAGCAACTTTGGAATCTCTCCACAAGGATACTTGCTTCATTCTCATATTCATCCAAATCTTCTTGCTCCTCCGAGTCTTTCATCTCTATTGCTTCACGAACTTGATAATTCGCAATCCTTAGTCCATCAACTGCGCATGATAACACTGAATAGAATTGACGGAACTTTTCATTCTCTTCTTCCTCAGCTACTGCTTTGAAAACTCGAAGCGTATCTTGGTGATTAAATCCTTCTCCCTTAGCTGAGCCGATTGGAATCTTCCCTTGGCTTTCCAAGAATTCATGTATAGAATCCAATACCATAACAAATACTGCAGATAGTAAAATGCTGCTTTCTTTGCACCATCCGTATTGGTTTTCAATCAACTTATAATGGCTATCGTCTGTACTTTCTTCAGGTATACTCTTGCAGTACTGTTCTTGTCTTTGAGTTAACATCCTGCTGGTTAGCTTCATAATTCCCTATTTCCATCTTTTGCGCTTTTGCGTACGTAAAAATGTGTTCTATATCTAAATAATTTGAAAAATCATTTTGGTCTTCTTTAATCGAACTAATCTCTGAGTTCTGAATGCTCGACATATTTGCTCTAGGATGTTTCTTGTTGCCTTGAATTGGGTTATTTATTTTTGTTTAAATTGACAGTCTTTCCGGATAAACAAAAGCCCACTTTGTTTGGATCACCCACGTAACCCACGTTCATCCCCTTTTTTTCAAAACATAAACAAACATTGTTTTGTTTACCAATATCCTGATATCTCTTAAAATACAAGATTCAATAAAAGATTAATATGTTTAAAAAACTAATCTTATGAATGCTTCTTTATTTGCTCCATGCTTGTTATTACAGTAAACAAACTATTCCCAGTAAATCATTGAAACAATAAGTAGAATTTCATTTTTCAAAAAAGTAATGCAAAACCTCTAATGTTAATTGAATAACAATCTATTGAACACGTATGATAAAGAATTAGCGACAATCTTGTTTTACACAAAGGTAAAGCTACTACGGCACAATGGACACCGGCTAGCATTTGAAGACTTAAACCATTTGTATAAACAAGAAGCATGGAACTTGTGTCTGCAGGTGCTACAGCGCTTATTTGGCAGTGTTCTTTCCACCGATAACACAGAGTAGCAGATAGCACATTCTTCAACACCTTCGAAATGCATCGAAATGTTTCTCTTCAACAATTGCAAAGCATCAATTATCGATCCATTTTGGGAAGTTAAAATACTCTGAGAAGCCAAAATCCAAGCTCGCCATTGTCGCTCATTCACACCAACTCTTTCAATTCCTTCTACCTGTACTTGATGAAGAGGGTAGGCCAAAGGTATCCTAATTGCCATCTCAAGCTTATGCTCATCAACGTGATATATAAAAGATATTTCTTTTGTATTTCTATTTAGTTTTACCACAGTATCTCCAGAGGTTTCAAAGGTCGACGAAGATATAGCGTTTTCTACATCATCCAGCGAAGCAGATATCAATACTGGAGACACATTCGACTCCGTAAATGACTCGACTGTGTATGTAAAGGCTCTGTTTGTAATTTCCGACCAATATCCACGGACTGCTGAAGATAAATGTCGCAAGCATTGATAGTATATATACGTACACAGACATCGAGTTCGGTCAAGTGGAGAAGCATAATCCATAAGGTTGTAGGATATTTTTGGATAATTACTTACGTCAACTGGCCGATCGTAGGAGAGCTGGAGCACCTCTACAGTAATTGCAAGCAATGGTCTTACCAGATCCATTGACAACAACTGTTCAGTAAGAGCAAGCTTGATTTGATACGTTGTTTCTTCAAAATGGTGGAAAACAAGGTCCCATGCTAAAAGATAAGATCTTAGAGCAGTTTCCATAGTATCTATTTCACTTAAAAGACTCAAAGGATTTTCAGTGTAATCAATCAGTATAGAAAGTAACTCAGGAGCAAAAGAAACATCAGGTTCAGAAGTGCTTTCAACCAAATAATAAACCGTCAGGTCTTTAACTTCATTCGTTATTTTACTATACAGTAATTTCATACACATGGCTTCGTTTTGCAAATCCGAAAAGTCTAGTAGATTAGGATAGAGCTCTTGATAGGGAATTTTTGCTATAGTCTTCTCTGAACAATTGCCTAACATTCTTATAAAGTAGGTATTGCATAAGCCAGCAGTTACTGAAGACTTTAGACTAGACTGATGGTATGAAAGGAAACTCTTCAATCCAAGATAGTGTATATCATCATCATGTTCGAGTAGCCCGTCGTAAATGTCGTCGTTTCCGTCGGATATTTTCGTAAGTGCATGATATAGGCGTAGTGCGTAAAACTCCATAGACTTTACTATAGGAATATCAACAGGAGAAAGCTTAAGTGTGAATTTGATTAATTCAAAAATCCGATCCCAGTAAGGACCCGTAAACTTTTGGACGGAGGGCAGAAAACCATGAAGAAATCTTAACAATAGAGACAATGAAAGTAAATCCATAGATTTTACAACATCTTCAACTGCCCATTCAGTAAGACTTGTTAACAGTAATGGACAACGAGTTATAGGAAGCAAAGGTTTTGAATTGTCACCAGATGGCGTAGCTGCATTCAGCATTATTAAAGCATTGGTTACAGAAGGGCTAGATACCAATTTATAAGATAGCTGACTGGCGCTTCTAAATCTTATCTTTTCGACAATACTTGAATCCAATTCAAGAGGTTTGAATCCTTCGAGAAGTGCCACAGCTAAGACATTTGACTTTGAAAGGAAAACATCTAAGTTGTTACACAAAGCATCGTATTCATCAAAACTCAAAGGAAATATCGAAGAAGCTAATTTCAATAAGTCCATAATAGCTTGAGCTGAAAAAATACTCATTAAATCAGAAGAGGAGACGGCTATCTTTATCAACTCATGAATAGCAAATCCGATATTGCCTTCAGGTTGCAAAAGGATGCTTGAATAAAAGGATAATGAATTATCGACGGTTATGTCGCTGAATAGTCGCTTAAACAAACTCTCGCATCTTTGGCAAAAGTCGTTAGCATTTCCAACGGTTACATCAGGAAAATGTTCAACACCGTTTTGAACATAGATAGAGAAAGCAACATATGACATGGACAAATATGGGAAGAGATCGGTGCTTACTTCATTATGTTCACAGAATACTAACGAGTAAAGCGAAGCATTGAAAAGCTGGGAAAAGGTTTGGTTATCGACAACTTCATTATTTTGCGGGTTTTCAACAAGCTCCGCAAACCCGAGACAAGGTACCTGATCCACAAAATGGTTTTTAGCAAAAAATTGTTCAGTTGGTACCAATGCAGAAAACCAAAATTCTTTAGAGTACCAAAATAAAGACAAAGAAACTTTATCTTCATGAGATTTTTTTAATTTGACTACCATTTTCGCCAATTTCTGTGCGTCCTGTTTGCCTTCCAAAATGCTTTTACGACTCCAATCCGCAACAATAATGCAAAGAGAATCCATGAAACCAGTATTCTTCACAAATTCCGTATTAAATAACTCTATAACACTATTACGCAAATTGTCGTCAACGGCAGAAAACTTGGTGTCTATTTGTAGCAAAGGATATAACAAGTAAAGGCTTTCATTTCCTGCAAAGACATCAGCTAGATTATGGCCCAAGCTGTGAAATTCGCAGCATAGGAGATTTAAGTAATCCTCCAAGTCACTTTGTGGCATATCCACATCAAAATTGTTTGAAGTCAAGCCTAGAAATTTTTCAACTAATTTTCCAGGAATAAGAACATCTTTGGCATCAATTATAAGTTTGATAAGACTCGAGCTGTAATCTTGCTGTTTAATCAGATTAGACACAGTCTCATCATAATAAGAAACAAGCGAATTCACCAAAGGAATTTTACCGTGCAAGCGAGAATCCGCAAAACTAGAAGGAAGGGAAGTAAGAATTTCGGTAGTCAATGGTTCAGTCATTAGCTGGTCAACGACGGATATCCAAAGGGTGCCAATGTGTTCGGATTCTCTAAATAAGTATACGATCTCATGAAGCAAATTTAAATATGTCGATTTCGACGGTTGATTCAAAATAATAGCTGGTAAAAAGTTCAGCAAATACTGGCTGAAGTCATCATGAACAAACCTGGTAAATTTCGTTTTTTCAAATACGTGACAAAGCTTGGTAAGATGCATGACAGCAAGACCAGCAAATTGATCATTTTCATTAGCAGACAAGCGCATCAAAAATTGCACGCAGGGTCGTACTTTACGTTCGTATTCAACGTCGTAAGGTCTATCATTACTCTTAAAACTCAAAGCAGTTTGTACGGCAAGAGTAACGGACCTAGAAAAGACTTCAAACGATGCAGAGTCAGGAATAACATGGGTTTCATAAAAACTGTATAACACCTCGTTCCACAAATTGGAAAAAGAGTCATTTTTACGAAGTATGTTCTGTAAACATTTATCAAACTCAACAATGGGACACTGTGGTGTCATGGCTCCTTCAAAATAGGAAATAAACATTGACCTGAGGCCCGTTAATACTGTGTTTTTAATACGTGAATCTGAGGAATTATTAAATACGAATGAAAGGAATTCAAAATAACAACTGTAAACTTCTGTCGCAAAAACCCGTTGTTCTTGTTGAGCAACTTCTAAAAATGCGTTAGAAAACTCGGCCAAATCATCTGTAGAAGGGACGAGATCTTCAGTAGAAAAACGAGCCATTAAATTCATGAAAGCTGAATAAAAGCCAGAATTTGGTAGTGCTACTCGTTTACGAAGGAGATTTTGTAAACATTTTCGCATAGGGCGTTTTGAATGGTTTGCTAGAGTGGTCGACGAAGAAGGATAAACGGCTAATAGGGAGGAAAGCATTCCCAATAAAGAAACGCACGAAATACTGTCACATCGGGATAGCATACGGGGAACGAGGTTAATGACTTTATCTTTGAAAGGGGAAAAGAAGTCCTTATCGAAATGTATAAGAGTCTGTAAATATTGAAATAATCTCAGCTTGATGGTTCCATGAGAAGAGGAAAGGAGCTCCCACAGTTGCTTAGATTCAAGCAACATGGAAATTGCCTCAAAGTAATGCTTATGAAAACCTTGTATCTTTGAGTCTTCCTCTGTATTGTTTGTAAAATTTTGGTTCAATAGAAAAGAAAGGGTAGAAAAACAACAAGCAAAGGTGCGTTCATATTTGGCTTCGGCATCTTCGTTGGAAATAAATCGTAAATCAGATATTGAATCAATAGTTTCATACATCAGGATATCAACAATATTATCAACCAAAACATTCCCGTATTTGATCCAAACATGAGACCACTTATCCTCTGGCAGTAGCTTTTTGAGTGAATCGCGGGCAGCTGAGGAAACTGATTTATCAAAGTCAAAGAAGCCCATCAACCAGGGCGTGATATAGGATTTGAGCCATGGAGCAAGTCTTTTTTGAAGAGTTGAAGATAAAAGACCCGTGAATGCAAAAGCATACTGACGAACTCGTCGATCTGTCTCAATCGCCAAGCGAGGGAAGAAAACGGCCCAGGCATCCAAAAATTGTTCATTTTCAAATTGATCACATTTTTTCCATTGAACTAAATCTTGCAAGGCGCGGCACTTGGTAGTAATATCTCTTTTTTGCAGACTTTTAATGACAACTAAACAATCTGCGTCAATGGTAGTCAAGTCTGGAGGTTCAAAGATCGTGCTGACCATAGAGGTATTCATCCCAGTATCCATCTGTAGAGATGAAAAGGATCCGGAGAGAGATTGCATCGGCGACGAAGTTTGTCTAAAATCATGGTTAGCTTAACGAATTCTTTTCAACGCAGATCCTTTCAACATCTCTTGTATTATATTCCTCTATCAATAAAAAAGTAATCACGAAGCATGTGAACGACTACTTCCCACAGAAATATGCATCATAGTTTTATGCGAAATACTTCTCCAAGGAATTAAAATACATACCCTTGAAGAAACCCAGATTTCTTCATAATTTTAACAATGTCTATGCAATGAACCTTTGAATTTTCTCTCACTGTCCGCTAGGAAAAGTGTTGTTTTTTCTTAATTCTTTTACTTCTGACACTTCCTAAGACACGTAATTTTCAGGCTTCTTGGAACATTACGTTAAATATGAAGACACGTTTAAAATCCTTATAATACTTTATGCTCTTATAACGTAAGTGTAGGATACTACGCTAGTATAGGTTAGAGGTTCTTATATGTGATTAAAAGTGTACGCCGAATAGACGCGAAGAGAAGTAAAAGGAAGGAAGAAAGCTGTCTAATCGAGCATATACTGTTTTATAAGAAAATTGTTCTCTTGTAAGATATGAAGAAGAATCCCTAGTATGAATCTTTCTGAGAACGTTGCTCTTTTACAATGTCTCGACTTAAAAAGACATCTAGGGGATAACGAAGAGGAAATACTGAAACGAGTGTCTGAGAGTCCATTTCTGCTTGAGCCTTTGGATACACAAGAGTTGAAGAGAATATATGATCAAGCAATTACGAATTGGGAACCAGAAGAGAAGATTGAGCCAGACTTAAGCAAGGATAGGCCTATTGCAGATCATGAAACAAAATCTGACATACGGCCGCAATTACGAGAGAATGTTATCAGTGATCTTATTAATGAATTGAATAATTGTATTAAATCTTTCAATGCATGTCTTGAGGAGCAGACAGAAGAACGTACAAAAGCCAAGGAGCAAGAGGAGAAAGCCTTACAGGAAACTGCGAGTGTTCCAGAAAATGTTTCCAAAAATTTGCAATCGGATAGAGAACTACCAGAGGCAGCACCCGAGGAGCTAGAAACATCTCATAGTCCGGATATGGATGCTCCTTCTGGTCCTGTAGTTTCAAGAGCTACTACTCGTGCCGCTAGTAGGAGACAAACTTCACAGGAAGAAGACAAGACTAGTCTTAAAAAGTTTCAGAATTCCATTCTTCCCCTGTTAGATAATATTTCGAATCATCGATTTGGAGCACCTTTTAGTCAGCCTGTAAACAGGAAAGAAGCCCAGGACTATGATTCACTGGTTTATTGTCCTCAAGACTTAAGGACGGTGAAGAATATGGTCCGCGAGGGCACGCTTACAACTGTTGAAGAAGTTTATAGAGAAGTGTTGCGAATATTCGCAAACTGTAAAATGTACAACGGCGCTGATACAAGCAGTGCGATGTCGATATGGGGCGATGAGTGTTTTCAATTTACAGGTGAATTATTTGAAATGTACAAACAAGCGAGTCTTAAGCGATGATGGTTCTAAACGGTTTTCACTCTTTTTGCTAACAAGAAGTTTGGTGTTTGACAATGTGATAATGTATATACTTCATGTATTCATCGAATGTTCTTTGTATTTACTTTTTTGATACTTAATATATGAGTTTTGTCTAGGAGTTTCTTAACAAAGGGTAGAATATTATTATACATACACAACATCGCTCAACTAAGTGTGAATATAAAAATTTCAAATAACATCAATCAATTATAAATTTTTTTAGTCGTAGATACACTCATGAACCTTGATAATTTAAATAAGGTTGAAAAGACGGTCTTCTTACTAACGGAAATCACATACGTTAGTGAGAACTCCATTCAATGGTACTAAGGTCAACTCCTTCTTGTACTAGATCCCACAAAGGACTTAAGTTTCGAAGGAAATCAATTTGATTATGCACGTTAGCAAGGGCATAATCAATTTCTGCTTCTGTTGTGTATCTACCAATACCAAAGCGAATAGAGCTGTGAGCATCTTCATCGTTTTGGCCAATGGCACGAAGAACATAGGAAGGTTCCAAAGAAGCAGAAGTACAGGCAGAACCAGATGAAAGAGCAATATTCTTGAGACCCATCAACAAAGACTCACCTTCAACGTAAGAGAACGAAATGTTTACACAGCCGGGAAATCTTGACTTGGGATCACCATTTAAAGAAGTGTAAGGAATAGCCAAAAGGCCATCAATTAAACGCTTTGAGAGCTTAGAGATGTGTTCATGGTCGTAAGCCATTTCTTCTCTACAAAGGCGAGCAGCAGTACCAAAACCCACAATTAAAGGAGGAGCCAATGTGCCGCTTCGAAGACCACGTTCTTGGCCACCTCCGCTCAACAAGGGAGAAAGACGGACACGGGGGCGACGGCGAATAAAAGCAGCACCGACACCCTTTGGTCCATAAATCTTGTGGCCTGAAATCGACATCAAATCGATGTTCATTCGGTCAACGTCCAAAGGGATTTTGCCAAAACCTTGGGCACCATCAGTGTGGAAGAACACTTTATTAGCACGGCAGATTTTGCCAATTTCTTCAAGAGGCTGAATTACACCAATCTCGTTATTGACAGCCATAACACTTACGAGAACGGTATCAGGGCGAATGGCCTTCTTTAAGTCGTCGAGGCTAATCAAGCCATTCGTTTGAACGGGGAGAAATGTAACATCAAAACCTTCTTCTTGTAGAGTACGCAAAGAATCAAGAACACACTTGTGTTCGGTTTGCACGGAAATAATATGCTTTTTCCGGTTTTGATAAAAGCGAGCCACACCTTTGAGAATAGTGTTGTTGGACTCAGTGGCACCAGAAGTGAAGATAATCTCTCGGGGATCGGCCTTGATGACAGCCGCAACCTCCTCACGAGCCTTCTCTACAGCTTTTTCAGCCTCCCATCCATACTCGTGTGTACGGCTATGAGGATTTCCGTATACACCTGTAAGGTAGGGCAGCATACTGTCCAATACGCGGTAGTCGAGAGGAGAAGTGGCTTGAAAGTCCATGTAAATCGGGTGAGTACCAGAAATGGCGTCTAAAGTAGCCTTCGCTCTGGCGACAGTTGGAGATTCCATGGTGGCTGTACCTGTGTTTATACCAGGAGCAGTTGCTGTCGAAGCAGCGGCCGCCGAAGAAGCTGGCGAGGTTGATTTAAGGATGGAAGGTTCTTGGGGGGAATGAGAGGCCGTGGTCGAGTACAATCTCGAAGAGGCAACACAGGTGCCAGTCCAAGGACGACTCAAATGGGAAGGGGACGTCTTTGGAAGAACCTTTTGGGAAAGAGACATAAATTTACTGAATCTCGACATCATGAAACAACTAGGAATTCAAAAATCGACAATCCAATAGATAAATAGACAAACAAAAAATATCCTTCGAGATAGAGGTAACTTATAATTTCAGATGAAATCAGCTAGAAATAAACTACAACAGAATTCCTCTTTCAAAGGGCTAACGAATTTTTGCACAAAAATGTGCAACCGATGCCTACTTCAGCGAAACAGACCTGAATTTAGGAAGAGAGGATGAAGAAAACAAATTCTGTTCAACAAAATCGTTCTTAAAGTACACACGAACTTGTACAAAGAAGTCTTCGTCGTTAGACAAAAAACAGTAGAGTAAGAGTTAATAGCAGTGAAAGATTCTGGAGAGCGCTATCCTCTTATATAGTGAGACGCACTAATCAACCAATTTGAGTCGGGCCAATCCAAATGCTCAGCGACACTCCTAAGTCAAATAGAAGGCACACATTGATGAGTCAGGTAACATTAGTAAGCGTACTAAGTGACAAAAACAAACCATGGACCAAGATTTAGTGGCTAATATGAAACAAAAAGAATAGTTTAAATGAAACAACGAAAATAAACCATTTAATGAAAGGAATTTTGGTGAGTTTTTTTTTTTATTCTGACATTCGCGACAAACTTCCACTTGACACAAACTTGTGGAAGAAGATAATATTAGCCACTGCGAACGAATTCTGTATTCGTTTTACGCAGTTTCGTAAAAGACGGTAACGTATATACCACATTTACGTTTTGATGTGCTATTTTTGCTTTGTGAATCGTACCATAACGCATCTGTATTTACCACAAAATAACGTCATTTTGGTAAAGTAGATAACGAACATATCGTTATTTCTGATATGATGAGCAGAAACAGATGGATTGGAGGAACGTACTCATCTTCCCAAGACACAACACCCAATTGAGACCTAAAATAGACGGAACTGAATGAGCTGGAAAGGATTTAAAAAGTCGGTGATTCGTGCACCGCAAACATTTCGTAGCAAATTCAACATTGGAGAGCAAACAAAAGATCCAGTGTATGAAGATGCCGGACGACGCTTTAAGTCCTTGGAAACAGAAGCCAAAAAGCTTTCGGATGATTCGACAAAATATACAGAAGCAATTCGCGGCTTGTTGAATCATCAAGTTGGATTCGCAGATGCTTGCATAGAAATCTATAATCCTATTAGCGGACAAGCCTCTAATCCAGAATCGTATCATTTGGAAGGAAGTGAGGAAGGAGTTCAAGCAGCCGAGGCTTATAAAGACGTTGTACACGATTTGGAGTCTAGTTTAGCGTCTGAATTGGAAGTGATTCAATCGCGCGTCGTTGAGCCAACAGGAGCGTTGCTTAAAATTATTCGAGATGTGGATAAGCTTCTCACGAAGCGTGATCACAAACAGATTGACTATGATCGTCATCGCTCTACCTTAAAGAAGCTACAGGAAAAGAAGGACCGCTCTTTGAAGGATGAAAAGCATTTATATGAGGCCGAAACCTCCTTTGATCAAGCATCTCAGGAGTATGAATATTATAATGAGATGGTCAAAGAGGAGCTTCCCCGTCTTTTTGAGCTTGAACAAGAATTCATCGCTCCTCTCTTCCAAGCTCTTTATTACATGCAGCTTAATATATTCTGGATCCTTTATCAAAAAATGAGCCACTGCAACATTCCCTACTTTGACTTAAATTCCGACATTATCGCTGCGTACGAAAACAAGCGTGGTGATGTCAGAGATCGTACAGAAGCTTTGACCATTACTCGGTTTAAGACAGCAAAACCTATCCACAAGATTTCTGGTAATCCTACTGGTCATTCTTTTCACTCGTCGCCCTCTTCATCCTCCTCCTTTTCCAACAAACATGAAGAAGCCGCTGTGGATGTTTCTTCTTCCACTGCAAATGGTGAGTCCTCAACTTCAGAAGTCCCCCCTCCTTACACTTCTCTCGGCACCCATCCCTCTACTGCAGCTGCCGCAAATGCCCCAGAAAAATCTTCCAACCCTTATGCAGAGTCCGCATTTCCAGCTGCCTCAGCTCCTCCTGCCCCACCAACAAAACCTAAACCCGCTATGCCATCAGCAGAATATGTTACCGCTTTGTATGATTATACAGCTCAGGCTGCGGGTGATTTGTCTTTCCGCGTGGGTGATCGCATTGAAATTGTCTCAAGGTCTAATAATCAAAATGTAAGTCCTTGTTTTTTTCTTTCTCGTGTTTTTTCGTGGATCTTGACTTTACTAACCAAGTATAGGAATGGTGGATTGGCCGCGTACACGGATATGAAGGTCAGTTTCCGGGTAATTATGTTCAATTAGATCAAATATCCTAAATAATTTTGACGATGCGTTCTTTTTGTTACTATTTTCTTCTATTTTTTGTTACGTGGCTCTGCTGCATACGAAAATGGGCGAAACGATCATGCGCAAGTAGAATACTTTCCATTATGTATTTTTGTTCCAGTCTTTCTTTTGCATCTTTTGCATAATCCGAAGCTAAGAAAGATCTGCTTGTTTCGTATTTTTGCCTAAATGTTCAGTTGGAATGGATAATTATTTATCTTGAAAGTTTTGAAAATGATATTCTCGAATATGCCCTAATATATGCGCCGTTTGTTTACGAAGTTGTTGAACTCATTCTTGCCTTCTGAGAATTATGAATTGTGTTTATACATCATGAGTATTCATTTTCTCAGTTTGCAAGTACTACTTCCGTCTTTTTGTCTAATCTTGAATAATTAGCTAATGGAAAGAGTCTGCATGCATGCCCTTTAGCTGCTGTACTCTCTACATGAACAGGACCATATATTGACTAAATAACGAACAATAAATGGTCTTAAGCTTTTGTTAAAAATGCAATCAACATCCTAAGTATAATATTCGTACGTTTTAAATATCCGAATTTTTTTCCCTTTTCCATAGGCAATAGGCATACAAGAAGGTAAATGAATTCATGTTTTCTATGATATACTAGTTAGTTATATTTACATCTTCATGAGTAAATAAAATCTGCCCATACAGGGTCGATGTGAAGTAGACAAGGATGATGCTGCACCACAGTAAAATTTGGCACGAAAAAATCGTAGACGAGAATAGATGAATCAGAGCCTAATGGGTCGCATAAATACTTCAGAGGATGTTGATTCTATGTGGAATAAGTTTTGTGCCGATTTAGAGCCTATAAAGAAGTTACTAGTTGATCAAAAAGAATGCCATGAAACCGTGGAGAATAAGGATATTGATTTAGACGCGAGGTTGGAGGCTTCTCGACAAGGGTTGCAAGCTACAAAAGATCAAAAGTCTCGATTGGATCCTGCTATACAATCTTTGGAGGTAATTATCCACATACTGGAAAAAGCGAATGAGAAGTCTGCAGCCTCTGTCATGAACAGCCCTCTAACAAGAAGTCGACGAAATCGTAGCGCTTCGCAAATCTTTATTCCTCCTTCTTTGGCACCTGGTATGTCTGTTGCTTTTCGTCTACCGCGTACGCCAGACAATGAAGGAGGTGAATGGATTCAATGTATTATAAATAAGGTGACTGGAGATCCTAAGAATAAGTAAGTCAATGGTTTGTAAACTATCTCAGGATTTAATGTCTTTTTATTTGGAAGCTAGTTTATATGGTCAGATTGCATACATGCAAGGACCTGATACTGACCATTGGCATTAGATTTGAAGTTCAGGATCCCGAGCCCGACGATGATGGAAACCCAGGACAAGTGTATAGGACATCTGCAAATAATCTTATTTATATTCCGCCGAAAACGGTTTCTTTGCCATCTCTTGGGCCAGGGACAACTGTACTAGCACGCTATCCAGAGACGACCACATTTTATAAGGCAGAAGTAATACGAACCTTACCAAGTGGAGCTTGCAAGCTTCGCTTTGAAGGAGAAGAAGAAGCCGGTAAAGAAACCACAGTGGAACGCCATCTCGTATTGGACTACAATGGATAACTTCACTTACTTGTGAGATATTGTAATGACCGCGAAGATGTTATAATTTACTGAAACCACACAAGTTTAATTATAGTGATGATATATTGTTAACAACACAAAAGCAAAGTTACCAAGTACTTTCTTTGCTGACATCTTCGCTTGCGAGACAATGAGAACGATGTAAATGATTTTTTTTGCATATTATGATAGAGATAATTCAATGAATAAATTTAATGAAACGTTAAAAAACAGATTATTACTTAATTGTACATACATTGCTTAAGAATTGTTTTATTTACCATTTGCCGAACTCTAGCGTACCAGTGTTGTGTGGCAGAGTAACTTTACGTTAAATCGAAGAGGAAAAAGAACTTAATCTTACTTATCCACAAGAATTGAGAGCCCAGTTGAAGGTGATATTCATTTCGCCATCTACATATTACTTTTATATTTTCGTATGGGCATGGTTTTCTTCTGAAGCATCGATTTGCATAAAGTATTAGTATATTCATTCATTACCAATTGAAAGTAGTTCTTTCACATTTCCATCCGTCTTTCCGTTCACGAATTGCTTTCGTTTTTTCTCTGCTAATATGTTTTCAAACAAGAATACTTTCTTTTCGTATCTGGTGTTGTTCGTTTTCGGAATTACCTTCTTTTTCCTCATCATGTACCGGTCATGGTGCACCCAAGAAAAGGCGACTTCCACATTAGAGGATATGTTCCTTGGACCACTGTACGTTAATGAAAGTACAGAGCCTCCTTCCTTACGGATGTGCCTGGGCGTTTTCTCACACGCAAATAATGTGGAACGAAGACGTTTGTTGCGTGAGGACTACCATCATTACATCAGGGAAGTAGCTAAAAAAGACAAGATCGATCTCAAGTTTGTTTTAGGTGTTCCTAATTCACATGAAGGTCTGGCTGCTATACGCGAAGAACAGCGGTTGTATGGTGACCTTGAAGTTCTCCCCATTGGGGAAAACGTTGATCGTGGAAAAACTGTAGTATACTTCCAAACATTTTTGAAGGGATATCGATCATATCCCTTACTTTCCAAAGTCGCAGATGGCCGTCTGTTAGATGATATACAGTACGAGCATGAAAACCAGGGATCATTCGTCTACAATGAAACAATTGTTACTCATGAGCTTCCAGGAATGAAGGAGTTTCGCGATTTGGGTGTAGAACGAGATGACTATGATTTCATAGCAAAGGTTGATGATGATGCGTACGTTAACTTACCCTTATTGCTCTCAGAGCTTCGTCCTCACATTGGTGAGGATGAATTTTACTTTGGAAGAGATTGTAGTCGTAAGGAGTTACCGACTTCTGTCCGTGAATTCCCTTACATGTGTGGTTTTGCTTACGTTGTTTCACCAGACATAGCCTATCGCATTGCTAGTCAGCGAAAACTTTATTATCCCTGGGAGGATGCTCAAACTGGTTATAATATCAACAGAAACAATGTCAAAAATATTAGATTCACCAAATACAATCTGTATGATATGGTTTTGCCTAATGAAGGTTATAATCCACGACAGGCTTTCCTTCGCTTTGACGCCCTTGTCGTTCACAAGCTCAAGACAGCAAAGCTCTTAGCCTCTGTCATTGAGTGGTTCCGAAAAATGTACGAGCATCGTGCTTATTGTCAGACTCTTTCTAGTGATGAAAACCGATTTTGTATGAAAGCTTCTTACCCTTCAGTAGCTGTCGAGGAGAACCTTTGATTACGTACATCTTTTCTACCAATGTTTTTTCTATTGTTTACTCTTGTCACGCATTTTTTTTTCTTTTATTTGCATTATCATTTTTCATGGGTTGTGAAACCCTCATCGTCTCTCTTTTCTCTATTTTTTTCCTTTCGTTCACGAATTTTTGTTGCGTACTATTTTGTGTACGTTTTATTTTTTTTTCTAATTATTATTTTCCATCTTATATTTATTTACTTTTAATTTACTGTTTTTAATTTGATTTGCTTCCTCTTTAATCTCTTTATTTTTATTCTCTTCCTTTGTTTACTATTTCTATGTAATCGTCATAATCAATGCATTGCGTATGGTGACCACGAACAAAGTAGTCACGTTTAACCCTACCCTACCGTTCTGGAAAAATTATAAAAAGGCAGCGTTCGCATTCTGTTTCTTTGAATCAAAAATTTAAGAGGTCAGCCACGGTGAATATGTGAATAAATACGTATTACACTGCCAGAGTCATTCGTTGACTTTGCGACCTCGAGATCAAAACTCGTTGACAAAGAACCCTGCTCTTATGACCTATTAAATTAGGCGATTGGCGTAGGGGCCGACGATGCGAGAAATTCTTTTCATAGACATTTTCTTTTTGTTTAATATAATGGTTCTTTATAATGATACTAAATGTGGTTGTATATATGCCTTTTGTATTATGTGTGATTCATCGATAATATAAGTGAATATCTATAAATAATGACTGTTGCATACAATATAATATGTCTTGGGACTCCATACCATCAAAAATCATCATTTATATTCATAGGAAAATAAGTATTTTCTTGTCTACCTATGAGTTTCAAAGTATCATAATAGAAAATTAAGTATCACTAGCTCAAACAAATTTCTAGTTAAGCGTAGTTGTTATGCTTGAGCCATTCAGTAATGTCGGTCAACGACTTCTCAATGAAACTAGAGCTGGAGGAAATACTGTCCAAAGATTGCTGAAGTGCACGTTCGTACAACTTGATGTCTTGGTTGGCGAAAAACTTCTTAATAGTGTCAATATCCGACTTGTGAGTGAATCCGCCAGTAATGATTCTTACGACATGACCGCGCATGGTACCAGCAATGGGAAGTCGCTTCAAGATCTGTTCCCAATGAGTTGTAGCAAACTTCCACATGTTGACAACACCCTTCTTGTGGCTAGACAAGCTAGACAATACCAAGTACAAGTCTTGCTCTTTGACAATAGGATCCAAAGCAAGTTGGAGCGTCTTTTCGATGTATGCATCGTTCTCAGTGTAACCAAATGCTCTCAAGCAATTGGTGCGAACATATGGGTCATTTGACTTCTTGTAAATGTCCAACAATTGATCCCAACACTTAGGATCACCATGACGGACTGCAATAATGAAAACAGAAGAGCGAAGATTGTCATTAATGGCTTTCTTGTCTCCAGCGGCGTATGCTTCGAACATTTTGATAGCGTCAGAGACAACCTTCTTGTCACCATTGACACCAGCAAAACCAAAGACCGTACTCTTAAATTGGCGGCTGATGTGATCATCAGAGCTGTCAAAAGACCATCCAAGCTTGTGTGCCTTAACGGAAGAAATTTCCAAAATGAACTTTTTCAAAGCCTCAACAATCTCTGGTTTTTCAAAGCGCAGAGTAGACTTAATACCATTGAGACGGGCCAAAATCTCAGTGAAAACAACGAAACTTGGTTCCTCTTTCCAAGTCTTGGCCAAGTCGAGAGTGCTGCTAACGTTACCATAGCCAGCTCTGGATAAGGAAGCAACATCAGCAATCAAACCAGCACGGTCTTCAACGCTAAGGAATTCAGGCTTTTCAACGGCAACCTTTGCAAGTTTCTTCAAGTGATCAGCCGTATATTGTACACGATAAATACCAGATTGTTCGGAATTTAACTTATAAGCGTCACGGGATTCTTGAGAAAGGGGAAGCTCAACGGATCTTTCAGACAAAACAAGCTTCTCATCCACCGTGGGCTTTCCATCTTTGATGGTCTTCAACTTTAAGGGGACCCAGTATAAAGTCTTGTCATCTTCAGGGCTAACATCACCGGTAGATAAGAAACGATGTTGTTCAACGTGAAGCTTTCCTTCTTTGGTCTCTGAAACACTAAGAACAGGATAACCAGTGGACTTGGTCCAGCACTTCATCATGGTGGAAATATCTTGACCAGATTCTTCAGATATGGCAGCCCATAAATCCTCCGTAATAGTGTTATTGTAGCGATGTCTAGAAATGTATTTTTGAATGCCTTTAATGAAAACATCTTCTCCAACATACTTGCTAATCATACGAATGACGCAAGAACCCTTGGAATAAGAGATTGCATCGAAGATTTGGTTTATTTCATATTCATGAATTATAGGAACTTCAATGGGATGACTAGAGCGAAGAGCATCCAAGGCAAGGGCGGATTGAAGCTCGTCGGCGACATATGATTCCCAAACCTTCCACTCGGGGTAGAAGTTGTGACAACTGAACCAGGACATCCATGTAGCAAAACCTTCGTTAAGCCACAAGCCATCCCAGAACTGCATAGTGACCAAGTTGCCGAACCATTGATGAGCCAATTCATGCTGTACAACTTCAGCAACACGCTGAATGACAGTGGCAGCAGAGTCTTCAGAAACCAAAATGGCAGAGAGACGATAAGTAATGAGACCCCAGTTTTCCATGGCACCAGCTTCAAAATCAGGAATGGCTACCATGTCACACTTGGGCAAGGGATATGCTTCATTAAAGGCACCAGAAAAGAAGTCTATAGTCTTAGCTCCTAGTTCAGCGGCAAATTTACCTTGCTGTGCGAAGCCGGGAGTGGTGTAGACACGAACAGGTAAACGAGGGCAATGTTTACCGGGAGTAAAGCACTCGACATATTCGAGTTCAGCAACGATCCAAGCCAATAAATAAGTAGACATACGGCAAGTCTTTGCAAAACGAGCAGTCTTCGTGTCGTCCTTAATAACTTCTTCAGTGATATTCATGTTACTTAAAATAGTATAATTGGATTTGGCTGTGATCTCGATGCTAAAAGTTGCCTTTAAAGCGGGTTCATCCCAGCAAGGGAAAGCACGACGAGCACTAGTGGGCTCCATTTGAGTAGTAGCAAGATACTTGGTCTTTCCATCGGCATCAACATAACTAGAACGATAGAAACCTTCCATGCCTTTGGAAATAACACCGGTGAAAGCAAGCTTCAAAACTGCAACGGAGTTTGCAGGTACAATTGATGAAAATTGAAGGATAATGCGTTCATCTTTATAAGTAACGTTATTTGTCCAAATAGTTTGATGTCCCCATTCCAAAGCAGCACTTAGGATACGTAAATTAATACCGTGCAAGGTAATTGTGTCTGAATCCTGAATCACGTCCAAAGACACGTTGACGTTACCCCCGTAAGCAAACGTCTCCAAGTCTGGGTAAAGACTAAGGTCATAGTGAATTGGCTTGACATTCTTGGGTAGAACGTTACGATTTTCTTCCTTTTCTAAGGAAGCAGAAACCGATCCAGATGAAGGTACTGTAACTTGCATCGCGGAAAGCAATTTAAGAGAAAAGAGATGGTTAGTTAAGTCTGTAATTTAGAAATAAAGACAGAATCCAAATTAACGACTGGAAAGAAGGATAATTCGACGATTGAACCCCGTAAATTAGATTCACAACCGATTCTTCCTGTACGTATATGTCACAAACACCTCCTCAGAAGGCTATTGCTGAACTTTTAACTTGAAAACACAAAACAAGATTTAGACTCTGTTAAATGTCTTTTCTAAAGATTTTTTAAACGTTGGGTTGTTGGCCGAGGTGAGTTGTTGAAGTCAAGTTTGTGTTTATATAGTAAATCCAAGGAACACTGTACTGTGATGCTACTCACAGCAGTACGAGGGAAGAGTATCACGATAAGTCCGATAAGGAAACCATAAAAGATAATGCTAGTATATAGATATAAAATTACTAAAAGAATTTCACAATAACATATCCCTATAGACACTTATGCGGACTACGAAATTGACACCTGGCACCTTGATTTAATGGTATATGTAAACTAACGTAAAAATGAGTATTCATTAGGGAAAGAAGAGGAACTGCTTGTAAATCGTCAAGAAAGGCCCTCGAAGCATAGTACTGGCATTTCTTATTGACTCTGGACTCACTGACCGTGAATTTGTTTGCAGCAGCAAAGAAATCGATCGTAGAGGTTAGTAAGAACACTTGTGAATCAAAACTGATTCTATTCCTAATCCTTAACAACCCGATCATCGTCCTTATTACTACTAATACTATTCTAACTTTACTACCAATGATTCTAAACAAACACTTTCTACCTTCAAAACCACTTACTAAATAGCTTCCTGTAAACAAAACTACATTCATTTTTCTATCGTATCATAGCTAACAATAAGTACTACCTATAAGAAAAGACATTTCTGAACCACCGATCCACAATGACCAGTTTATATTGACTGGTCACTGTATGGATACTAAGACGTCCATTTGATTCTGGCCCACGACTGACGCTCAAACCATTCCATGGCATTTTACGAAAAGCGAGCAACACGAATGTGGGCGTCGGTATATAACCGCACGATAGTGTGAAAGTACGGTTTGTCTGCACTTATATAGTCGCTGATGAGTGACTGTTTTATGAACCCTACCCTAGTCTGGTGAAAAACAGGAATGGGCACATGAAAGGAAAGGCTGGTACTTGTGGTTATGATGAAGGAATATCAAAAAGAATGACTACTCGTAGATCCTGGTGAAATGACAATTTGAGAGTGTTGTACAATTCTAGAGAATATCCGGAGATATACTTTGGTGCTTGTTTTACCTTATATGATTTGTACCAAAGTCGTGTTTTCATCATAGTCGCTTAGATGGATAGCTTAATATTGATAAGCTATACTCGGATTTAAACGAGGAAGGGAATGTCGGACCTTTGCCTTAAGCCTAAAACGTTTTTGCACTTTACCAAATTCTCACCGTTTCTGTTGGAATTGTGAGGATGCTGCGTAGGAAGCGTGATCGCAAGAATGCTGCCAAGGAAAATGAAATGGCAATCGATAAACCGTTAGAAGTTAAGCGAGCACCTACCAAAAACCGACCACATCATGAACCTCCAGTATCTGTTGTCATTACAGGTCATTCAAAAGCTTCAGAAGATGATTTGATTAGTTTTGTTTGGAGAAAAGCAAAAGTACGTCTTATGAATCTTGTTCTTACTCCCACTTCTGCTACAGCAGTCGTGAGAAGTCAGGATTTTGCAAAGCTAAATGGATTGAATGGTACTGCCTTTGCTGGGGATCGACTGGCCATTCGAAGTATCTCTGGATCTTCTCCCGCTGCTTCTGCATTGAAAAAATCAAAATCGAAGCGAGCACGTCCGTTGGCTTCCTCAAGATCAACGTCTACTTTGCGTTCTCTTTCTTCTTCTTCTTCACAACCAGTCGATCAAGCAAAAAGCTCATCAGCACCACCATCTTCTTCTACAAGTAATACTATTGAAAAGCTGAAGCAATTTCTTGTTTCCCGTTACCATTCTGAAAGTAAGTTCTTAGATCTAGGGAGCTTGCAACAGGATGCTCTCTTAAAAGAAATGGGGATTCTCGCAGAAGCTTCTACAAAAAGCAAAATGTTTCCTGCTTTAATGAAGGTTGCGTCGCTTCAATCCTCTGATGTTATTTCG
Source organism: Schizosaccharomyces lindneri (assembly GCA_029532395.1). Taxonomy (NCBI): domain Eukaryota; kingdom Fungi; phylum Ascomycota; class Schizosaccharomycetes; order Schizosaccharomycetales; family Schizosaccharomycetaceae; genus Schizosaccharomyces; species Schizosaccharomyces lindneri. The sequence goes on along the minus strand of JARFMH010000034.1, from coordinate 97,012 downwards.
GTAAATCTATCTGATAACAACATTGACTCCGTAGCTTCCGTCACCACTCTTGCACAGACTTGGCCTCATTTGTTAAATTTAAGTCTTGCGAATAATCGAATTTCCACTCTCAAAGACTTGGAGCCTTGGGCCCCTAAAACGAAATTTCCGGACTTGCAAGAGTTGGTTTTAGTAGGCAATCCAATTTCTCAAACTACCTACGCAAACCAACTTTTGCAATATCAATCGGAGATGGTTACAAGATTTCCCAAAATCCGGTTGCTTGATGGGAATCCTATTCTCCCAGAAGTTTTGGCTGCTCATACTTCTTTACCCTTTCCAGCCTTTCCGCCCTTCTTTGACAAACCCGAAACTCAGCAGCTCATCTATCCTTTTCTTGAGGCCTTCTTTAAAGGATGGGATTCCGATCGTGCGGCTCTTATCCGGCAGGTATATAGCCCTCAGGCTACGTTTTCCGTTTCTTTAAACTCAAGCAACATTCGGTCGAAGGCTCCCTCTTCTAAATCTGATTCGTTGAAATGGGGTATTTACAAAAAGAAGAGTAGAAATCTATTACATGTGCGATCAATTGATGAACAGACATCACGGTCGTACACTGGACAAGAAGCCATCGTTGCCGCGGGAAACGCCTTACCCAAAACTCGACATGATATGTCGGATTCTTCACAATGGTTAATTGAGGGATGGAATTTGGTACTTCCTTCTATTGGAAGCGCAATTAAAATAATAGTACATGGAAAATTTGAAGAGCCTCAAAATAAAAACCTCACAAGAAATTTTGATCGTGTCATCATTATATTACCCGGTGGACCCACAGGTGTGTTAGTTGTCAACGACATGCTAATTGTCCGCTCTTACGTTGGGTCATTCTCTTGGATTACCCAAACGAATCCTACGCCAAATCCGATACCAAGTACGTCTCCGCAAACGCAGCAGGCTGGTCCCGCTGCGTTGCCTAACCAAGACATGCAACATCAAATGGTTTTGAAACTAAAGTTGGAGACGGGATTGAACGATCATTTTTCTAGGATGTGCTGTGAACAAAATAATTGGAATTATTCACAAGCCATGACCTCATTTTTAGAATTAAAAAACCAAGGAGTCATTCCGCCGGAAGCATTTGCTTAGATTTTTGGGTATGGAAAGTAGGATTATCTTGATTCGGGAAAAGATTACGAGAAAAGTGATGATATATTTATGAACATCTATTTACAACATGGTCGTAGTCTAAAGTAAAACAAAATAATGCAATAATGTGAAAAAATAAATAACGTGAAGCCCTGCTCTTTTATCTGTTTAAAGTAAGATACTAATCTGATCCTCATCCTCAATTTCCAAAGTTTCCAAAGTATCCTTTGAGTCTAACCAATCTCCTTCAAATTCTAGTCGTATGCCTTCATGAAATGAAATTTCTGTTTGATTACAATACTTTCGAATAATATCTTCTACCGAAGTATTTACAGGTATCGAAAGGCGGACATCTTGTCCTTTTTTGGGTCGAACTAAAATAGATATAATTCGTTTCAAAGGAATTTCTTTTGGCTCTTCGCTTGAAAGAAGCTTTGCTTCTTCTTGTGCCCTTTGCTTCTGGAGAAGCTCATAGTCTTCCTTGTGATAGGCGTGTATTACCAATCGAGTGTCTATTTTTAACATTCCCGCACCTTTAGGAGTTCCAAAATCCCAAAGCTTTCGATTTTGGAAGACAAAAACAACGTTTTGAATTCGTTTTCTCGCCGTGTATGCATCTCGAACCCGACGGAACTGTTGGTTGGATTTTACCTTAAAGAGAAGTGGTGATTCCCAGTCTGCTGGTAGAAATGTGGTACTTCCAGAAACCTTTTGTCCGATAATAGCCAATTGTAATACAACTGGTACATGGTCTATTTGTGGTGAAGCTAGCAATTCATCTGGTGTCAAATTTGACGAGTCAGTTTGAGGTAGACTGTGAGTTCTCAATCCGGAAGCAGTAGCAGTAGTATCAGCATTTTTGGAGGGGTTAATATCACGCAAGTGAATATTTACATTAGTTTCTGTTTGATCCTTTGATACGTTTTGAAACTCTTTCACTTGACGATCTAACTCTTGAAGTCGTTTAGTAAAGTCATCATCGAGGAAAGGAGTTGGTGGTGTATCAACGGTGTTGAGACTGTTGCTTCGAATAACAGAAGTGGCAGTTCTCGTCGCATAAGGATGTGGACCATGTTCCACATCTATTGAACCCTCTTTGTTTCTCAATGGGTCGCCGTCATGTCTGCTTGGAGAAACAACAGATGGTAAAGTAGATGAAACGATAGGCTCCGTCTCCGTGCTCGTCAGAGTAGACGTCCTAGAGGGATGTTTACTTTCGGAGCGGATGTGTTTCAAGGGCGGCATTTCGACAGAGGGCTCTTGATCCGAATTTTCATCTACACAGTGTTAGTAAACGAACTTTTTGGCTTGCAACGCTCAAACTTGAACTTACCCGAGTCGGACAAGGAATGGCTTAATCGTTTTCTCACATTCAAAGGAGGCTTTTTAATTGGTTTTGTAAAAAATGCTAAATCATCATCTTCTTCCTGCATCTCATAGAATTGAGTAAAAATGCTCTATACAACAGTAACAACTTTCGGTGAATAAAGGAGTACATCGTGATTTGTTATTGCTTATATTGAGGTATAAGCAATTGCGTTAGTAAATAAAGAAAATGATTTTAAAATGAATTTGAAAATAAAAAGAATGAAACTTGTTCTTAAAAACAAAGAATTTTTCTCATTTAACAATATAAATCAATTTTTTCATGCACTTGCATTGGAAAAATCCTAATTTCATTTCTTTGATTATTTGAATGGGATGTGATAGATACGTGAAATGAAGTACATTTTCGGTACCTTTTTTCTACAAAAAAAATTATATATACATATTTCTTTTTCTTTTAAATCATTCACAGTTTTTAATCAGTTTAAACAGTTTAAATTATGAATTAATGAATGCCGAAAACACATTGTTTATTAAGCTACTTTACCGTAGTGCGTTATTACGAATAACGGAACTTGCTACCCATTGTACTGCAAAACAGTCACAATCAAACCAAACCGTATGTTTCCTATCTTTAACCAACTCCCTTTTACCAAGCAAATATGCCTGCCCAAGGACACAGATTATACGTTAAAGCCAAGCACCTGTCTTACCAACGCAGTAAGCACCACATTCAACCAAACACATCTTTGGTTAAGGTTGAGGGCTGCGACTCCAAGGAAGATGCTCAATTTTACTTGGGTAAGCGCATTTGCTTTGTTTACAAGTGCAACAAACCTATCCGTGGATCTAAGATCCGTGTTATCTGGGGGTAAGTTTATAATATACTTTGCTAATTATGTTGACTGGTGAAATTGTTTGAACAGCTTTATTGTCTTTTAAACAACGATCATTCTTATAAGAGTGGTTCCTTCTTATTTTACCGTGTTAACTACGCAAAGAGAAATAAAGAAAAATAAACAAAAGAATCAAATACTAATCAAATCATTAGTACCATTGCTCGTGCTCACGGAAACTCTGGTGTAGTCCGTGCTCGCTTTGTTCACAATCTCCCCCCTAAGACCTTTGGTGCATCTCTTCGCGTCATGCTTTACCCTTCTAACATTTAAATAAAATTCATGTTGCGCTTGGTAAAAATGAGTTTTACTTTTTTTCTTACACTCACAGGTTTTCCAATTAATGTGATAGAATTTCATTAAACGACTACCGTAATTTGGTTACTATAATTTGCCTGCGATTTACTTTTAAAAAATAATACTAAATGTTTGTAGTCGAGGTAATTCTATTGTTGTGTAATCAAGCCAATGTAATTTGGAAGTTAAACGTATGTAGAAGGTTTGTCGTTTGTACCTCATTCTATTACATTCTCAAATTTTGAAAATGAGTAGTATCTCTAAACTGATTAGTAAATTAGAATGTCTGGTTCTCGACACGTTTGACTTTGGTTTGTTTGAAAAGGGACTGATATGTAGACGTAAGTTTGGAAACATGCAAGCTTCGAATGTTCAGTGAAACTACTCAGATACCTTTAAATTATCATTTATTTATTAATTAAATTCATGACTATTGCATTAAAGCGTTTCGTGACAGGTACGTATTCATCCAAAAATTGACAGTAACAAAAGGGGCAAAGAGTGAAGTAAGGAACTTCAGGCATTTTTAAAAATCCTCATTAATTTAAGCTCTTCCACCCATGCGATAAGAAAGAGTGTTTATAAGAGGTTATAAGGTTTGGATCATCATTTAGATTATAACCCATACTTCTAGCATGTACACTGCGGCTATGTTCGTCCGCCTTTTGTAACATACGCAACCATCTTTCTTTACGATCAACAAAAGATGTCGTTGGTGCTTCAAAGGAAGAATCAGAGCTGAGGCTTGACGGAGGAGTATGTTCCGTATAGCTGGATGACTGTATTGTCATTGGTAAGCTTTCAGAAAAAGAAGAATCAAAGTCCATGGAAAAATCCGTGTCTTTTGAATAACTATTAGAGGTCACAACATCTACTTCACTTGTACCATCAGAAGGAAGAGATCCAAGTACTTCATTTTCGTTCAAATCACTGAAACTTATGTCAAATGCAAGCTCTTCATTCGAGTTATAATCAACTTGTTCCATACTATCAGTTCCGAAGCTAGCATTATCTCCGTCTGGCAATATTTTCTCATTTTGATAAGCAGATGTATTTTCTTGCTTGTGGTCTTGACCATCCACTTTACTAGGTTGCTTACCATCGGCAGAGATTACTTCAAATCTGTCTGTGAATGCAATTTGCTTCTTGGGTTTCTTTTTTCGAGCGTGAGGAGGGTGCTTTGTTTCAGACTTTACAACCTTCGGTTGTTTACCTTTAGATGAAGGCGAAAAAGCCTTCATTTCACCCTCATAGTGAATTTTAGCTGTATGCAAGGAATTTCGACTCAAGCAAGAAGCGTCCCATTCAAGCTCTCTTGTATACTTCTCATACGAATCTTGTTGCGAGCGAAGAAATGACAACAACGCTTGTCGATTTTCCTTCTTTCGTTCAGAAACAAGGTACTTGAAATAACCATCAATCTCAGGGTCTATCTGTGACTTATTAGACTGTACTCGGTCTTCCATTCCAAAATTTTGAACGGTACTCAGCATGTCCATGCGAATTCCAAACTGAGATACAGTTTTCAAATCTTTCAAGGTAGAAAGGTACTTTGCTACTTCGTAAATGTAAATATCAACATCAGTTTGCTCATTTTTTTCGAGATAATACTTCAAATCGTGTACCAATTCATTCACGACAAAAAGCGAAATATGGCATCCTTTGCAAGCAATGATCGATTTCCCTTCTACTTGATGTACTTGTGAGAGGCTATATAATTTCTGATATGTTAGTTTACGAAGTACAACTGTATACTTACAATTCGTATAAGGTCGCCGGGAACAGAAACCCATTTATGTTTCGCATCATTTGGAATTCCCAGAATCCTTAAATTTAAACAATTACAGCTTAAACCATCTCCAAATGAAACTTGAAGAGGCATGAATAGCTATTTATAGACAATTAGTCACTAAATTACGATCACAATGTGTAGGCGGTGGAATGGATAGTATGATATTTTGATACATAGGAATTCGAAATCCTAGAAATCGGAAGCCCTGAAAAAATAAGAAAATTATACATGTTTATTTCCTATACCTTGTATTAAATAATAATCACAATTTCTTTCGTAAAAGGGACGCCAATGCCTTTACATACAATGGGACCTTTTCGAGACTACAAGATCCCATAGGTTTCGCATGTTGCCGGATTAGCTGGAGCTCTTTTTGAAATGTAGACTGAAGTTGCTGATTTTGAGTCATGATCACCATAGTTGCCTCCAAATCCAATTGTCGGGATCTGCTTGTATAGTTTGACGAGCCTATTGTAGTTAAAAAAGGAAAAGGTCTTCCAGGATAGGTAAACCAGAATCCTAAAATGTTAGTTGATAATATTCAGCTCTTCATTACCTTTAGCATGATATGTATGCCCTGGTCTCTGCCATTGTAAGACATTTATATCTTTCTTCATTCGAGTGGCATCAAGCAAAAACTTCTCAGCAATGTATTGATATGCAGGTGGAATCATATGCGAGGGTCCCTTCGATTTGTAGAACCCGTTAGCTTGCTGCGAAGCAACAATTGCTTCTCCCGTTCCCTTAGTTTTCAACAATTGCTTCCGTAACTCTGGATAAACATTAAAATAACCAGCCGTCAACGTCCATTCAACCTTTTCATTCATTATAACGTTTCCTAGTAAATCCAATACTTTATCTTCGGTAGACTGCACTTGATCTGTCAACACAGACATACACTGAAAAAGAGGATACACAATAGCGGTTCGTTCGTAGGAAATGTTTTCTATTGATTTGTTTCTATTTTGATCGATTTCCGTCACGCTGGATCCGTACGCAGAGGTAAGGGGTCTATTATAATCTCTTTCGGAAACATCATTTTGACTTCGGCATAACAGATGTTGAAGTCGATTTGAAGCTTCCTTTATGAAGCCAGAAGCGTTGATTAGAGGATTAGGAACATCATTGTTCCACTCAAGGCGAAATTGAGATGGAAGATTATCCGCTATTGTTGGCAGAATTTCACGATTACTAGGCAAGCAATCAAATGACAAATCAGCAAATGCCTTGTGAACATGAAAGAAGAACTCAGACAAACTGGTGTCATGAAAAAGATAGTAACGATCCTTACGATTGGTAAAGTAGTCTCTTGACAAGTTTGCTCTAAAAATAAAATCCATCAGACAAAGCACCCATAACAGTTACTTACCCACTAATAATTAATGAATCATCTGCTCCGTAAATCTTCATATGTTGGAGACCCCAACCTTCATTAAACCTTTTGGGAACTATCCTTTTCTTGAGGCCACGTAGGTTTGGAGTATGATAAAGCTTTATCTCACATCGTTCAGGAAATTCTTCTTTTAATTTAGTAAGTAGGGAGGCTGAAGAATGAGCTGGAAATTCCCTCGTTGACCGCAATTGATCTGCCAAAATAAATACCTGCAATTTTGGTTTTGTAAGCATAGCCTGTCGAATTACATTTACGAATTCATCTTCTTCTTTTCCTATGTATAATGTAGAGAAGAATATCCGTTTCTCCGCAGATTTTATTAAATTCTTAAGAGTTCCATAAAACTCGTCCGGTTCATGAAGGACCTGAATTTTCGAAGCATCAACGTAAAATTTTGGACAAATGGAATCTATTTTGGTTTCTAATCTGTTAAACAACTGTCTTTCTTGTAGGGAGGTCATTGAAGGTGAATGATGAAAACAGGAACTGTCAGTTAGATTCCGTTTACATCAATTGTTTTGGACAAATGAGCTTTTACATTTCAATCGAAACCATAGCTAACTAATACTAGTAAAAACTTTTTGAAAACAATTATTTTTATAACAAAAAAAATAAAACTGTAAAATCATTATTTACTAGTCTATAAGCTCTGTTTGTTTACAGCTAGCAAGATGATGAATTCCGCTTAGACAATTAAATTGTATCACCCTATTAATATTAACTAATTTAGACCATAAAGATATATTTCATTGGTTCGAAAAGAACAAATCCAAACTCGATTTCTTCCTTTCTCTGCCAAATTTGTCAATTTCGTTTGAAGTCTTTGCATATACTCTCTTTGAGAAGCAGGACAACTGTCAACCAACTTTTTCCAAGAATCGTCATCTTTGAGACTGGTGCTTTTCAGTCTTTGCATTGCTGGAGCATCACAGTCTACCGCCAATGCCAAGGCGTCTTTAGTACTATCATGTATTGCTGACTGTACAAGATCATAGACTTTGTTCATTGCATTTTGCTTGTGCTTCCATTTGTATTTTCTATCACTAGTACCTTTCAATGGAACAAGCTGCACATCTAAATTTATCTCTGATAGAGAATCATTGTATTTCCCATAGTCTTGGGTATCGGAATCAATCACTTGCCTTGTTTGGGATAAGTTCTCATTTCGTTTTCGCTCATTAATTTCTCCTAATAGCCAAACGCCAACTTCTTCTATTTTGATTTCATCATCTTCATTTTTCATTATATTTCGAGCTTTAACCGAATGTTCCATTTGCGTGTTTTTTTGCCTTACCACTAAAACCCAATTTACTCCTTCACTTTTATAGCGCGTCACTATTTCTTCCAAGCTAGTAGCACCTCTTAAAACAATATCTGCTCGAATGTTTAAAGACCATAATTCCTGAAGTAAGGCGCACTTTTCCATTATGGAGTCCTTACCAATACTTGTTACAAGAACATCAACACGACGAGGTAACCAGGAGCCCACTGTTTTTGTTATAGGTGATCTGGTTTGTACTTTCGACTGTTTCCTGGAATGAAAACGGATATAGCGCGATACGGAAGAAACAATGCTCTCTAACCCTAAACTCATACCAACAACATGCTTTCTCCTAGTCGTTCTCATTAATGGAGGATCAAACAATCTGACAAGCTTATCATATCTTCCTCCAGCACATAAGAGCTCAGCTTTTTCGGGGGTATGCACTGCTTGAAACATTATTCCCCCTTCATAAAACTCATGACTATGAACGCTGAGCGGAACAAAATAAACCGGATGCGAAAGTTTCAACCCTTTCAAAAAACACCAAACTTTTTCTAAATAATTCAAAGCGCTGCGCATTTTTATGGTTATCGATTTTCCAAAAATTCTTCTTAGTCTATTTAATCCTTCATCAAAACTAACGCAGAAATCAAATTGATTCAAGTCATCCAATGTTGTTGAGGGTACTAAAGATTCATTTCTGAGCTGGTTTCGAATTTGCGAGAAAGAAAACCCTTGGTTCTTTTGGCCGAGTATTTGACTAGTACGGTTTCTTTTTTCTCTAGATATTTGCAAGAAGTCGAGAATTGCAGAAAAGATATCGGCGTGGTTTATCCAGATACAACTGTTAATTAAAGATGGAATTTCAAGCAACACTTCATCCAAAACTTTGATACATTCAGCATCATACCAGTCTAAATTGTCTGAATTCGTAGTCAAATCAAAAGAAATTTTCTTGATTGCTTTTGGTTTACCACCACCGTAAGATTCTCTGAAAACATCTGCAATTAGATACGTTTTTTCCTCTTCGACAGCATTACGGGCTACATTCCTTGCATAGGGCAATATGGTATCATAGGGAAGCTGTAAAAGTGTTCCAGCCTTATCTAACAAAGACACCAGAGCTTTGTTTTCACCATACTGAGTCGACTTTGGAAACAACGCCTGTGACTCTCTTTCCGTTGCACCGTGTCTTCTAAATACTTGAACTATGTGATCTCGAACCAACCCAGCAAAAAGACTATCACATCCTCTCTCCAAGACCCTAGATATGGCATTATCGTCCTCCGACAAATTGAAATCATAAGTATAGTCTTTATGCCTATCTGGGACTTGACTAAAGAGAACCTTTAATAGTTTTGAATAATAGGGGCTATTGCGATTTGAAAGTAATTTTAAACCTTCTTGGATATATTCTTCGCCGACTTTAGGAGGTATAGCCTCACTTTCCAGTAGTTCTTGACTAGAAGGTCTTTTGGCCGGGTCATGCTGTAATAGGGAATGAATTACTTTGTATTCATGACTCGTCAAAGAAAAGGGAAAATTGTCTGGCAATATAATATAAGGGGATCGAATAGCATCGATTAATCGGATTCGTTCCATAGATGTTGAAAATGACATACACATTTCGAACAGTATTATACCTAAGCTATACATATCCACCTTTGCATCATAATGTAAACCACTGGTTTTCTTCAGAAGCTCTGGTGCAACATAAAGAGCAGTTCCGACACCTGAAGTAAGCTCCCCATCATCGGTATTTCTATTTTTTGATTTATCATTCGTAATCTGACTGGGCTCGTTGTCAGTCGCCAAGCCAAAATCTCCCAACTTGACATTTCGATTTTCATCTAGAAACACGTTTCCAGGTTTGAGATCTCGATGCATCATTCCACGGCTGTGAATATACGCCAAAGCTTCGAGAATTTGTCTAAACAGACGCCATATTTCGTCGACTTGAAGTTTTTCTCTAATGATATCTTGTAATGAAAGCTTTTCACAGTATTCCATTTGAACATATAGAGTAGCGTTGAGATTGGGCTCTCCAGCTTTGCTTGTTGATATCGTTCGAATATCACTTTCACTTCTAGGCAAGTTAAGATCTTCAGAAGTACCAGATGTGGAGTATGATGTTTCTGAAGACGCTTCAGACCTTTTTGGACTAGAAGCCTCTTCTTCAAAATGTATATCAAGATCTGACAAATCGTCTGTGGTATATCTACTCGATTGCTGTAAGTCGCTTGTTATTCTTGATGAAGGAACAAATGATTCTTCTTCGGAATCAGATTCTTTTAATTTTTCACTAGTGTCGGTTTCCACCCAAGCAGTATAATACCGAACAACGTGATCATGATGAAGACGTGAAAGAGTCATTACTTCTCGTAAAATTCGGCTGTTTTCTTTGTCGTTGTTGTGAAGCAAGAGTTTCTTGATAGCATAGAAACGTCCGTCAATACGGTTTTTTACTTTGACCACTTCGCCAAATCCACCCTTACCAAGAAACTCAATTTCCTCAAAATCAGTTTCGTAGCGCGAGATACTTTTCCTGTATAACATATCAATAATCCCATCTTGTCCGCCATACGACATACGGGGGTTTCTTCCCGATGAACCCTGTTCCACTGTAGACAATATAGAGGTTCCCAGTCTGATTACCTGACTTGCAAGCAGATCAGTAGCAGTAGGCCTCTTTTTAGGATCGCGCATTAAGCAGCGCCGAATAAGTTCCTGATATGGACCTGGCAATAAAGGTATGACATGACTGAATAGAAGCTTTAACGAAGAGAACTTCTGTAAAACATGCATACCACACAACATTTGTAAAACCATCAGTCCAAAGCACCAAATATCAGTTTTTCGAGAGGCTGACATGAAAGAGGATTCGTTAACTTCCGGTGGATATAAATCGTCTGGCAAGATTCCAGGAATAGATTGAGATCCTCCGTTAAAAGGAGAGGAAGCATTCATATCTCGTAAAGTTCTCGTAAAGCAAAAATCCATAAGTTTAGCGAAAGTTTTGTGACCAGATTGAAATAAAATGACATTGTCTAAATGAAGGTTGCGATGAGATAATCCTAGTCGATGTAGTTCGGCAAGTCCTTCTAAAATGTTATTAGAAAACGTTCGAACAGTTTCAACGTCTAAGGTCACAATGGTTTGTAACAAACCAGCCAAAGTAAGCTTATTAGAATATTCTTGTAGAATATACAGGCGCCAGCCGTGGTTTTCTACTTCACGCTGCAATTGATACTCATAGATTGAAGCCAGTAAATCATGTCGAATGACTTTTAAATTTTCCAGTTCGCTTTCCAAATCTTGAATCGACTTTTTGCCAGCTTCAGTACTATAGTAAGGATTGGTAAACCGTACCATTCTAAGCATGAAGATGCAATCTGGTAAAAGGGCTTCATCGATATGAGCCTTTGCTAGAGCCAACGTGGAAAGAGGAGAGCTAGATATCCTGTATAACGGGATAACCTCATGGAATTCTACAAGAGAATCTTGGTAGTTTTTTACAGAAATGGAACAGTCAAAATAAACCGAAGAAGGTAACCGATCAAAAGTCACTTTGGTAACCTGATCCTTCAGTTTTTCTTTGGGAGATTGTGGGGAATCGTAAGAACGACGTTGAAGTTCGTCGCGAATCTTATTCTGAAGAATCTTTTCTTCTTCGTAAAGTGCTTCCTTCTCTCTTTCTATTTTCAACTGCTTATCCATTTCAGCACGCTCTCGATCTTGTTGAAGTTGTACAGCACGCTCTTCTTCCAAACTGGCAAATTGTGAAGATAGATCAGATTGCCAGTCATTTAAGTATTCCTGGACTATACTAGCGAATTCAAAAATCATTTCTTCACCCAATAATTCCTTGGCCTTCTGATCCAACTTTTTCAGTAGAAAGCGAATCTGAGACTTTAACACATTTTCTCCATTCTGAAGCTTTACTGTTGGTTTAACATAGGGGTAACTTCTTCCTAACTCGATATGGAGATCAACTTTTGCAATGCTTTTCGCGCTCGCACTACGAGAACATAAATGAATAGCGAAAACCCTTCCATTGGATACCTAATAATCACGTTTAGCTTGACAATTAATTAGAATTACTTACATTCCATGCATTTTTAGATTTCAACTCCTCAAAATCGTCCATGAAAATTGCCTTTAAAGCCGCGATTTCATTCTGTTGTGTTTCCCGACATAATTCCAAACGTTTCGCAGCGTCCATCAACAATTCTTTAAAAAGAATGTCAATTGCATATAATCAGATGCCTTTTAGTTGCTGTTCAGCTTCAATGTTCAATTGACAGTTCGTGGTACGGTAGGTGTAAAAGATACAAGTACTGAGAAAAGAGCATCAAAACAGTTCCCCAAAATTTTCGGCTTCCTCGTAAACCGCATAAAGTTAATTGGTAAAAACTGTATGATGCTATATAGTTTCAGTAAGTTACTCTCCTGAAAGCCCCTCTGATGGATTTATTATTAACCTAAGAATAAAGGCTGTTGACTGATGGCACAGACTGTTATACTATCTAAATTTCTTAAATAAATTTCTGATAAAACTACAGGAAGAAAAAATACTTTGGCAAAAGTTGATGCATATGAAGCATCATCCTGTGTACGTGATACTCGACTTGCAAAAGTACTCTTTACGGGTCAATTTAAGCTGTCAAATATTTTAAATAGAACCGGAAATGGAATGATCGAATTGAATTAGCGTGCAGTAATCTTATACACAGATGATGCTCCTAACTAAGCAATCTTATGAAACTGGTATAAAAAAACACAGATTGGGAATAATGATCTTCACCTAAGTAAGTTTAGCATAATTAAATTTGAATTAGTGTTCAAATCAGTTAAAAGTATTCTTTTTATTACCATGCCCTGTGCAAAAAAGGAATGGAACAAATGAACTTCAAGAAAGGAAGTGAACGAACCTATAGGAACTGAACATAAAAAGAAAGCAATATCAAAAATAAAATAAAAATAAAATGAACAGGAAGCCCTTTCAGTAAAAATTCAACAATTCAACTCATAGTAAGGGTAATACACGAAATTTCCAAAGAATGTCAGCATAGTTTTTTGGAAAATTCCAACTTTCTGCCAAATTAAAATAGTCATTAAAATATGGACGCCGCAGAAGCCTTTGAGAACCTTGCCAATCTTGAACAAGATTTCGGAAAGGCTGAAATCGAAATCTGTAAGCAACCTGTCATACTAAATCAAATTCATTTCGTATCACTAACCTTTGTTACACAGTAAGAAAGCAAAATGAATTATTCAAGCCTCTTTTTGAGAAACGCCGTGACATCTTAAAGAACATTCGCAACTTTTGGGTGGTTGTTTTTGAAGCTGCAGGAGACGAAATTAGTAAGTTTGCTGAAAGTTGGATTTTTCGTTAGAACAGTTGCTAACCTTTTTTTTTCTAGGCCAATACATCACTCCTGAAGATAGCATTTTGTTGGAGAAGTTGGAAAACATCTATGTTGAAAGATACAACAAGGAAGACCCTCGCGACGTTCGTATCACTTTGACTTTCCAGCCCAACGATTATTTGGAGGATGATAACCTTAACTTGGTTAAAGAAGTACATATTAAAGAAAGCATCACAAAGGATGAGGAGGGCTTAGAAAAAACTAACACTTCTCTCGTTTCAAAGCCCGCTGACATCAAGTGGAAGGCCGGAAAAAGCCTTTTCCGCAAGAATAAAGACAGCCCTCCAAACTTCTTTGATTATTTTCGTTGGACTGGTGAGGAAGAAGAAGACGACTTTGATGGTGCCTCTCTGACCATCTTCTTGGCTGAGGACTTATTCCCCAACGCTGTCAAGTATTTTACTGAAGCCATGACTGAAGAAGCTAGTGACGAAGAAGGCTCTGTCGATTTGGACGAAGAAGAAGAGGATGATGATGAGGCCGCAGAAGGAGAGGGTAAGTTAATCCAAACATGATACACAAATCATTATATTTTTACTAACCTGTACAGATCAAGAACCACCCAGCAAAAAATCCAAAAAATAGAGTTGTAAGTAGTGAGAATTAATGAATCTCATGGGTTCGAATTCCTTTTAAGCGGATTATTGTTTGATAATGAAATATAAAGTAGCATGAAATCCATCTATTACTTGATAATCATAAAATCACTGGAGGTACGACAAAACTATAAAAGAACAACAAGTACAAGCAAAACTAAAAGTATGAAGATCAATACAGTAATGCAACAGCCTGACCTTGAATCTAAATAAAAAATATGTTAGTACAACCTTTCAAAATGGAACTTCATACCGGCACTAGAAATTGTAAAGTCCTTTAATCTCCGCATTCCACGACGCAGTTTATGATTCGTGTTTTCTATGGTATGATCAAGCGTATCTATGAGATTCGATTGCTCCCCTAACTCTTGACCCATCGCTTGAGCCATGCCGCGTATATTACCGACGGTATCATAGACCCCATCCAACATAACATCCTGTTGGTCGTATAATTGTTCCTGCATTTGTCTTCGAGTGTGACGGTCGTCTTCGCTCAAAGCTGTCTTTGTCATGTCGGTATTATTTGGCTCTTGGTTTACAGCAACACTTGGAGCTGATCTCATTTGCAAATTGATATTGTTTAATTCAATGTCGAAGTCTGCAATAAACTTTCTTCTTGCCGCCAACTCTTGCTCATCCAAACCGTATCGTTCAGAGTTGTTCATTGCAATCTCAATAGCTCCTTTCAAATCTTCCAATGTTTCATTCAACTCTTCAATTGCAAATGAAAGCTCTGTGTTTGGTGCTGGAATTCCTGCATTTCGATTCTTCATAAATGATCCAAATAGTTTACGGACATTTTCCATTTGAGCTGAAGCATCACTTCTCTATCGTTAGTTTTACTAATAATTAAATATCTAAAGCAGATAAAAGAGCTCAAACTTACGCTTTCACTTCATAGAAAGGGTCCTCCATTGTGCCCGAATGCGAACAAGGCCAAACCTTTTACGAACAAAAAGGTACTTTTCTTATCAATGAATACAATGCCAGTATCTGCCTATAGAATGTATGAAAAGTAAAATATCATGGAGTATCAACGTTTTCGTTCTTAGTGTTTGTCAGAACAAGCTAGTTTCAGTTTGTGATTACAAAATAAGCAACTGAGTAACGCGCAGACGCGTAGGTAACGATATCAAGTGTAAACAAATAAGTCAGTAATCTACTATTTATTTTTCCGTATTTATTGTTATTTAATTTAGGAAATCTTTGTATTTGTAATATTCATTAAATGAAGTTGTTAACTCTGTTTTGGCAGAGATCAATAAAAAGTATTTCAACGGCTTTGGCTGTAAATTTGAAGCCAAAAACTCCACATTAACAAACGTTTCTCTCTATAAAATAAAAGTACATTCATTCAATCATTCGTATTTCATGAAGTTTTTTAAAAGTCATATACTTCACATCACCAAAAAGAATTGATGACAAAACGCGTTGGATCTTTTTTAGATAATACAATTTCTAATTAGATTCAAAGAATTACTATGTTATGTTTCAATTTTAATGTACATATTATTTCTATGATCCCAAGAAAGGAGTACGCGTCGGTAGTACAATTGAATTCACCACGAAATCAAACTTGCACTTTCCCCATCTCAGAAAAAGCAATTCCTCATATAATAAGATGTCTAATTTAATAAATCAATTACAAACAGAACTAAGCAACAGACACGCTACTTTCGTTTCACAAGCGGTTCTTTCTTTTAATAAACATCACGATCGCGTCCTTCAATCCTATATCATAGAAGGGCAGGCAAAGTAAGATCCCTTCATAACCATTAAACTAATAATTAGGGAGTCAATTCTTCAGCATTACCAGGAAAATCAATTGAAACTTCAAAATATCCAAAAATTGTATCAAGACGCCTCGAAAACACTTTTTCTGCTACTATCCGAGTACGAGCAAGTTTCTACAGAAATTCAAGGACTCGATACTGAAGAAGAAAAGCTTTCACAAGAAAACTGCACCGTGCTTGATCTCGAGGAACGCGTCAATCGCTTTCAAGTCTTAGTAAAGAACCATTCTAAGGCCTCTCAAGAGAAGCTCAAGCGTTCTATGGAGGTAAGTTACTATTTAAAGAGAATATTAACTAATTATTCCCGTATTTAGAAACTCAAATCCTCTGAAAACTCCGCTCAGAAAGCCTTGCTTGAAAACCTCTAACAATCTATCAAATGACTTTACCTGTTACCATTTATAAAATAATATATTCTTGTTTTCCTTTCAATTTATATCTTAGCTTTTCGGATAGAATTGCTATATATCGTTTAGGAACAACCTTAAGTTGGCTTTCTCGTGAACCAAATTCTATCTTCTTCCTGCCACTGGAAGTATAAATTCTGCCCATTCTACCGTTTGCGTCAATTCGATTTCTTTGAGGGAAAAGTATCTCTGTTTTATATTTATTTTGATCATCTTTTAAGTGTTTGACTAAATTGATTGCTTGTACGACTCCTTTTGTTATACTTGATTCATAATTAGCTTAATTAAGCTAAAGGGCAGTTGTTTCCACTACGGAAAGCAAGAAGATCAGCTATTCACAGATACTATATATCTATATAAATTGTTGCGACACTGGAATTATTTACATGTGGTCGTCTATTCATAATGAATGAAAATGAGTCAGCATATCCTCCTGCCTTGAGTCAGCTACTGATAGACACTCCCGCCGCAGAATGGCAGGCAGATGAAGATGTCATTTCTTGTCCTCAGTGTGGATCTTCTTTTAACTGGTTCCGACGAAAACACCATTGCAGATGGTGTGGAAAGGTATACTGTGCCAATTGTTCAAATTATACTGCTGAACTTCCTTCAGTGAGTGTATCTACCGATTCATCAGATCCATTGATGCTGTTTGACGAAGAGCCTCATAGTGTTGAAGATGATGTTACGAACACTTGTCAGACGGAGCCCATGTGGTGCTCTGTCCGTGTATGCGAGAACTGCTTTCATCAATTATCAGAGCTGAAAACTCTTGATATCCCTTTTCCCATACCCACTTGTATGGATGGTGAATCCACTCCTCCTGTTCTAGCTTATACCCGGTTTCCACCACCCCGTACTGAAGGATTGCCTTCAGCAGATGATGCGCACAACTCTGATGATATGGTAGAGTGTCCAGTTTGCTACATATCTCTTTCAAAATTTAAATCACAGGAAGAAAGAGAAGAGCATATAGCTTCTTGCTTTAATCATAACGGGTCTTCCCCTCCAAACATAAAGGAGTTTTTGAAACACGCTCGACGGTATATCAGTGTTCAAATAACGGAGAATTCTCCTTGCGTTGGTGAAGAGTGTATAGTATGTTTTGAAGAATTTTCTCCGGGAGACAAAGTTGCGCGAATTGAATATTGCTTATGTATGTTCCATTTAAAATGTTATCGCGATTGGTTAAGTACAGGCGCTGCTGGTTGCCCTGTCCATGCTGCCACCCTTCATTAGAGAATTTTTTACGTTATAATGGTGTTTTGCTTTTTTCCTTCATTTCTTTACTTAATATGTACTTTATGTTTATGATCGCTATCTAATACTTGTTTGAATTATCTATAATACTTTCTAATTCAATCACCTTTATAAATAATAGCTCGTCTTAATAATAATTGACAGTCTTTAAATATCTATACGGTAGTTGTGCAATTTCGCACTCTCCTATTCTTGCTCATTCCCTCCCTTGTTAAGCTAGGGTGCTTTTATTATATTTGCATAATTTCAAATGTACCATCTACATGATCTTCTACTTTTTAAAAATGTTAGTCCGTCGTGATTTATACTATTATACAACCTAAATCCAAGATTCCATCAAATGAAAGAAATTACCAAAACCAAAACCTAAGGAATCTTTTACAATCTCCATTCTCTCCAGCAGTCATTTTAAGCTCCTACATCCAGCTTCTTGACCGGAGCTTCTGAAACAGGTGCTTCTTCAAGTTTCCGTTTAGTAACAGACGGTTCTGTCAAAGGACGAACATATGGCTGAACGCGCCACCAAGGAATTTTGGGATATCCTAGTTCATCCTTGTTTTCTTCATTTGGTTCATCTTCTTCCCGCATCTCACCCTTTTCCTTACATTCATCTAGACGTTTTCGGAGAGCGGCTACAGCACGAGGAAAGCTCTCAAAATCACGAGGAGTACACTCAGTAGCCAACATACTTCGAATGTCTGTATGAATACTTAATAAAGGCCTCATTAACTTAAACATGTGACCTTTCATGGCAGATCGGGTACTATAATCCGTATCAAGACCAAACTCACGTATAATGTTCAAATATTCATCACACATATCGTCAACACGAGGATATAATATATCCATGGGTGAGTTAGAAGGAAGAAAAATTTTGGGATTATACAAACTTCCTTCCGCAGACATGACACCGTCTACTCCGGTAGCTTCAATACATCTATCAATATCAGATGAATGAAGAATATTGCCGTTTGCAAACAAGACCGTATCAGAAGGAAGGCTTTTTCGAAGCATAATAATTTGTTCCCAATCAGCTACTCCAGTAAACTGTCCCTTCTGCTCACGAAAGCGTCCGTGAACAGCTAAAAATGAAGCGCCAGCATTAAGAATCATTTTTGCATATTCCAGCGTCTTTTTGGGATCAGGGAAAATGCGAATCTTAGCTGTTACAGGAATTGATAACTCTTCATGAAGCTTTTTTATAATAGACTCGATTAAAGACCAATGTTCTTGCAAAAAAGATCCATATTTACCCTTTTTAGCAATACCCTGGGGACAACCCAAATTCAAATCCACAGCATCGCAATAAGGAGCAGCTAACTGAGCTGCTTTTAGCATAATTTCTGGATCATTCCCACAAAATTGAATAATTAAAGGTTTTTCTTCGGGGATGTCTCTAGTTGAAAATACCTTGCTGCGATAGTCTTCACTTTCGCTAAAAAGTCTAGAATGAAACATTGGGCTGTAACACAAGTCGGCTCCTGATCGTCTCGCCAATATTCTCCAGGGCAATTCACTTTGATCTACCATTGGAGCCAAAATCCGCTTGGGACATCCAAGTTTCTTATAAAACTCTCTCCCATGGAGTTTTTTTACGGCAGCCATCATTAAATTATATTTGAGAAAAATGTTTCTCTCTCAAAGGTGTATCTGCTATGGCAAATATGTTTTTTGCCCCGATTTGAAACCAACTACAAGTGCTTTGCTCCGGTCAAAAAA
Source organism: Schizosaccharomyces lindneri (assembly GCA_029532395.1). Taxonomy (NCBI): domain Eukaryota; kingdom Fungi; phylum Ascomycota; class Schizosaccharomycetes; order Schizosaccharomycetales; family Schizosaccharomycetaceae; genus Schizosaccharomyces; species Schizosaccharomyces lindneri. Next base: position 77,712 of record JARFMH010000034.1, on the reverse strand, counting down.
AACCTTGCGTTGGCATTTGGTGCTGTTCAATCAAAATTGGACATAAAAATTCAGTACTTCTAGTTTCTCTTAAACAATTTTATTTTTGATTTATTCTGCTTACTTCATGATTTGCATTTTTATCTGTACGGTCCTACTAAGTAAGTATGTACGTACTATGAGGGTCGAACATGGCTTTTACATTAAACGAAGAAATATTCACTAACATATAGAAATATATAGCTCAATCCGTAATTTATATTTTCTATCATTAAAAGAGTGTCTCAGCTGGTAACAAACTCCAAATCAAAATATTCCACAATTAAATATGCTATGAAGAAATAAAGTATTGCAAACCCTGCAATTAGTTTGCCATTAAGTGGAAAAGAGTTTGCTGCCATATACGAATTTTGTTCCTATCCATGGACTTGCGAATAATTAAAGTATGTAAAATAAGATAGGCAAGAAAGAAGTGAAGACACAACAAAAAGGAAGAAGTATGACTTAGAGAACACTTTTCGGAGAATTGGTTTTTTTTTGCATCATTAACGTTTTTTAATGCATACTCACTCATCGTCTTCAGAAGTATCCGTGTTAAATCCATTAGCACTAGGGTCATCCTCTTCATCGGATTCTTCATCTTGAGAGCCTTCATCGCCGTGCTTAAGCTTTTCGAACTCATCATCGACAAGTCCTTCTTCGCCATCAGAGAACTCATCATCTTCAATAATAGTATCTTGAATCGTTGCTGCATCTTTCACCACAACCGTTAGATTACTTACAATGTCCTCTCCAAGGTAAGAGTTGGATACGATATGCGTCTGGAATTTAAAGGTACCTTCTACTGGTGGTACCTGGAAAGGTATACGAATTGTTCGTTCTGTGCGTGGAATATCCGTTATGCTGAATGGAGGAATAATTACTCGGTTTTGACGGGGATCGACTACATACACCCACCAAGCAGTTTTATGAGATTGAGTGAAATGAGGAGACCAAGCATGAGGAAGAACCTCCAAATCACCCAAAACAACATCCTTTTCCATATGCACACGTTCTGCATCAATCTTGTCTTGCTCAGTAGCCGTTTCTGTACCCTCAACGCTGACCTCTGGCATGATTTCTTCTCCATAAGAGCATTTCAAACGCAAAATAAAGTTTGCGATAGCTCCAGTAGTTACAAAATCATCTCCGTCCACGAGCACCTTAGAGTCTAACACTGAGATACGGGGAATGTTATTAGCAATTTCCACCATCTCTTGAATTTGTTCACTAGAATAGCCGGATATCCCCTTTTCTTTCTTTAGTTGTAAGAATTGAGGTATGCGGGTAATACCACGTGACGCAAACTTTTTAGCATCCTCAACATGAAGATGTGGTAGTTGCAACAAAGGAAGTGGAAGCTCCAACGGAATCGCTTGAACAATGTGCTGCCAAAGTTTAAACACGTTATCGGTAGGTTTCGAGAATCCATATGCCGAGATAACAGAGACCAGTGCGTTCATCACCAAGTCTGTTTCAGATAACAACCGCTGCATATTTAGATTTGACTTATCCTTCCGATGTAAGTGACTTTGTAAGAGCTGTACGACAACGGCTTTAGAAGCCTCGGGCGGAGAAGAAATCTGAAATTCTTTGCTAGAGGCTAACAACTGCAAAATGTCCTCCATCTCCAAATTTTCGTGAATCTTAGGAAACCAAGCATCTACACTTCCAACGTGAACTTGGTCACGGGTGTAAGTTCGGCTACCATACCACCAACGACCAACACTGTAAGGCAAGAAAATGCCAAAAATAAGACCATAAAACCCGAGTACATAAATACTATTGTTCGAATCCGCGATCCACTTGGGAAGTGCAATTCCAATATCAATGTTTTGAGGAACATCAGGCGTACCATAAAGAATGTAATTTTCGCGAGTTTCCTCATCCGTCAAAGCTCTGTAGGCAGTAGTAAGCTCTATGTAATTAGCTTCAACCTCCTCTCTAGTCGTGTTGCCGAAATTTCTTATTTTATCCGGATGAAATTTTATTGAGAGCCGCTTATAATGACGCCGGATGTCATCTACAGCCATGTTTTTTGGTATTCCCAAAATTTCATATGGATCCCACACATTAAAACTCAACTTGGTAAAGGCAACTCGATAAGACAAATATCCAATAACTGCCCATCCAATTAAAATTATAAAGTGTCTATAAAATATGATATGAATTAGCTTTATACAGACGTTTGATTTACTTACCGCAACCGTAATTTAGATTCTTTCTTTTTCATTACGTCCTTTGGACGATATGCAGCAAATGGATCTGAAACAGAATCATTTTTTTTAGTTGCTACAAAGCCATAAATGTTAACAAACTTGAATTCATTCTTGTGTCACTTACAGACTTGACCAAATAGACTTGAGAAAGTCATGGGAACGATGAAGCAGGACACAGCAACCAGCAAAAACACTGGAAAGAATTGTCCCTGCTCATCATATTTGTACTCAGACGACATTGCGAACAGAGGGTTTGGTGAAAGACAACTCCAGTATCACAACTCTTCTAGTAGAAACCCAAATAGGGATATACGCTAATATACACTATACTAAATGTGAATGAGAAGGGAAACAAAAGTAAGGTGGTGAACGCTTGGCTTGCTCTGTGAATTTCAAAATAATTATTATTTAAATAGTTATTGAAGTCTAAAATTACAAGCTTCACAAAACTAATCAACCAAAAAGTTTTTACAGAGTAAGTGCACCTGGACCGGAAGAGAAATAGAATATAGGAATGCGAAAGTGTAAGTTTTCTTCGTATAAGGAAAACAACGAAAAATCCATAACTTACTGAGAAGAGCGACCTGAAGCTGAGGTCTAGCGGGAAAAGGGTTGATAGGTTACACTGAACAATCATTGATAAGTTTGCGGAAGGAAATTACTAACATAGGAATTCAATAAATAAAGCCAAAAATAAAAGTCAGAAGCTGAAGCAAAAGCCAAAGCCAAAGCATGCCTGTCTCTTGGAAGAGGGAAGGTAAAAACGACGTAAAACCTCAAAAAGAGGATTGTTTTTCTTTACTTTTTTTTCCTTTATTGACCAAAAAAAGACCATAGTGTAGCTTTTTCTTTAATGAGGCATATGGACACAAGTCTGCTCCACATAATGACACCCCGACAAAGTAGAAACTAACTGGTCATCTATATAAACTTCAGCTTTCAAACGTTGTAACCATACAAAAACGTAAGGAAGACCAGCCCATATAGACACAATGTCCTTTGCCCATTTTGGGAAGATATTTAATACATCAATGATACTTTGAACTTCTTCAAGATCTGATGCTAGATGTACACGGATGGGCTTGTTGTCAAGCGTAGATCCCGTGAGCACTCGATCGATATGGGTCGGTAACTGGTATCGTACCCCCTCCACTTGAGAAGATCCATTCGTAGAATATTCATTTTTCAAGAGAACTGCAACCAGCTTGTCATCAAGAGTCAAACTAGCTTGGGATCGGAATGTGTCTTCTGAATTCCGGGGGAAATAATGCAGACAAGTCAAAACATTTTTTTTAGAATCGTCGAATAACAAGCTGTTTTGCCAAGTATGTCCCAAATTGGTAAACTTGTCCTTAAAGAACATCGCGTCAATAAATACAGCAGTACCAGTAACATCCCTTGTGGTTCCGTGTGCAGTAACGGAGCCTTTCAAAGAACTGACTGGAAATATTTTATGCTCCATGTACCCCCCAGTATTTTTTTGACCAAAATCCGTTAAACCAAATCCGTTGTCTTTCATTTTTATGGTAAGATCGTACATTCCTTCAATCCCTACACGCCAAGTTTGCGAATTAACATCAAAATGCATGAAATGTTTATGAACGTCAACACTATATCGATCCTTGGAAACTTTCATACTCCTGTACATATAAGTAGAACTGGAGATAATGGGTTCTTGGTCAGGTTCATCCTTTGAAGGATAGTAAGTCCATCCTAATGGAGCAACCTTCACGAATAATCCAAGATTTCCGTATGCAAATTGAATATACCCAAATGATCCATCATCGAAGCACATGTAAAATGACTTGTACTGAGTCGTCAGATGAGACCGCGAAAGGTTCCATGTTAATTCTTTGCAAGGAATAAACTCGTAGTTATTTGCGTTACTACTAAAAGTACTGGCGGTCATATCTACTAAATGAAATATAAGCAAAAAGGTAAACGCGACTAAACAAGAAGACACCGATGTTCGCTTTGGTGAGCAAATTCGAAACCAAACAATGCAACAATAATAAAGCAGTAATTTTTATACGAAAAGGTAATATCACCAAATGCAAGCGTAGATATAGTAATGCAATTCTTACGCGTACAGCTTTAATAAACCATTCAGAGCAGGCGTGAAAACAATATCATAAAATACTTTCAACTACAAGAAGCAAAAAATAATTGAAACAAAGTCTTTTATAAATATGTTTGCACAAACCGAGCCTCAGCTTTCTGGTGGTGTGCTCGTACCACCCTGTAGCCTACACAGTAACAGAATAGCTGAAGAGTTGTCTGATTTTTGGGGTTAGATCATCCAAGTGCATCATTCGACTTGAAGTTTTCTCTAAATTTTCTTTTCTAGATTTAAAATTTAAATAGCTTGCTTAAACGCAAGATGGAGGAGAATCTATTTATTTACATATTTACTTACGTCAGATATTGGTATTTATATTAATTGTCAGAGTTTCCACATAGAATAAGGAAATGTGATTGTCTTTTATATCATAAAGAGAACAGTAAACTAGCGTTGCTCAATGCAACATAAGCTTTCCTTCATGAAAATTCTATCATTGATACTACTCTATAGTAAGTTCAATGTTAAAGCCCATTAGCAAGTGAAGGGTTTGAGCCCATGACAACTTCGAAGGAAGCAAATACAAGAGCAGAAGCAACAACAACTCCTAATCCAAAAGTAGAAGCAGTGATTCCAGCAAGTAAGCATAAACTGCTCATAACCAATGCAGAAGAGCGAGCAGCGCTAGGCACAATTTTTTCCAACTCCTTTAACATGCTCACTTCACGGAAACCAGCCATAATAAGTTGGTTTTCCTTAAAGAAAGCAAGAACATCACGAGGTCCGCTGCCAGTGGCCTTCGTCCAAGCGAGAGAAATATAAAGAGATGTAGAGAACAAAAGCACGACATAGACAAGGGTATGGATTGGGCAAGTAATAGTTTCCCATACGCTCAGGGGAGGAACAAAGTAATAAATCAAACCACCAGTTAGACGCAATTGTTGGATAGGTTGAGTCTCATACTTCGTGTACTGAACCAAAAAGCGGGTAAAGACAGAGTTAGGGAACATACTGTGGATAAAGTAGGCTAATACTAAAAGATGAGAAACAAAAGAGATGATAAACAAGAAAGGGCTGATGGAAGTGTAAAACAATTTCAAGGGGAAGTTCTGACGGAATCCACGAACCCGAGATGAACGGATTGAGATGTCAATTCTCATACTCAAGAGATAAATGAAGGCGACAAATGCACCAACACAAGCCAAAAGGCTAAAGACATTCAAACGATCAGTACGGAAGAAAATTGATCGAAGAGCGTAAAATTTATCTTTGTATGAGAAAAGGGAGAATACCAAACCAACGAGGGTACCTTCGTATTGAGTAATTTCTTCAGTCAATTGGTAACGGTTGAAACTCAATATCTGCCAGAACAAAGAAGAGACGATATGAGATGATAAGAGAAGAACAGGACCAGATCCCAAGCCGTATCCCTTTTCGACAATTTCGCATAAATAAATACAGATAATTCCAGGTATGAATAACTGAACTATGAAAATAAGAGTCAAAGCAACGCCGATTTCAGAGACAGGGCCATAGTAACCTGATACAACGTATGTAATTGAGAAAAGGAGATACAAGAAAGCAGAGAAAACTAAAAAAAGTTAGTTAATGACTACGACAAGAGAAAATAATATCACAAACCTTTTTGGGTATTTTGAAACATGATCCGGTCGCTGATTAAATTAAAATTAACAGCAATTTTACGACCAGCAGCCAAAAGTTGCATTAAAAAGGCAGAAAAGAAAATGGGAGCTAAACCCATAACCATAACACCACTGCTGTTGTTAGATTTTTGAAATAATAAACTCCATGAACTGGAAGTTGTCGAAAACAAAAGGACACAGTACTTCATTTGGTCGTTGAACGTATTCCACACAGCTGCTTTACTACCATCTTCCCTGTAATTAAGATGACCAACGTCTTGTAAGACGTCCTATCCGCAATTGTGGAACTCCGAAGACTCTTATTTCCTGGTCCTTTTCAATTCAACATCAAGATTTAAAATACATACGATGCAGAAGAGCCATCTAACACACGCCAAGAGCTAAATTCAAGTTAGTATGTTATCGCATTCAAGAAATTTTATAACTCATACTTGATAGGGTCTACAAATTCACGTTTTGGAACGCCGTAAACAGGCATGTTTAGCAAGACCTGATAAATCACAGCGCAACCGGCCATCCAAGCCAATTTTTCAATCATTTGATACTGCGATAGTTAGCGAAATTCCATTTTCCTAGCCTTCACTGAACAGTAAGGCTTTCATTCTACATACTCGAGTCTGTGGTCCTTCGACTTCTGGTAGTAAAGAGCCTAACGGCTTCATAGTGTTTAATAAGCGAGCTAGTTTATATTAATAACAATCCTAAAACAAATTATAGCAGATTCTGACTACTTACACCTGCTCATTTTCAACGTTTTTATTATGCGCTTATCAACCTTGAACTCCCATATTCTATCCTTACTGATCTGAACTCGGTGAACTAAGATCGGTATATCACCGACATATCTCGAAAAATGACCGAGGAAGGAACTCCAGATCACCGAAAGTAAAATAAAGCCAAGTAATTTACACTTAAAAATAAAATGATGCAGTCATGTATACTTACGCTAGGTATGTCTATCAATTAAATATTTGTTCAAAAAAAATAACAGAATTTTATTATACAACGCAGTTGCTGAATGTATAGAAAACACTTAGAACCTGCTATGTCCATATTGATTAATCATTATATATACAAATTTCATGTATAACATTACAAAAGAACTTTAGAAAAGAGAACTTCCATATTTTCTCGCAACACGTCCTCTCCCGATGATAATTTATGGTATTACCATGACCTTTTAATTAAATAATTTCGCTTGTTACCAACACATTTCTGAGAGCAAGGGATATATGTAATACGAATAATCCTGAAGCGATACGGAGTTTTTTTATGCTATTAGTAGAATTAAAGACCTCGACCTTCAATACTAACTCCGCTTTTCTTTGCACTTTTACTGCGAATAGCTTTCATCTTAGCCTTCAGTTTTCGGACTTGTTCTGTATCAGCAGGCTTCAACCGACCAGCCACAGACATTCCGTTCTGATTGAGGCGAACTCTGGGAGCAACTTGATACCTAGAATCAATGGATTGAGGAATAACAGTTCTTCCAATTCTGCTAGTGGGATTATTTACATCATCTTCGGCAATAGCAAGATCTCTACGACGACGCATGTTTATAAGCTCGGGGTTCAAGGTAGCAATTCCAACAGCACGGTCTCGGTAATTAGCACTTCTCTTGATGATAGGACGACTCCATTCACTAACTAGGCGATCTGCAATGCGCTTAATGAACGGCTCAGGCTTCTTGGAAATCGTATAGAATAAAATTACACGGCCGATTTTGCTTTCACGTAAATGTTCAGTTTCAATAGGAAGCTTCGTCAAAATATCGAGTAAAGACTGTTGGATATTAAGTGCTGGAAGAGATCTATCGGGCAATGGCTCTAACCACATTCTCACAGAATCCAGCAAATTGTTATCAAGAATGGTATCGTATAAATGAGTTTTTCGAAGAACGGAATCTACGAGAGCGAGCATTTTTAGCTTTTCGGTAGCTGGAAGGCGTTCAGAATTCAATTCTGCATCACGTAGAGCAGCTAAACGCATTTGTTCGCGTAAACGAAGGACTTCATCATCGGCCAACTGTTCTAAATTATCTTCGTTTGAGCGCTTTTTTGGACGGACTGGTTTCAAAACTGCATCTATTTGCATGTCCAGTTGTCGTTTAGCAGCCACTGAAGGATCTAAAGGAGCTTCTTCTACGGTAGGCTGACGATCTCCTTCATCCAACTCCTCGAGTTCATCTAAAGCGCCTCGCTGAGCAGAGCGACGCGACCTACCTCTCCGTGCACGTTTTTCCTTTTTGTTACTTTCCACCTTGCCTGGTTTGACATCTTCTGAGCCTTGTTTTTTCTTAAAAGAAGGCAAATTAAAAATGGTAGGTTCATCATCGGCTTCCCGTCCAATCTTCGTTTCATCAAAATTTTCGAATTGATCCTCATCCAGATCGGAAAGCTCGTCTTCAGAAAAATCGATGTCTACATTGTCACGAGCAGGCACCTCGTTATGTGATGAAGGTTCTTGTTGAGATTCACTTATACCATTATCATTTGCTTCTCCTTCAGCATTCCGTACTTCAGCATCGTGACCGTCTAAATCAGACATCTTTTAAACCCTCGTTTGATGTACTTATTCGGAAATTTTATAGCAATAAAATAAGTTTAAGTCAAATCAATAGTCCAAATCCTAATCCCGTTCACTCTTTACTTGGTCGTTGGCAAAAGTATCGTTTGTCAAACCATGAAATAGATGTTCGAATATGGATTCTACAATTCACTATGTTTCGCTATCTAATATAGCCTCAATTGCTTTATATTATCTGTTAAATTTAATTTAGCGTATAACTGTGAGTTCTAATGAAGGTATGAACCCGTCCAGTTATACTACACCATATACAGTCCACGTAGTAAGTCTCTTCCACCAAAATTCCCTAAAAAATAATTTTTTTTATATAGCAAAATGTTCGCTGGTTCCGGTCGTCCTTCTAAAGAACAAGTCAAGCAATATGATAACCTCGCTATTTCCGTATGTACTATGACCTGCAGAATAAGGGTTCAGCTTTGAAAGAAACTGTAGCAGTCTGTATTAACCGATGTTATTTCAGGAAATCAAGAAAGGTGCTTCTGTTGCTGCCATTCTTGCTTTAAGTAAGTTCTAAAAAAATGAGACTAGAATCTTCAAATGAAGTATCCATTTGCTAACATTATTTTCTAAGCTCCTTTTGTCATCTCTTTTGTCAAGAACTTGCGCGCTTAAAATTTTGACGAGCAGTAACTTACTCTGCTTATATACGCCGTATACGATGAACTCTACGTCGCTACGTGTATAAGGACGCGTTCAACTGATGAATTGATTGTGCCATACTTATCCCTATACTGGTAAACAGAGAATAAAATCCAAATTTGTCATTTTTTATATTTTTGTTGGAGCTTAGATTGGGAAAGCTCAGGATGATGTCTAGAAGTCAATAGTTCGTCGTGGTATCAATGTAATTCGTTATTCAGTAAAGGCTCTCTTAATTCATGTACTTCCATAGTGCAAGCCAAGCACCTTTGATAAATTAGCTGGTGGAATGAAATTTTAAGAACTGAGCTGCTAAAGTCCAAATCATAAGTAGTAGATGACAAGAGGGAATCAAAGAAGCAGATATTTTTAACTACCGATTCATTTCATGATATAAGGAAATAATATGACACAGATTTATAAAACAAGAAAGAGAAAACAAGTCACCCAAAATAAGATTACAAAACCCAAGTACCTATGCTCGTTTCATGAACCACAAGTTGATGATTATGAAAGAAAGAACAAACAACACTACTAATCTTCGAGTCAAATTACTTTGACGAATTAGTTTGGTCATCCAGTTGTTTGCTCAAAGTACCCAAGTCCTCTTGAATTAATTTGGCAACGTACGATAAACCATTTTGATGATCGCGTAGCACATCCGTAATGGTTTGCAATTGATCATTGTTTTTACTCCAATCAATTGTTCCTTTTGCAAGGGAATTCCTTTGTTCATCTGAGACCTTCTTACCCTCAAAGATCAAAGTAATTCGTGCCCAAATTTCGTTCAAACGACCAAACACCTCGGGATTGTTGAGAGATTTGGCAAGGTCGTCAAGTTGTTTCCTAAGATCTTCTTCATTGGATTTCAAAGCATATCCACGATGTCTCAAGACATGTACTTTAATGGCTAGACGAAGAACACGCTCTGAAAGTTGTATGTGACGATTCTTTGCTTCCGCAAGTTTTATATTGGAGCTAAGGTCATGCTTATTTCCTAATCTTTCGAGGGTTTCAACGATTTCTCGCATACGAATGCGATAAGCATTAACTTGATTAATCTGCATATTCATTCTCTTTTGCACATCCGGAAATCCAACAGCCAGGACTGGCACAACGCTGTTACTCGGTCTATTTGCAACAGCTTCGTCCCACTTTTGCTGGTTGTGTGTAGCCGGTTTGACATATAGAGCCGCCTGTTCAACAGGAACTTTATTATAGAAATATCTTTGGAAGGCGTTATCGGGATGCTTCAAATTCCAAGCATTCAAAACTTTTTGTGTTTGTTCTTCTATGGAAGGGGGTTGGGCAGGGCCATATTGAGCATTACTGACTGCTGCATTCGGAGACATGGTGGAGGATAACAAAAATCCATTTGGATTTGCAGATGACATGCCCATATCCGAAGACTTTGCTGCGGAGGGGTTCGTACTCCATGAGAATAGAGGTTGAGCTGACGATGCACCGGCGTTCGCGGGAGTACTAGAAGAGGAGGGTGCCGCAGTCGTGGTAGCACCAAGTCCATTTAAGGGTTGTGCTCCAAATGTAGAAGGATTGCCGATACCGCCGGTCGATTGCTGTGGTTGACCAAATAATGAGGAATTTCCTAAACCTCCTGCGGGATTAGTAGTAGAAGGATTGGGACCTGTATTTGCTCCTCCAAACAGAGACCCGGACCCAAAGTTTGGCGTGGGAGCATTCTGTTTTTGTTGACCAAACAATCCTGATGTACCAAAAGATGGTGTGTTTGAGGACGATGCAGGTTGACCTAATAACATGTGTTAGCTCTATGCAATTTCGAAATGCTTCTGCCTACCAAAAGAGAATGACATTGTTATAGAGTGAGAATGTCTGCCTTGATCAACGACTTTCGTTTTTTGCAGGCACTCCTTAGCTAAGTAGTACAGGTAGAAGTAAGTGTATATGAGGAATTCACTTCGTAGTGTGGTGCCCTTCATTGCAGCGCGCAATATATTTTAGTAGACAGCATCTTCAAAGTTCATTTTCATTTAGAGAAAATAAATCTGTTGAAAAATATTTTTAATTGAGTGCCCCTAACTATCCGTACTGTGCAATAAAAATCGTAATTTTTTTTAGAAATCTCTTTTCTAAAAGGAAGCGGGAAATAGTGCATTTAGTGATATCGCTATATTCTAACTTGATATAGGCATAACTAAATTATATGCTATTAACATGATTGTATATAATTTTATCACTATTATATTCTATAATATAACAACCTACACACTACTATAAGCAAGATGCTATTTAAGTATTATTAGCATATGCTTAAATAATGAAAGAGCAATGGCAATTTCTGAAATCTGTGGATATACCTCCCTTGACTTATAATTTGTATGACTAATAAACAAAAGAATAGAAAAAATGTCTCAATGATCGAAAACTTTATGATATAAATGTATAGGATGTCGAAGTTGTAGCAGCTCTTACCGAGACGAATGGATCGTCACTATGTGTTTGCAATTCCAAGAACACCACCAAGTATATAAGACATAATTGTAAGACGAGTCGGTGATATTTATGTAAATTGCTTGTTTCCATATATTCCTTTATACCAATATTGTTTCTTATTTAATTATTTATAATCGGTCTCACTTACTGGATTATCAATCTTCCAGAGGACGCTGTTGGTTGGTGTAATACCTTCAATTTAATTTATCAGCTTTATTCACTTCCATGCAATTTCAATATGACTTTTCCGATTACAAAGCTCGCGACTTTGATGCGAAAAAACAGGCAAAACAGGTACTAGCTTCAGTTCATGCAGCATCAGATACAGCAGAAGATAAGGCAGTCGCAAAAAAACGGTTAGGATATGCTTTGAAGGAAATTGAGAACCAAAGAAGGGCTTTTATTGGCTCCAACGAACAAAATCTAGCTGAAAGTGTAGAATCCTTTTTCCAAAATCAATCGAATTTAACAGAGGTTAAAGGGAAAATGAAGCAGCTCACAGATGTTTATGAAAGAATGCGCTCTCTTATAACTGTGCCCTATAATTCCGCTTCTCCACTGCATGATTCCATTGTGAATCTTCATTCGACTTATATAAGCTTATACTGGATTCACCGCTTCTTTGATCTGCAAAAACAATTAGTAGCTTTGGCAGACAGTGTTCCTAATGAGTTTGAACGGTATGCTATCATACTTTTTATCGTCTTTCCACTTATTTCATTCATAAGACTAACTGTACAGATTCGAAAATTATTTTCGAGCCGCAACCCTGTTACAGGAGATGGATCAACTCCTTGCTCGCTATCCACTTATCGTATGTCTTCTGTTATCTTTGGCTTCACAGTTAACTAACAAAATTTAGAAACGCCAATCTTCAGTGCAATCATTTTCCAAATCGAATATCGGCATTCACTCTAGGATGTTAAAAGAAACATCGAGTTTCTTGTTAGCTCAAGAGGAATCAGACGTGTTAGCAGCAAATTCCTCAACGTTTTCCAATGCTTGCTCTACTTTGTTTTTACTAGACAAGTATCTTTTAGAGAGAAACATGTCTCAGTTATTAAGCTCCAAAATCCAAAAAGCAAGCGCTTGTTTTGAATCTATCTTTCAACTTTCTCCAACAACGCGTAGACTTTTGTATTCATCTTCTGATTCTACCGCGGCTAATTCTACAATTTGGTCTAAATTTGAAGATGGGTGGTATCAAATTTCACAGATTGGATCTCAATGTGTATTTTGGGAAAAGACTCTTAAACAAACTACCATCTGCCAACCACAATACGCTAACTTACTAGATTATTTTCAAGCACAACCTAATTTCATTCTTGATGGTGCTACAATTAGCATGTTCTTTTTTAAAGAACTGGCTATTTCAATAAGCACAAAGATGCAGAACCTTGATCGCCGAGATCCTACTTTGCTTCTAGTTTTCCGTAACGATTACCAAAGAGTATCACATATAGTTGAACAAGCAATTGCAAAATCATCTTCTGAAATTGTTACGAAAGACACCCGTGAATGCTCTATTGTGATGAACAGTCTTAAAGTATTATTCCCCAAAATTCCTTAGACATTAAAAATAATATTATATAAATAACCCAAACCATTCAAAAATCAGTAAAAGATAAAACACAACTTCTAATAAAACAAGCAGATAATCATCTAGTAGTTTTTACTCTCTCCGAAGATCACCAGTAACACATTGCAAAGGGGCCGGAACAATCTGTCCACTTTTTAAGAAAAAAAGTTTCATATTTCGAGCTTTATCCTTCAGTTGAACTTGATTACGATGTTTCAAGACTTCATTTTTTTTACCACCTGGACCATAAAGCTCCAAAATTTGACTCCATCGAGGACCCTTTACTAAATCGAGCCCATCCAAAAGAGCTTCTTCTTCCTCCTTTGTCCACGTCCTTCGATTTGCAACTTTCTTAGTTCGCTTGTTGCCATTACCGGTGTTTGTCATGCTACGAACCTGGTCGTATAGAACAACGCTGGACACGTTATTGGCTTCAGAAGTAGCATCTAAAGTAGCTGTTGGTAGACCAAAAGCTAAACCGTCTGTCAAGTCAGAACCGGAGTCTGAAGGAGACGAATTCTCATCACAAGTTTTATATCGACCTCCTTGTCTTTTAGCTTTCCGCTTGGCATTGCCATTGGGAACAGGAATAGCTGCAATCGATGAGTGATTATTGTGAATATAACAAGCTATTTCACTTAAAAATTTTCCCCACGGATAAACTTCGTTTAACGCTTCCTGAGGGGTGAAATTCGATAAACGCTCTTTTCGAGCAGCACATTTCTCTAAAATTTGTTTTTCAACATACGTAAGCTTATCGTCTAGCTTAGCATTACGTCGTAGTAAAAACCGATGAGCCATATCGGAAGGAAAAAGGTCATTTAAAATATCTTCCTTAGGTCGTTCTGCTTGTGCCATGGCTGAAATGTAAGCTTGCGTTTTCAATTCCATGTATAAAGTTCCTTGGTTGGTAAGAATGTTGGCTTCATCAGGAGCAAACACTTCCAGAAAATTTTCGTTTAAATGAAAAAACCCAATCTGAAGAGCGCCATAAACAGCAGACAAAAATATAGCCAAATTGGCTCGACGAACTGCACTTCGCTGAGAAGGAGTACGCATGCTAATGACGGCGGGGTAAATGAACGAATCCTCAGTATATATGTCTTTGATCATACGAAACATGCTCATTAACTTTGTGAAAGCCATTCCCATTTCTGATGCTGGATTTGTAACGATGGCCGAAGCCTCCTGTACAGGCTTTCCAAGGATAGACAATATGATGTTGCTAAGGTTTGCCAAAGTTGGAACCAGAGAGCTACGAAGTAGGTATTGGGGAGAGGCAACTGGATTTGGCTGATTAAATGCATACTCCATATTCTGATTCATTCGCAAATAGAAATCTGGGGTCATGTTGATTGGAATGCCAGAAAGATCAAACCCGAGTGGAATATCGCCATTGGAAGCAACATTAGGGGAATCTAAGTCAGAGGCATGCTCAGAAAGCTGTTGCAACATCTGACGATCGTGTTCGAGCGCACACTCCGGATCAATTTCTAAATCCTTTTGGGCCTTGAATTCATTAGAAGTATCTATCGGTTGCTTCGACATTTCTCTTTGAAATCAAAAATTTTCAAAATAATCTTCGTTTTTCTAAGCAAAGCAAACACGCATCCAATGGTTACAGGACATCAATTTTGAGTGCGAATCTCACCTTGCTCGTAAAAGTTGGGATTTTCGCTCCGAAAAGAAAAATTGCATCAAATCAATCACTTCCTTCTAGGATTGTTTAAATTCCTTTTATTTTATATCTAAACTTGTACGAATTTCCTCAAATCTGCTTATATGTGAAATAGTTGGAAAATCGAAAAATATGAATGTTTTTGCTTGTATTATTTTATAACGCAGTAGTACTGGCGCCAGTGTTATCCACTTGAATATGCCGACGCGATGAGGGACCTTAATAAAGAAAACAAAAACAATAATGTCAAGAAATATATATAATCTTCAATTTAAGATAGCTTGTCTTCAAATCCATCTGTTAAATTTGCATAAAAAATTTCTTCCCATCTTTATTGTATATAAGCATATATATGCTCCTGTATATTACATATGCTCTTATAATTAATCCTTTTGAAATTACGTGTCCGGCTCTGCTTCTTAAGGAATTTGCTTCGTTGCAATAATTTATACTCAGAAACAGTAATTTTATAAGTCAATTTAAAAGCTATAGCTGTATTGCTATTTGTTTATTTTTTATAATCGGTTCGAAGGTTGTGGAATACCACGATTTATTAATTACTTGGAATCATTCTGTACAGTTTACGAAGATTAAGCAAGCCTCATCATTCTCTACATAAAGCAGCAATTTTCCTAAAAAATAAAAAATGGATAAGCTTTGGGAGGAGATAGTCAATGACCCGAAGAATGAATTTTCAGAAGAACAAAAGCAATTTTTAGCCCAGTCTCGAGCAAGGGCTCGTCGAAACAAATACATTGGAGTCATTGGAGGGGCTCTTATTCCCATTGTTTTGGGTAAGCTTTTTTCTTTGAGACATGTTTACTACGGCTGCTAACTATAAACGTTTTATCAGCTCAAAAGCGAAAAGTATCACCATTAAAATTGTACGCTACGTCAATCATATCAGGTATAGCTGGTAACGGAGTATGTCTTTTTTCTATTAGCGACGGTGATAGTAATTTCACTTGCTTGCTCTTTCACGAAACTTTCTTCTAGCTATCGCTAACAAAACTCTATAACAGCTTTCCCAGATCTTTACTATGGGATATAATCTATCTCAAGTGAACAAGCGTTCTGACTCGTCAGATCTTATACGGAAAATGCGAGAATCTTTAATTCGCCAACGTACCATGATGGAACAAGGAAAAAACATTCCTTCCTCACAGAATGGTCCTCTTCCAAGATTGCAGCAGGATCATTTGGAGAATGAAAACCAAGTAATTTCTTCAGGTGCTTCAGACTCCTCAGACATATTCATATCTCAGGAGTCTTCCAACCAAGAAGAGTCTTCTAGATCGGCATGGGACCGTATCCGAGAAAAAGAGAATACTAATCGATTGAATTCAAGGAAAGAAAAGAACTATACCTTCCCTTCCGAATATGAAAACCTTGATGCAGCGTCTTCAAATTGGCCAAAAGAAGACGCTATTGACATAAAGGCTCAGAGTCCAGAAGACAAAGAATTTGAAAAACAGCAAAGGGAGTTTGATAAATTGGTTTGGGGGTCGGAGTCCTCTTCTTCAAGCGGTAATCTTAATACCTGATTCTGAAAGACCCCTTCCTTAATAAGTCTTACCCTCCATGAGTTTTTATCGTGAGTTTCCAAACAATACTTCTACCTTCATTTCTTTATTGTATGTTCTTTGCTAATAACTTATACCGTGAGCCAACGTAGCAGCAGATAAATTTCTGGGAGTTATGATACTTTGGTATTCAAAAGTTCAAGTTCTCAATCACGTCTCTGGAAGAACTAGGAAAAGAAATCAACATTTTAATTAGTCCTAAGAATTTTTTTGTCAATGAAATAAATTAAAGACAACCTTTAAGCTACTTATTGGGAAGTTTCAAAATTTTCAGCAAAAGTATCGTCTAAGTTAAATAAACAAGCATTTATTTTCTCCTTTTACTTTTTGTTTTAAGTAAAATAGCTTTAAATTAATTGTACACTCCTCCTTAGATCATCACCGTGTAGTAATATGGAAAAGCCTCAAGCTCCTCTTGTTAACCACCAACGTCGTAACGAGACGGAAATCTCGAAATGTCTTTTTTCGGGTTTGATACAACCCTTCCAAAGGAATCAATGATTCCTAAAAATGGAGAATACGATGAAGATGGGTATGAATGCTGTTTTCAAACTTTTGTTGAAACAAGAAGAATGCTGATGAGAAGCTGACTCTGGATGTGTAGAATTGATTTCGAAGAAACATACGACGATTTAGCAGACCGACTAGAAGAGGAAGGAGATGATTTGAACGACGAAACCTTTGGTGTTAGCGCCGGAAATATTGGTATGTGAAAGTGATAATACAACATCATAGCCCTGGTTTCATATAAGCTCGTTTTACATAATAAAGATATGTGTCTAATCATTTGTAGGCCGTGATTTTGATTTTTTTCATCAAACTGCCCAAGTTTCCAATAAATTGGAGAACGAACAGGATGATACCAGACATCCCATGGACAAGATTTATGATGAAAACGAGCAGGCTGCTTCACTTCCTCAGGTAAATCCAACGGCTGCTTCTTCAGCACGTAATCCTGAAGCAAATCTCGATACTTCAGCCAATACGAATATGCTTTCGGATTTGAGACCCATGGCCTCTATCTGGGAAACTATTGTACCTGAGAAACCCTCTGTTCAAGCGGCCCCTCCTGAAGTGTCTAGCTTTCAGAATCGTTTGGGTGCGCAGAATAGTGAAAAGGTTTTTAGCTTGCAAGAGCTTGAGGAACAATTATTCAATTCCCTTAATGCACCTGGCCCAGGACCTAAACCTCAACAACATGTTGCTCCAGCAATTCCCCAAGTTAATCCTGTGGTTCCACCAGCGGTCCAGGTTCCTCCTCCTTCTACTTTGACTCATGATACTTTTGCAGCCTTAGATCCTGCCGTCGCCAGTATTGGAAATGTCTCATTCCCTACTCAACAATCGAATGTTGCCAATCCTGGCTTACCTCTGCCACCTATGATGCAGCCTTCGCAGCTGTTTGCGAATCCGAATCTTCCTCCACCTCAAGCACCTCCAGTTGTATATCCTGGTAATATGGTGTACGGTGCCGAACCGGTTCCTCCCGTTCCATTATTGAACCTTTTTCAACAAGAAAAATTTGAACAAGCGAGGACTCTTGATGAAAAGCGTCAAAAATTGGAAAGAGACCATATGCTTATGGCACAATGTGCAGGTTTGATGACTCGTAGTGATAAATCTTTCATTGCTCGTATCCAAATATCTCAACTCATGTCTGAAGACCCTGAGTCTGAAGATTTTTACTACCGTGTTTATTCAATAATTCGTGGCCGCAATCCTTCAGAAGAGGATTCCAGTCATTTTATTCGAACCTATCTAGGTCCCAGCAGCAATCGCCGTCGTGGAAGACGTTCGGAAAACCCAATGCAAAGATTGCAGCAACAGTTGCAAAAGTTGGTTTCCACTACCAAGGAACGACCCAAAACTACTCAGCTGTCCCTTGAGGGTGCGTTAGGCAAGATTGCCATTAACACTGTCCGTACCCCTAGACAACTTCTAAACGTTAAACGTCCTTCTGAACATACTATTAACGCCAAAGAAACTACTTTCAAAGGTTTTGCGACTAAAAAAGACGTTTTGCAAGCAATTGAGAGAATATATGATTGGTTACTTGACTTTGAACATTCTCTCCGTAAATTGTCTGTTTCTAATGTCGAGGACGAAGAAACTTTTAACCAATGGAAAAATGACCTTAACCATAAATTAGAAAGCATTTGGAATGTTCTTCATATCAATGAATCGTTAGACAGTTCTTCAAAGGCTCGTCCACCATTTTTATCAGTCATTTCTCATCCTAAAGGGATGCGCCTTCTTCCAAGATTGTTACCTCATCTTTCGAAAGAGCAACAGTTTGCTATTCTCAGTGTCATAGTTGGTAATGTCGATTCTCTCAATATTGTCTTGAAAGGAACATTTGATGCAAATGGCGAGTTGCCTGCTGGTATTGCAGCCGAGATTATGGCATTTACTCAGTTTGTTATCCCTTCTTTACTTACTATTGTGAATGAGCTGGGCATGGCGCATGTTAATATCTTATTTTCTCAGCTTCTTGGAAGATCCAATCCATTATACCTTATACAAACAAAAATTGGACTTTCGTTCTTAACTATGCTAATTAGCCGAGCTGAAATTCTTAAGCAAACTGGGTCTTGTACTGAAGAAGACAAAGAAAATTGGTATGTATTGTTGTTTGTTTGTTTATTTAATTGATGTGCTAACAGAATTACAGGGCGAGGATATTTAATGGTTTATTTGACTGCCTTAAAGATCACTTTGCAACAGTTTTTCCTCCCCCAAATGCACGCGCTTACGCCGATGAATCATATCCTTGGGAGTTTTTGGCAGCTTGTGCTACTGCTGCTTCTTCCGATCAACACTTCGTTTTGGTATCCGAAACGAGAGATAGAGTTCTCGATAATATTATTACAAGTAAGAGATCTCCAGAGGAAATCGCTGTTGTACGTATTGCGAATGTTAATCTATTCTTGAATGCCATGGGTCTTGATGCTCGTCAGCTAAGTGCCTAAACAAATAATTTATGGATATGAATCGTTGTGAATTATGAATTAAAGGTGTTTTATCATTATGCTACGTGTTATCACCGTTTCCTTGTGAACAAACTTATGCAACCAAGACTAAATATTGGTTCGAGTTGTTTTTTTGGTAAAGCCTCTAGAAATAACATAGATGGATGTAAATAATAGTGAAAAATTGTATCAAACAATGAAGGAAAAGAATAGAAATTCACTTTATAAGAATTAGTATATCCGAGCGTCAATAATACTAGCTGCCATTCTTAATCTTAATTCTGGCATATTTTTTTGAGAAAATTGCAATGGAACCTCTCGGGCAAGACATTCTGCTGTTTTGCAGGCAAAGACACCGCAATCATACCCGTTTTGCTGTCTCGGTGAATTGTGATCAACGTAATTTTCCCAGTCCGTAATATCAACAGCACCTTTTGTCTCAGCAACGTAGTATTCTTTTAGTAAATCAAAAACTTTACCAGGACTTCCGGCCAGCGAGTCCCAATATTCAAATCTTTTTTTCTTCTTATTTATTGCAGCCATACACCAGTGAACATCCAAATGAACAGGAACCAATACACAATCAAAATCTGCAATCTTCATGGAAGCCTTCCTAGCCCATCGGCGAACGCCAGCGTATCCTTTTTTCTGTAGCGTTGTGTAGAAAAAGGTATTAAATACATGAACCCGAGGTAAGGAGGAGTCGGAGCGAGAGCGATCTGATAATAAATTCATATAGAAGTTAATAACCTCGTCGTTCAACCATTGTCTACTTTTTAAGGTACGAAGATCTCGTAACATTATTGGAATATTATATTTCGTGATTATGGGCTCAGTGTAGGATGACCTTGGAAGATCATTATCATTCAAGAGATGCAATGCCCGTTCCTTTGCTTCCTCGGGAAATTCTAAGAGTGAAACAAATTTTGGACGAACAGGAGGGGGAGTAACGTGAAGGCCTTTAAGTTGTAAGAAATCAATTTCGTTCCAATCATGAAATGCTTCAGTCTGCTTCTCCTTAAGTTTATGAATTAGTTGCAAGAGAGAATTCTCATTATCTACGTCTGATGATAAAGGGAAGCCCGAAGGACGAGGATGTATTTCTGTAGATACAAGGCGCGGAGGAGGTCGCCAGGGTGTTGAATTTTTGTCAATTGACCTCCTCATCGTAGCGGTAAAAGGTAAATGAGAAGAGCGGATTTGCATTTTCGCATCATGAATTTGCGATGAAGGTGTGACAAATTTGGATTCACGAAGTTTTAACATGTTTGCTTGTTTGGGATCAACCGGAGGCACAGAGGTGTAATCTTTAAAAGAAATACTGGAGGAAGGCTCCTGTAAGGTAACCAAGCCTTCATTTTCGATTCGTGGAAATGGTGAAAGACCAGAAGGAACCATGTTCTCAGCCGTATCCCGTGATACAGCTAGCCTTAGTCGATCGCTAGTCGATAACCGTCTCGAAGGTTGATGGGGACGAGGGATATATTGCAGGCGGGACGCGCGAAAAGTTTGAGGAGACGGTTCGTGAAGTCCATTAGCAGCGACAGCAGAGTCATGATTGCCTGGATGAAAAAACCGCTGCATCGAGACAGAATTACTTTTTTCAGGAAAATTTTGCAATCGGGGTTTTCTTTCTGTTTTCATATCTTTCTCCTTTACATTGGTCGTAAACGAAGCAAGCGATTGATCTTGAATAGCTCCTTGAGCTTCAGTAGTACCCGAAGAGTGAGTCGCTGATTCCCCTGATAAAGATGAATTAGTATTGCCAGCAGTACTATCCATGCCTGTTATTGGAGTGCCCGTGAGTAAGACTTTCGCATATGTTACAGTACGGGAGCAGATGCCTACAAACGTGTTAAAAATTGTCTTCTTCCTTTTCTTTTGTTCTTCTAAGGACGCTGCATCATCTGGATGCGACCGTTTAGTCGCATTACGTTCGTGTATCATTCACAAAAGTCAATGAAAAAGGGAACAGGATTGCTGATGCTGGGAGCGCAGAAGACAAGCAGAAACGCGAAAAATCGCTTTAAAATCTTTCGCTATTCCCAAGTCAAGGTACTTTTGACAAAAAATACCACCTGAAAGAGAGTTTTCAATGTGTCGTGAATGTGAGAAGTTTGAAATGAACGAGTCCTGATGTAGGTATCAATGGTACCTTCAAGTGTATAGAAAAAAGTAAATGAATAAGGAATATTTAAGAGCGATGAAGGATAAAAATTTAAATAATTTGTAAAATATAGGTGGATTGGCTGTTACTGTTATCTTTTTGAGAGCAAAAGCCCTTTGCAACTGAAAAATAGTCATTCTCCTATGTTAGTATGCCATCTTCTTAATTGTATACCATGCAGTGTTGTTTTAGTACTAGAAATGTGAATTAACAAAGCAATTCCTCAAATGAAGCCTCATGGTCTTTCCAGATATGTCTATCGCTCGTTTTTTCAGTGTCTACTGCTATGTTCTACTCTCATGGAAGATTTTCCACTAAATACACCAAACTGAACGACTCAATTCATATTTTAAATATAAAGGATCTATTGCAATTGAAGATAGGAATTCTTGTCTCGGTAGGAATTTAACTAGCAATGGCTTCTTTTTGTAAACAGCACAATGGAAATGTACATCGTACGCTTGAAGTTCTTTTCATATTAGAAATTGAATAAAAATAGTAACCCAAGTGATAATATATGTTGTAAGCTCATGTCTTCCTTCTTTTCATTATCCCTAATATTGTAACCGAAGTAACCCAGACTCTTGTTAGTCTGGAAAAACCTGTACTTTCTGAAACCGCGGAAACCCATCCAAAACCATAATCTATGTGGTTTTCCATAGAGCATGACGGCTCCTTGTACATATATTAAAAACTTTTCCCCAATTGAAATTCGTCCCTTACCGCATTTGGATTTTCAAGCTGGCTACAATGGAATACCTGCTTCAGCTCCCAGAATCGTAGGCCTCGTGCAAGTGCGAAGCAAAGAAATAAACCGTCCATTATCTATATTACGAGTTACTTTAGAGCTTTGGAGAATTGAATCTGTTGATGTTCCTTCTTTAGGTGTAAGCAATCATATATCTGAACCAAAGCGGCTAGTGCAGCAAGTCTTATTTCCTCCATCATCTTCCTCCTCTTCTAAAAATGATCAGAAAAATATACTTTACTTCTCCGAAAACGCTCAGACAAGTGATGATGTTTTGTCTCCTTCATCCAGCACTTCCGGCATAAATCATGTTTACGATTTCTACCTACACGATCAACCTTCCCGACGTCGTTCTTCAAATCAACCGCCCATACCACCTCCACATGTTCAAAACGTTTCTCAAAGCCCTTCAATGCCCTCTCATGCTTATAGTCAAACTTCAGACACTTCTTCAATGCAAGCCTCATCGGTAATTAGTGACTTACAAAAGTCAACTGAAAAATCTTCTTCTTCTTCATCTTATAATATATGGTCTATGGATTTGCCATTTGAAATGAAGTATTCTGAGGGAGAAGTGCTTACTCCAACGTTTGACCTTTTACGCTCAGGTTTTTCATGTTCCACCAAATATCAGTTACGGGCTGTTCTTAGTCTGTCGGACTCAGAAGACATCTTTGAATGCGTCCCCATTGTAATTCACCGTTACGATACGCTCTCCTCTTGGGGTATGTATAATTCACCAATTTATTTAAAAGAAGCAAGTATAGACGGTAGAGTTGTTGTGGAAGCTTCCATTCCCAAACAGTGTATTGGTCCCATGGATCTACTTACAGTGTTTATATCTATAAGGGCTTCGAATGGCTCCAAAATTCGGGTACAGCAATTATCATTGTCTTTGGTAGAATGTGTAAGTCTCCGACATCCGTCTTCTAGTCATTCTCCTATTGTTCGTTCAAAAAAAATTTTAAAAGTCGAACAAGATCTCGACGACGTGAGATTAGGAAAAGATGGCCTTTCACAGACACTTTCAAAAGTATTTCCAGATCCTGATTTGGATGATTATAGCATGCAAGGATTTACCACGTCTTCTGATTTGTACAAAGTTACTTATATGGTTTTGATAAAAGCGAGACTTTATCGTGCAAGAAATGTTGAAATTTCTTATCCGATCACTGTTTCACCAGTTCCTCGTTCTGCCAGCTCTTCAATCCTAGGTGATATTCAAACAAGAGTTTTAGATGCCAGGCAATCCCTCAATGGCTCTGTACTTGATACCACTTGTGATATTATCCATGCGAATGATTCCACAAAAAATAACATGTATAGTTATTTGGAAGGCGGTATGGTGCTTTTAAATTGAAACGGCATTTTGTTTTCTATCTCATATTTATTTATATCTCTGGGTCTTTAATGGTTTGATTTTTCCCTGGTCATCAATAGAAGTTATAATACTTGTCATCGACACTTCCTTGTCCCAACTAGTCCTTTTTTATGTTATCCCGCGCATTCCGCAGTAACCTTTTTTTTTGTTTACGAATGTTCATGAATATTGTCAGTTTATGGTGCATCTTATACTTGGAGGTAAAAATTGGCAACATCAAAAAAACGAAAGTTTCTCCGAATATCAAACTATACAATTCATAGTATTTCAATTAGTTTAGTGTAGCAGCATTTTACAACTCTAATAACAGAGCTACTCGCCGATACAAGTGAATATTCTGTTCATTCTTGAAACAGATAAAAATGGGATTGTAACAAAGTAATTTAATAATGCCGATAACCATCTTGCATAAAGCTTTATGGTCTTAATCAAAAATTGAAATTCGACTATACCTACTAACGTGAAAGATTTTAAACTAGATTCCTTTTGAGTTCATTAAGAACAGTTTATAGTATTAATTTTTATTTGAAAGGTACCTCATATGTTCATGGTAATAGTAGGATTGATCGTTTTACTTGAAGTAGAATATTCTGAAAGAACCACACAACATATACCGGTTTCTCACTAACAATCAAATTACAGGCCTAGCAGAAGATAAGCTTGTATTATTTTATTATTACTTTACGGATTCTAGAAATGCAATAAAGCAAAGTATAGAACATTTACAGACAGTTGCACATGGCATTCAAATGGTTAGTTTCGCAAAATACCCAAAACGTTGCTAAAGTACATCTTACGTTACCAACGAAGCTTATAATTCATAGAAGCTATTCTCATGGTTTCCAATGGCGCCTTAAAAGTTATGGACAACTGAAGTTCCAATGTTTTGCTTCGACTTTGACGTCTTTGAAAGCTGCTCAACAAGAGTTGGATCAAAGAATAAAACAATTGGAAGGAAACTTGGAAACGATAAGAAAGAATCAACTTAATAAATTGGTATGCTCTTACAGTTTGATATCGCTGAAATTTTTGTTTTGCAAAAGAAACTAATACGTGTAGCATTCTCCTCGCTTTTCTGAACAGGATATAGAACAAGCTCTTTATTCTATCGAACAAAAAGAAGAAACTGATAATGATATTTCAAAACTGAATATGCAAAAGAGTTTACCCGGTGCTGCTTTTTATTTGGGTCCTGTTTTATCGGAGAGACTGCAGCTTGATCATAACGAGAATGAGGTACTAAATTCCCTTGTGGTTGTGGAAAAAGATTCTCAAAATTTGAGTCTTGTTGGAAAGAAGAAGGGAAAGCTTAAAGCTTGGAATCAGAAAGTTGTTGCTTTGTTGGCTGATCCCAATTGTTTTCAGGGAGTCTCAAAGTCACATATAGAAAACTTTGTCAAGATACTTCCTGCTACAATGAAGGTGGGATATATGCAACAGATTCTCAAGAACTTGGAAAACTCAAATTTAGGTGTCTGGCACGAGTTATGCTACCAATTCATGGTAGCCTATAATAGAAAGAAATTGTTTTCCGAATCTTTAAAATTATTGGAGCAATACAAAAATACTGATTCTAATGTACATTCAGATTTATGTCATGCAGAAGCACTTGCGTTAAGTCGACTTGGGCTCTACAGCGAACTACCGAAACTACTCAATCTTTATCAAAAAGAAGTTAAAGAATTTGAACATTCGTTTTTTAGTCTATGCTTAGGATCTTTCTGCAAAGCTCAGATGACGTCGCAAGCATTGTCTCTGTTCGACTATATGAAATTTGTGTCAGTCAACACAGCGCCAAATGAAAATGACTATAACTCTTTAATTCATCTTTGTGCCGTCCAAAAGAAACCTGAAAAAGCTCTCGAATTTTACAATGATATGACTAATAGGCCTATTAATCCGTTAAGACCAACTGAGCTTACAATTAATAATTTGATTCATGCCCTGTCTACGGAAAAAATGTATCATCCACTTGCATTTGCTTACTTGTCAGAATTCACGAAGTTTGGTTTAACCGCAAATGCACAAACATCGTATGAGCTTTTACGATTGGCCGCTCAAAGCGGTAACATAAATGCTTTAAAAAACTTATATAATCAGTACTGGATTGAGAAACCAGTGCTCCCCAGGGTTTGCAGCATTGAAAGATTGTTTAATTTTGCTTACAAGGCTTATGCAAATGCCACTACAAAGGATTCTTCGGTCATTCCTAGTTTGGATAGAATCCGGGAAAATGCTATTAAGAATTTAGAAGAAGGTGAAAGATCACCTTTTGGTTCACGGAATGTTAGTACAAAATCGGATTTATTCTATGCTGCTGTGTTTACGCGCGAGTACACAAAAAAATATCATCCGGAGATAGTTACCAAAACGAGTTTATCGTTTTTGAATATATTTTCCACACAAAAGAATTTGGAACTTTTTAAGGGTGTATATTCAACGGAATTTTCTCAACCGGACTCCGCCGAAAAAAGTGATTTGGAAAACACTTTTATTACGCAAAGGAATATAATTGCCTACTATTGTGCGATATATGTTTCTTTACACTGCGATAATTTTGTTTTTGGATATAGTACATGGCAAGAGTATTACTTGTATAAAGACATGGGTATTATTCCACCTGATCTCAAGGTATATGAACAAAAGATAACTACTCTCATGATCTCTCTATTTTCTAAGCATGGGTACTTGGAATTAGCGAGGAAGTTATTAATAGCTAGTCTCAATGAAGGTTGGGAATGGACCCCTCGTTCATTGGGATATTTAAGAAAACTTGCTAGTCTGAAGAAGGATCAAGCAACTGTACAATTAATTGACGGTATTACTGGGACGCAAATTTTTGACTTAGAGACGGATAGAACAAATCAGTTTATTAGTATATTAAAAAAATAAATACTTAGTAGGTATTTCTGAGTTTGGAACGAATGTTAATAGCAAAGTATTCTAATATTTCAGTTTCCGCTTTCCTTGTTTTTCTTTGTAAAAAGAAAAAATACATATATTCGGAGGTGAACCTCTATACACCAAAATTTCAGCGAGGAGATTGTAACGAGTAAGGAGGGTCGCGATGCTCCAAATCCAAATCTATGTGAGACGTGGTAAGTGCGTGCCAGTCGGCATTCGCTTTCATTAAATCAATTTCAGATACATCAATATTATTATAATCATTGATGGGTTGCGAATTAAGGAAGGTATTCTCGGTATCCATGGCTCCTATACCATTATTAAGAAGATCAAAGTTTTCGTGGGTTGTCGGTAATGGAACTTCAGGTATTGTATTGGAGTAAGTATTAGATCCGAAATTATTGTTACAATTATTATCGAATTCGGTTACATCTGGGTGTGCTTCACGTGGTACAAAAGAGTTATTCGGCAGAGTTTCTATAGTAGAACCAGAAGATAAAGGAGTGCTACGGAAGTAATCAAAATGACCGTCAATACAAGGATGGGAAGTGTGTATACGGGTAACTTTTGGCTTTGCCGTACGCCTGGTTTTAAGCGACTGGGTACGTTTGATAGAAGAATAATCAGGGCGGTTTCGCGAGCCATAAAGCGTACGTCTAGAAGAAACAGGAGGGTATTGTGAACCGATGTCAACGTCCTTAGGAAGGGAGCCATTGTGTTGAAGAGCAGGAGAAGGAGATAGAATGTCCCGAGTAATCGACAAAGGGGAAGTTGAAGACTGATCCGAAAAGGTGTTGGTCCAATCGTTTGGTAAAGTCTCGAGATGTGATTCTCTAGATGAAGGAGAAAATGGTAATTCAAACGAGGAGGTAGAGTTTACACTCAAAGGCGGTAAAGGATCACCTTTAGGTTTCTCTTTCCGAGGGACAGAATGATAGGAAGTGGAAGACTTCATAGTATAAGCTTGACTATCAAGATCCACAGGGGAATCTGCAAAGTCTTTGTGAGATGATTCCGCACGATACGTGGTGACTGACGCAATATAGTCATCCTGAGTTTGCCAAGAAGGAGGTGCTTCACCTGGCTGGGGATTTTGGGAAGTATTATTACGCAAAGGGTCATTCGTAATAAAGTCTTTATCCAAAAATGTTCGTAATAGATTATCACGCTTTTCCTCGGGTTCCTCAGATGAGTAGACATGGCAGGCATTCTTGGCATCATAAACCAAAACGACAACTTTGGCATCACATAGTACAGAAAGCTCAAAAGCCTTCTTAAAAAGACCTAATCTGCGACGGTTAAATGTGAGAGATTTGTTTTTAGCATCAGCTATGCGCTGGATTGAACGGCGAGGAGACGAAGGAGATGGAGGAACTTTAGAAGACGACATAATAATAATAATAATAAGAAACTTAAATAATCACAAGAAAAAAAAGCAATTAGAATCGATCAGAAACGATGGAATAAACAAATTTAGAATGAAGGGAAACTTATAATAAAATTTCAAAAGCCAAAAAAACGAACGAATAGTAAAGAAAGAAGAGCCTATTAAGAGCGGCACGAAAATCAAAAAGAGTGTGTAATTAAATAGCAATAAAAAAGCAAAAACGAGCGACGTTCTGCAAAAGCAAGAACAACAAACCAGCGAAGAAAAAATCGCAGAAACAAGAGCAGCAAGAGTAGATTATACAATAGGTAAGTTGAAACAAATAAAGAAAAGACAAAAACGAAACCTCAAACGGGTGATAAATAAAGAAAGAATTCAAGTCGTCAATATATTGTGAGAACAAAACAGTTCAAAAAGGGAAAGGCCGTAGAAAAAATTTTCAACCCATGAATCCTATAATAAAAGTTATTTACAAACCTTAGTCCTTTGGGATTTACTGTTCAAAGTCCCAAAGAGGAATCCACTGTTTTCTTCGACAACGCCAAAAAATTATAGAAAATAGAGAACAATCTTCAACGAATTCAACAATTCTTAATAACAAAAAGCAAGTCGTCAAACGCTACGCTTTTGTTTCCAAAAAAAAATCAAGAAAATCAAATAATTGCAGTTGCTGAGAATCGCTGACGTGAGTACTGAGAAAATCTTCTGAGTGTAGACGTATTTGTTTTCGGTAATCGAGTATATGCATCGTAATTCATCATTAGAAAGTATTGCAAAATTGGCTTAAACTTTTTAAAACTTATTTCTTTGGTGTTCACTAATTCACTTAACCCATTTTTAGGCACTACTGTAGCCGTTGTTTGAAAGCCGTATATCGTTTATGAAAATAGTTGAAGTGTATATAAGCAAGAGAAAGTTTAGATCCATACAAGAAAGGAAAGAAAAGGTACTAAACTATTTGTCATAGAGGTAAACAAGAGAAACTCTCTTTTCATATACTTACAAGTAGAACTATACGAATCTAAAAAGCCAGATTCCTTTTGCTCCTGCATGGGGTCGTGTTCTTTTTAGAAAAGAAGTATGTATTGTAAGCGCGTAAGACCGTAGCCATCAGAAATGAAGAATTTTGATACAATAATACATTGTCAGCGGTTTTCATCTTGGAGCCGGGGATCAAACTTGTCTGTATTTACTTTATCCGTATAACAAAGTCATTTATTCCATTACAAATCCCTACCCAAAGAAAAAGAACTAAAACAAAAAAATAAATAAAAAACTACCAAGGCAGATATAAATATAAGCTGGCTCCAATTTTTTTTAAAAAAAATTTTTAAAACGAAAAATAAAGAAAGAATATATTGTTGCTGTCCATTGTTTATTTATTTACATTGTCGTTTGTTTATATGATGTAGTCTATAGATGCAGCACTCTCATTCGCTCGGATGCTTAACCAAATTGCAACCCCGGCTTGTTCTAAGCCTGACTACTATGGCTTCGAGCTGTAACAAAGAATCTGCATTACCCTTCCCATTGTGGTTGGCTTGGTCAGGAAAAACCTGGTTTGAGTGAACCTGCGAACAACAAACTAAGAATAGTTGTTGGCAAGAAACATTGATTTGTTGATTTCTTGATAGTCCGATCATAATTAAAAGGACTTCAAGTTATCTATAGAATTGTTATTGCACAACATCCGATCCTTGCTTCTTTTTTAACTTTTTGTAGTTTGGAGAGTGATTTTGGTCCGTATTTCGTGCATTTAAAGGAATAGATAAATTTTCAACATCTGTATTCTATTTACAGACGGGTTTATCTTACTCCTTTCGTGAAATATTGCGGTTTTCCTTTCTCCAGCTTAAAAGAAGAAAAAAGTAACGAACACTCTTCTTTGATTCATACAACCTATTCAATCCTTTTAAGCATTGTTTGAAGTGAATAAGGAGTTTTCATTCCTTTTAAAAGTTCGTTCTTTTCTATATATCCACTCTCAATCTTTTTCTTATTTCTATCCTTTCTAATACTTTACGAGTGCGGTAACGGCATATGCTGAACACGTTTTCGGTTTAAAAATTCTAAAAAAAACTGCTTGACGCTCGCAAAGTTCATATTGCATAAAAGTATCTATCTTTTTAATTTGCATCCTATTCAGCATTCGAAAGTTAAAGATAAATCTTGCATTTCGGCATCGCCCACGGTACTGTTGTAATTTATTTATCATATCGTCTTTTTCAGTCGTATATTTATTCTTGGTCATACTTTAGTATCTAAGAATTTATACGGTGTATGGTTACATCTATTTACTAGAGAACATTAGCTTCATATTGTGGTTCTCTTCTCTTTATTGTTTATTTCTTTTTCTTTCATTTAGTTAACGGTCTATCGTTATTACATCTTTTCCCTCTTTTGTGCATCTTATTAGCAATTTACAATGGATCAGTATTGGCGTGAGCAAGAAGGCCGTGGCCTTTTCGAAGACGATGCTACCAGTTACACTTCGGAAAATGATGATTCCATGAATTCTTTGCAACGCTTAATTTATGACGATCCATCCGTTCATGACGACCTTCAGTCTGATTATGACAGTAGCTCCTTTAACGTCGACACTAGTCCTGTCGCGTATCCTTCATGGAATCAGGGTGCTGAACAGCCCCCGGTTAGCATGGAGGGCGTTCAAGAAATCTTGCTTGATCTTACAAATAAGCTTGGTTTTCAAAAGGATAGTATGCGCAACATATTCGATTATGTCATGGTTTTACTCGATTCTCGTGCTTCGCGTATGTCTCCTTCCCAAGCTCTCCTCACTCTTCATGCCGACGTTATTGGAGGTATCCATGCAAATTTCGCAAAGTGGTATTTTGCTTCACATTTTAATGATGGACATGCTATTGGCTTTCATGACATGTCATCCCCAATCGTCGAAAAAATGACCTTAAAAGAGGCTGAACAAGCCTGGAGAGACCAGATGGGTGGCTTTTCTCCCCATCGAATGATGGTCCAGCTTTGCTTATACTTTTTATGCTGGGGTGAGGCTAATAATGTTCGTTTTATGCCTGAGTGCCTTTGCTTCATTTATAAATGTGCCTATGATTATTATATTTCATCTGAAGCCCGAGATTTGGATTCGGCTTTACCCAAAGAATACTTTTTGGACTCTGTAATTACTCCCGTCTATCGTTTCTTCCATGCTCAACTTTTCGAAGTTCTGGATGGTAAATATGTCCGCCGTGAACGGGATCATGCTAGCAACATCGGTTACGACGACATCAACCAATTCTTTTGGTCTTACAAGGGCCTTGAGGAAATTAAGTGTACCGATAAGACTCCTTTGTTGGATCTGCCCCCATTTATGCGATACCGCCATTTAGGTAATGTTGAATGGAAATCTTGTTTCTACAAGACGTATTACGAATACCGATCATGGTTCCACAATATCACAAACTTTTCTCGGATTTGGGTTATGCACATTGCTGCCTATTGGTACTATTCGGCTTACAATTCTTCGAATTTGTATACTTCCCATTTCCATATACGGATGAACAATAAGCCTCCTCCAGCTTGTCGTTGGACTGCTTGTGGTTTGGCAGGTGCCATTGCTTCTTTTATTACTCTTCTCGCTGTTACCTTTGAGTATCTTCACGTTCCAAGACGCTACCATTGTGCTAGACCCCTATGGCCAAGCTTTTTGATGCTTTTGACTGCGTTATTACTCAACATAGCCCCAACCGTTTTTATTTTTGCTTCAACTGAACATCAGCAAACATACGTTTCTCGTTTGGTTGTTGGTATAGTTCATTTCTTTTTCTCATTAGTTTGTGTTGTCTATTTCGCTGTTACGCCTTTGAGAAACCTTGTGGGGTTCACAACCAAAAGTTCTGGCCATGATCTAGCCAACCGTTATTTTACGTCTAACTTTACCCCTACCTCCAAAGGTGGTGCTATCGTTTCCTGGTGCTTATGGATTACGGTTTTGATTGCTAAGTATTGTGAATCATATTTTTTCCTTGCACTCAACCTTTCAGATTCCATTCGTTATTTAGGTGCTATGCGTCCTTATGATTGTGGTGACTATATCTTGGGAGCCGGTCTTTGCAAAGCTCAACCTAAAATTTTGCTTAGTTTGTTGTATCTGACCGATTTGTCACTGTTCTTTTTGGACACTTACCTATGGTATATTTTGATCAGTACAATTTACTCCTTGGGTTATGCTTTCTACTTGGGTATCAGTGTTTGGACACCTTGGCGCGAGCTTTTTTACCGTGTTCCTAGAAGAATTTACACCAAACTTCTTTATACTGATGACATGGAAATTTCATTTAAACCCAAGGTATTGGTTTCCCAGGTTTGGAATGCTATCATTATTTCTATGTATAGAGAACACTTAATCTCTCGTGACCAAATTCAGGAACTACTGTATCATCAAGTGCCTTCTGAAAAGGCTGGGTATCATACTCTTCGTGCACCAAATTTCTTTTATTCTCAGCAAGTGAAGCACTATAAACAGGATCTTTTTCCCGCCAACTCCGAGGCAGCGAGAAGAATTTCCTTCTTTGCCCAATCATTGGCTGAGTCTATCCCCAAACACTGTTCTGTGGATGCTATGCCTACGTTCACTGTCTTGGTACCTCATTACTCTGAAAAGATCTTGCTGTCACTACGTGAAATTATCCGTGAAGAAGACCAGCTGTCGCGCGTAACCCTCTTGGAATACTTGAAACAATTATATCCAATTGAATGGAAGAATTTTGTTGATGACACTAAGCTGCTTGCTGACGAAAGTGAATCAATTGATTCTACCATTGATGGTGAGAAGAACGATTTGCAGGCTAAAGCTTACGATCTTCCATTTTACTGTATTGGTTTCAAGTCTGCTACACCCGAGTATACTTTGCGTACAAGAATTTGGGCTTCTTTGCGTACTCAAACCCTTTATCGCACAATTAATGGATTTAGTAACTACAGCAGAGCTATTAAACTTTTATACCGTACTGAATGCCCTGAACTCGTTGAATGGACTAACGGTGATCCAGCTCGATTAGATGAAGAACTGGATGTAATGGCTAATAGGAAGTTCAGATTCTGTGTTTCCATGCAGCGCTATGCCAAGTTTACCAAAGAAGAATCAGAAAATGCCGAATTCCTTCTTAGAGCGTATCCTGATCTTCAAATTGCTTATATGGATGAAGATCCACCTACTCGTCCTTCTGAAGAAAGAGGTATCTACTCTGTGTTGATTGATGGTCACTGTCCTATTATGGAGAACGGTAAGAGACGTCCCAAATATCGTATTCGTTTGTCTGGTAATCCAATTCTCGGTGATGGTAAATCTGATAATCAGAACATGTCAATTCCTTATATTCGTGGTGAATATGTTCAAATGGTTGATGCAAACCAGGACAATTATTTGGAAGAATGTCTTAAGATCAGAAACATCCTTGCCGAATTTGAGCAATTTAACCCTCCTCTGCATAATCCTTATTCTGTGAATGCCAAGTCTTCAACCAATAATCCAGTTGCTATCCTTGGCGCTCGAGAATATATCTTCTCTGAAAATACTGGTATGCTTGGTGATGTTGCCGCTGCCAAAGAACAATGTTTTGGTACTATGTTTGCTCGTATTCTATCCTTAATTGGAGGTAAATTGCATTATGGCCATCCCGATTTTATTAACGTTTTGTTTATGACCACCCGGGGTGGTGTGTCCAAAGCACAAAAGGGTTTGCACGTCAATGAAGATATTTATGCTGGTATGACCGCTTTACAAAGAGGTGGTAGAATTAAGCATTCTGATTATTACCAATGTGGTAAAGGTCGTGATTTGGGTTTTGGATCTATTCTTAACTTTACTACAAAGATTGGTACTGGTATGGCTGAGCAAATGCTTTCTCGGGAATATTTCCACTTGGGAACTCAATTGCCATTTGACAGATTTTTATCTTTCTTCTATGCACATGCAGGTTTCCATGTTAACAACATGGTTATTATGTTTTCCTTACAACTTCTTATGCTTGTTATTATCAATCTTGGTGCGATGTTTAGTGTGGTGCCTGTCTGCAAATATCGCCAATTTGACCCAGTTACTGCTCCTCTTTCCCCGAGGGGTTGTTATCAACTTCAACCTGTTTTGGAATGGCTTAAACGCTGTATTCTATCCATTTTCATTGTTTTCGGTATTGCTTTCGTCCCCTTAGCCGTTTGTGAATTGAATGAGCGTGGTGCGCTTAGAATGGTCATCCGTGTGTCTAAACAGATTTGCTCCTTGTCACCTATTTTTGAAATTTTTACTTGTCAAATTTATGCTCAAAGTTTGATTGCTAACTTGTCGTTTGGTGGAGCCCGATACATTGGTACTAGCAGAGGTTTTGCTACCGTTCGTGTACCATTTGCTTTGTTATATTCACGATTCAGTAGTCCTTCATTATACTTTGGTTCCAGACTTATGTTTATGTTACTTTACGGATCTATCACTGCTTGGTTGCCTCATTATATCTATTTCTGGATTACTCTTATCGCTCTTTGCGTTAGCCCCTTCCTGTATAATCCTCACCAATTCTCCTGGACGGATTTCTTTGTCGACTATCGAGAATTTATTCGTTGGACGTTCCGTGAAAATTCTCGCAACCACTCCAATTCTTGGATCGGAAATTGTCAACTCACACGAACTCGTGTAACGGGATATAAGCGTAAGATTTATGGCAAGAAGGCCGACAAAATTTCCATGGACTCTCCACGCGCCCGCATTACAACGATGTTTTATGGTGAGATTTTGGGTCCTTTGGGTACCTTATTCTTTACATGTATTCCTTTCTTGTTTGCCAATTCTTTACCAGGTAATGAAGATATATCGAAAAGAACAAATGCTTTTATCCGACTGATTATCATGTCTCTTGTCCCACTTGTCCTTAGTGCTGGTATTGCCATTCTCTTCTTTTGTCTTGGTATCGTGCTACGCCCCGTGGTAGGTGGTAAAGCGAGAAAGGTCGGAATTTACATGGCTGCAGCTGCTCATATCCTTTTCGTCTTTATCGATATTATCGTTTTTGAAGTTCTGGGATACTTGGAAGGGTGGACCTTTAGTACAACATTACTCGGATTCATTGCTATCACCTCGATCCATCGTTTTGCTCACAAAATACTGATTATTTGCTTTTTATCTAGAGAATTCCGTCATGATGGTGCTAACCTAGCATGGTGGTCAGGATTATGGAACGGACAGGGATTCGGGTATATGGTGCTTACTCAGCCCTGGAGAGAATTTATTTGCAAGACTACTGAAATTAACATGTTTGCTGGTGACTTTTTGCTCAGCCATCTATTGCTCTTCCTTCAGTGTCCCGTCATTTTGATTCCTTATATCGATAAGTTTCATTCCATCATTCTTTTCTGGCTCCGCCCCAGCAGACAAATTCGTCCTCCTGTTTACACCATTAGACAAAACAAATTACGCCGACAGATTGTGTTCCGATATGCCACGCTGTACTTTACTTTATTTGTTATCTTCTTTCTTCTCCTAATTTTACCCTTTGTGTTTGGTAAATCTGCCGCTGGGGTTTCATATGATAAGTTCAATATGATCCAGCCAGCTATTCATATTATGCGATCTTCCGATAAGAATTCCTCAGTTTAAGCATGTTCTTCTTTCTTCAATATTTTTCTTTCTTCCTCCTTTTTTGAGGTATTACATCTGGACACAATGGTTTAGAAAATATTTGTACAGATCTGTTCTATTAATTTCACAATCTAATTATATAAAGTGTTTTATATATCTGACGATGCAGGCAACTGAGATGATAGTGAAATATATTAAATAAGAAATCAAGTCAAGTAAGTGTTAAACCGGTAGAAAAACGGTGTTAATTAGTTCAATGAAAAAAGAAAATTAAGTATTAGCATGTTTCATCACATCCTGTTTATATTTTAATGATAGATCATCAAGTTTGTGCGTTACATCAAGGTAGCCAGGAGATTCTGGTCTCCGAGGTTGTGTTGATACAGCGTGACGATATTCAGAAGCCACTTTATTCATCAATTCTTTATGTGAGAGCGCAGGATAGTGTTGCTTTATCCTTGCCATATTTTCCTTCATGTATAGCTGAAAAGGATTAAGTATCCTAGCCATTGGAGCAATTTGAACGAGTCGACTAGT
Organism: Schizosaccharomyces lindneri; assembly: GCA_029532395.1. Classification (NCBI taxonomy): domain Eukaryota; kingdom Fungi; phylum Ascomycota; class Schizosaccharomycetes; order Schizosaccharomycetales; family Schizosaccharomycetaceae; genus Schizosaccharomyces; species Schizosaccharomyces lindneri. The sequence goes on along the minus strand of JARFMH010000034.1, from coordinate 41,519 downwards.
ACAAAGTGCACAAACGTGTCTCTTGGGATCAATCGATTTAGAGTGTCTTTGATAAAGTTTGTTGCAAGCTTCATTAATGCAAAGCCATTTGTATTTATAATCAATATCGTAATTGTGCTTTGAGGTTATTTCAATTGACGGAAACTTGTTCATTAAACGTTTGGCCCTAATATACCATAAATTAGTTGAAAAACTAAGTCAAAGCAAATAACTTACCAAGCTTTGAAGCATGCTCCATGAGGAGATTGCATTTCCCTGTCAATTAACCAGCAAGCCAAATGACAGGACTCGTGGGCCAATGTGTTATACAGTCTATATTCACAATCAACAACTTTTTCTGAAAGTTCAACGTATGCATAAACATGTTGAATTGGATTGCTTTTTGACCGCGGCCGTTTTAAAGTAGCTCTTCCCGCAGTAGTATTAAAAGACTTGGACCACATTACCAAAATTTCATTATCGAGGACACACTCGGTCAGTTTTCCTTGAAAGACTTCGATATTTAGAATATGAAGAAATTGCTTTGCTAGTGAATCACGATTTCTCTTAAATTGTCTTTTGCTATTGCTCGTCACTTTGTCAGCTGCATTGCTTTTATTTATGCGGTCCAGGATGGGCTCAGATTCCATCGTGAAGAAATCCCTTTTTACTGGTGAAGTAGGGAATGAAGAATTCTCCGAACACGTTGATATATCTGCAAGAGGGAATTCATCTTCAGAATTCAGACCGGAAGAATCGTAAACGTGATTTTGTGTTTGGTAAAAGTCATCAGCAGAAATAATGGAACAGTTGTCGGAGCTACTATCCACATCTGATTGTGTACGAATTAATTTTTTAGCTCCTTTTAAAGACTGGGGAGTTTTTAAAGGTTTGGCCAATGTTGGGATACTATACAAACGGCGTTAGCAATCTTAAAAGAAGTAACCTTAAGCAATACTTACTATCTTAAAAACTCTTCTGCTTCATAATCTTCATTAGCATTATGTTCATACCCAAAACTCATTTCACTGTAACACTTTGGAAATGGTAAACAAGATAAGTAAACAAAAGACTCCAGCTGTAAACAATGAGTGTTACTTAATTGAAGTAACGATAGAGGACGTGACTGTTTTTTTGGGTTACTCGAGAAAGGTAATATGCGGTAGTAGGGATCATCCAGCCACTACCAACAACATGGGAAAAGTTCACGGATCGCTCGCTCGTGCAGGAAAGGTAAGCATCGCTACCAGTTGTCTGTGAAAAACCGTTGATTAACACCATTTTTAGGTAAAATCTCAATGCCCCAAGGTTGAGAAGCAAGAAAAGCCCAAGCAACCCAAGGGACGTGCTTACAAGCGTCTTCTTTATGTTCGCCGCTTCGTTAATGTTACCAACATGGCTGGTGGCAAGAGAAGAGTAAGTTGAGACATGGAATGCACCATCAAAAGTGAATTGATCTTCATTTGAGGATGCCAGATCTCTTGAAAATACCGTTGATGGAACTCTTTAGAAAATGTAGAACTTCTTTATTAACCTGTCTAGATGAACCCTTCTTCTTAAGCGAACAACTAAACTTAGGGCTTAGTTATTAAGATTCCTTTGCATATTTTACGAAATGAGTTGAATAAAAGTATTTGCTCACCGTTTTTTAAATTTTCTTTGTGTAGCATGTTCTGGGTATCTTCAACGATGTAGCCAGTAGATAAAAGATGTTGCCTCATTGTACCTGGTAATAAGCCTATAAATTAACTCTTGTTAGTAAATCATGTTCAATGTTTTGAGGATGAAAGGTATACAATGAAATCCAGCAAAATCTACATACCGTGTAGAAGATTTGGTGTAATCCACTGGTTGTCTCGACGAAATGCAATGTTAAAGATGGTTCCTTCTGTCACAAACCCGCTGGTATTGTAAAGCAATGCATCTTGGTGTTTGGCGTATTCGATTCCCGTTCTGCGTACTGCATGTGAGTAAATATCTCTTGATGTAGTTTTGTTGACACATGTAACATTATCCTGAGTGTCAGACGGCTGGGAGTCCAAGAAAACAGTGTACAGAGGTTGCTCATTCTGTATAGGAATAGGAACGGCCGTGGCTAGAATCTTGCCGTCTTTTGAAAGTTCCCATCTTAACTAATAAGTAATAAGTAAGTTTTGAGTACGAGAAATACAAACAGGACCAAACATACCCTTGCTTGGTTAAGGGATTCAGTAGCATGCAGAAGCTTTTGTATCACAGCTTCTTCGCCGGGCCAGTGATACCCTAAAGTAGAAGCAGAATTTTTCATTCGATTTAAATGATCATGAAGTAGAAAGACTTCTCCATTTGAGTACAGAGTAGTCTCGAAAAGATTCATAGTTTTATGTTATATAAATGAACCACGCGAAAGACAGTGTTTAGGATCGCCAATCCTTAATAGTTTTAGCTATATACGACAAGTACTAAATATAGGGACTAAAAAAATCCTTTTTAAAAAGCTTTTTGTGAACGCAAGAAAGTAATCATAGCATGTCAAGTATTAAAGAGTCGGTGTATAGTCATAATATAATGCATTCATTAATCGAAAAACAGTAACCGAATGTTAATGGTGTATAACCTACTGAATGCCGACAGAAGGAAATATAGTCAATAAATGGATATTTGGATTAACAAATTGCTTTTAAGATACATTCATGTTGTAAATGAATCAAGCAAACCCCGGTCCCATAGACTTTTCGAGTTCAAGGTCCTTAGGAGCGTACCATTTATCCTACATACATACATTCATATTTAAACTAAATTGTAAATAGACTAAGTAAACCAAAAGAATAACAAAAGAAAGTTAAGAAGATTAGTGAGTAAAAATCAGCTAGTAGGTTTTGGAGACAGACTTTGTTTCGCTGAAAGGTACTCTGAATCTGTCCTTACCAAACTCGCCAGCTGGATTGGCAGTATAAAACTTCATTTCGTTCCTTTCTGCTATATACATATATATTAATATTTTATAATTCTTTTTTATATTTAGACTACTAAATACGATACGCACATAAACTACCTAGTTAGGGAAAATATCAACGCGTTTGTACGTCCCAATTTTTAAAAGATGGCCTCTAAAAGTTCGAGCAGCCCTTCTATAAACGGTAAGTCTTCAGCTTCTTCTATATATATTATGGTTGATTAACTATGTTTTTTAGAAAGGACCGATGAGGCTCGTATGTTCTCGTTTTACGAGAAAATGCCCAAAGACTCGAATACGCTACGCGTTTTTGATCGTGGAGTAAGTACCATGATATAACTTAAAGTGAAAAACATTGAATGATGGAACCGAATTGTACTTTGTCGAAACTTTTAGACAGGGTTAAAGAGCTATGCTGTATATAGATTGAAGCAATCGGTGCAGACACTCATTTTCCACTTAAGATACATTGAACATATATTAACTAAATATCCAGGAAACATACGTAGCCATTGGAGAAGATGCTGCTTTCGTTGCAGATAATGCCTACCATACGACCTCAGTCCTAAAATATCATAATCAGTCTAATCTCTCTTTCTGTACCATGTTTCCTTCTTTATTTATAAAATTTGCTGAAGAAGTATTATCAAATTATGCGAAACGAGTGGAAATCTGGGGTTCTAACAAAAGTAAAACCGGGTTTGAATTACTTAACCAAGCTAGTCCTGGTAATATGCAGATGATTGAGGACTTAATGATGAACAGTGATGCGACAAAAGATCCTACAGTTAACGTTGATAATTCTGGTGGCTCTATTTTACTAGCTGTCACTACCCGCATGAAACAGGATCAACGTGTTGTCGGTGTAGCGTTTATAGACCCTTTCTCACGGAAAATAGGTGTTTCGGAATTCATTGATTCAGATTCATACACAAATTTTGAAGCACTTCTTGTCCAAACTGGTGCGAAGGAATGCCTAATTTCTCAACAGGACGGGGAAAATGTTACATCAGGGACATCAATCACCAGAGCTGAGTTAAATCGCCTTAGGAATATAATAGAAGGATGTGGTGCATTAGCTACTGGCATACGAACCTCATATTTTTCTCCAAAAGACGTTGAATTAGAGCTTGCAAAAGTGTTGGATGTTCCTGTCACACATGCGCGTTTGCCAGAGTTAAGTCTCCAACTCGCCATGAGCTCTTGTAACGTTGTTTTACGTTATTTGGGGCCAAATTTGGTTGATCCAATTCCCTCAGACGATATTGATGTACAAAAGGATCTTGCACGAAAATTTCATCTGTATCAACATAATTTGGAACAGTATATGCGCCTGGATGTAGCAGCAGTACGCGCATTGAATTTACTTCCTCCGGCTAATGGAAATGCGCACCGTACAATGAGTTTGTATGGTTTATTGAATCATTGTAGGACTCCGATGGGCTCGAGACAACTTAGACGATGGATGGTACAGCCTCTTTTAGATCCAAAGGCTATTAGAAGAAGACATAATTTAGTTTCTGTTTTTATTGAAGACCCGGAAGTTCGACAGCTTTTGTTAGATGATGACCATCTCCTCCGATCCATACCTGATGTACCTCGACTTTGCCGACGCCTTATTCGTGGTTCTTCAAGTCTGGAGGATGTTGTTCGAATTTATCAAATGGCGAAAGCTCTTCCAAACATTGTTACTGCTTTAGATTCCTTGAAAAGTGAACATAAAGGATTAGTCGACCAAGTCTATACGACGCCACTTTCCACTCACTGTAAAAATTTAACAAAACTTATAGAGTTAGTTGAGACCACCATCGATTTAGATGCGCTTGACGCTCATAGATACATCATTCGTGCCGAATTTGACGAAGAGTTATTGGAGTTACGACAAAGGCTTGAGGAGATGGAAAACTCAATATTCGACGAACACAAGCAGGCAGGCGTTGATCTTCAACAGGATACTGAGAAGAAATTGCATCTTGAGCAGCATCATTTGTATGGATGGTGTTTGCGCCTTACAAGAGCAGAAGCCGGATGCTTACGTGGACGTAATTCCCGTTATTCAGAACTATCAACTCAAAAAAATGGTGTTTACTTTACTACGAAGCGTCTGCACAATCTTAATAGTACGTATATGGATTATCAAAAAAGCTATAGATATCACCAGAATGGATTAGCACGGGAAGTCATTAAAATTGCTGCAACCTATAGTTCTCCCTTAGAAGCAGTCGGCCAAATCATATCCCACTTGGATGTCATAACAAGTTTTTCTCTAGCAAGCACGCTAGCAGTTACCGCATATGTGTGTCCAACGATACTGGATTCAAGGATGGAAATTGATACCGACAGTGGTGATCAAGAAAAGACTATTGATATCGTAGCTTTGGAAGAAAATCCAGATATTAATGAATTGCGTTCTCACTTGCGATCTTCCCATTGTGCTTGTGTTGAGTTGAAACAAGCGAGACATCCTTGTTTAGAAGCACAGGATGATATTAATTTTATCCCCAACGATATTTTGCTTAAACAGAAGGAATCAGAGATGCTCATAATTACCGGACCAAACATGGGAGGTAAATCTACGTACATTCGACAAGCTGGCGTGATTACGGTTATGGCTCAAATTGGATGTTTTGTTCCATGTGATTCAGCTACTATTGATGTCGTAGATAGTATTCTCGCCCGTGTAGGAGCTGGTGATTCTCAATTAAAAGGTGTTTCAACTTTTATGGCCGAAATGTTAGAAACCGCTACGATTTTAAGATCTGCCACCCAGCGTTCTCTTATTATAATTGATGAGTTAGGAAGAGGTACTAGTACCACGGACGGTTTTGGTTTGGCTTGGGCAATTACTGAGCACATTGTTAAAAAAATAAATTGTTTTTGTCTTTTCGCTACGCATTATCATGAAATGACACGAATGTCGGACGAAATTCCAACCGTGAAGAACTTGCATGTGACAGCCCACATTGGAGATACCAATGCTCGCGACGTTGCACTACTATATAATGTTTCTGAAGGGGCAAGTGATAGAAGCTTTGGTATTCATGTAGCGGAATTAGCGCATTTCCCAGCCAAAATTATAGAAATGGCCCAAGCAAAAGCCATTGAATTAGAGGCCGAAGACGTAGATCAACCAGTGGAAGATGATGAAGGGCGAGCGAAAAAAGAAGGTATTGCCATAATTAGAACGCTTATGTTGGAATGGCAAAACCAAGTGGGAAAGGATATGCCAAAAGAGGAAATGCTTCAAAAGTTTCAGCAAATTTTAACGAGTCATGCTTCGGATATTGAAGCAAACACATGGTTACAAGCAAAGAAAAAGAGTTAGAATGACTAAAGCTACTTTCTTTTGAGTGAATAGGATCTCCATCTATGCATTTGACGTTCTTTATAGACATATATTATATACTAAATAGCATTTTTGAATAATAATTTTATGAACATGAGTATGACATGACAATGTTTTTTATTTTTAGATGATTTGCACCAGGTTTAATCACCACTAGCACAACCTCTACAACCTAAAAACTGTATTAGTAACAGAGCGATCCGACATACGTTTCTAATAAAAAGAGTAAAAGACTTACCACAATGTACGCAAGTACTGGGAGCATCTTTGCCGAGTTTGGCTTTTGGGACTCGACATATACAAGTGGCACCAAACTTCGATTCTGCGGTTTGAATACAACGAAGACAACACAATTTTTCATAGCCAGGCTAGATCGGTCAGTAAATTAGATTCAGTTTATTCCCTTACCTTTTTCCACTTTGCAATTAGATTTGCGTCAGCATAATTCTGTTTTAGCAGCCAGTTGTAAAGCTCTGAAGAAATGGCTTCTCGTTTGTAATAAAGATCGTAGACATAACGGCTACGTTGGTGATGAAGTTGAAAAATGGGAGCTAGAGACTCTGATTTCGAACCTTTACCGGTTGTATTTTCCACCTGTCTCATTCTCTCTTGGAATTCTAATAACGTTGGCTCAATTTCTTCGAATCCCTCGGGAGGACTGTACAAGACAAACATTAGTATTGTCTTCTAGTTTAGAATTTTTTAGAATTTTATTAAACCTTACCGTTTTGTTCGTGATGTTCTTATGCGTGGCATTGTAGAGAATTCTTTTTTTGGTTTCTAAAGTCCAGGAACAACTGAGAGTGGAAAAAGTCTTAATACTTCGTAAAAACAACTAGAAAAGTAAGAAAAGAATAAAGATATAAAGAGAGAGCACGACCAAGAGTGTGGATCAAAGAATTCAGTAAAGCGAAGATGGGTACAATTTCCCTGTTTTGTGATGGTGAGTAGTAGTAAATTTATTAGATATAATAAGGTTATCTTAACGAAATGTTTACGCTCGTTATAAAATTGCTTATTTTGAGATTGCATAATAACGAATGTGGTACAAGCCTGTTCGTGGCCGTAAGCTGCCTTCAGCGTTTTCTGACTTAAACTTGTAAATGGAGTTTACAGATGTTGTTTATACATTAGAAAATGAAAAACAGTTTTGGAATGGTACGTATTTAATATCAAACTTTTGCGAATCCTTTTTGTAGCACTTTCGAGGGAACAGGACCAGTTCGCTAAAAGAAATTCTGTACTGAAAGCTAATTCTAGAGAATTAGAAGTTGATGAGCTGGTTTACAACGTTAATAATGAGTTAGAGGTAGAATTCGCTACCTCTAGGCTTCTCTCTTTCTTTGTAAGATATGGAAGTAGGTTCTGAACTATAAGAGGCGTCAACAGAGACCGATTTGAATGAGGTATTAATCAAAGTAGAAACCTATTTAATTACGGAGACGCAATTACAAACGATAGCTGACAAGCTCATTCGGAGTCCGCTATTTAAGTTGGACAAGACCACGCTGCGGACGATTTTGTTGGATTGTTTCTTCTTCATGGAAGATATTCATATAATAAAATTCATTGTTGTGTTCTTTCTTTTAGACATTCGACTGGATGACGGGTGTATGAAACTACTTATCGCAAGCGGTTTTTTTGGTTCTCTAGTGCAGGCAATCGTTCGTTTCAGGAATCCTTCAGAAAAGGGTATCTATATTTCTTTTCGTTATGGTCTATGTTTGATGTACCATATGTGTCGTTCTCGGCGACTTCCCCTTACCGACTTGGTGGCAGCGGATGAAACATTCTTGAAAGGCCTGCTTGCTACAGCCGAGTTTGCTTGGTCAGAAGAAGATGTTGAGAATTTTTCAATGTGTATGCTTTTGTTATTGAGTTTGAATGAACAGTTCATGCTCGTCAAATTGGCTTCAGCTGGAGTTGTTGAAATCCAAAATGGGGTCATGAATTTGTTGTCGGAATCTAAAGTAGACACCGGAGTCTACTGCGAAGGACTTGTTTTTATATTAAATAGAGAACGTATGTACTCGAGGTTTTGACACCAAGACAATTGAGATGCTTTACTGGATATAGGAAACTAATGAAGAATAGGAGATCCGCGGACTAGAATGCTGATCTTAAAGCAATTATACCTTTTATTTACTACTCCGAAAACATACGAAGTATTTTACACTAATGACCTTAACGTGCTAATTGATATATTAATTCGGGAAATAAATGATATCCCTAATGAACTGGCCAAGCTAAGATACGCTTACCTACAGGTACTGTTGCCCTTATTACAAAACACACAAGTTCGTCTCCCTCCTCACTACAAAACTAAGCATATTATCCGTGCTATTCACAATTTATTAATATCCCATAGTCAAGGACTCAATTGCGTGGATGCCAACACTGTCGAGGTGCTAAATCAAATCTTGCGGATTCCATGGTTACGTGAGGAAGCAAGTAAATTCACCATAGTTCCTGTATAAACTACTTTTTTGTTTTTTTTTTTACGTTCATGAGAGTGTTTGCGGACATTACTACTATTTATTATATGTAAGGAAACAGGATTACTAGTTTATTTTTCCTTCTTTTGACGATAATAAAATTTATATATTCATGTAATAATCGAATTTATATTATTCCTAAGTTTGTACAGAGATGGGGTATTTTGGGAAGCATTATCAATAAAAGGTAAAGAGGAAATTGCACGTAGCAAAGAGTTCCTGAAACGCAAAAATCAATTATATCTTTAGGTAAACTTTTCGTTGATTATTGTTTATGCAAACGAAAGAAATGACGGACGAATGCTTTTCACACTATAAACGACGAGCACCACTTTCCTCGAGTTTTCGAATAGCTTCTTGCTGCTTGTGCTGTTGAACACGAAATTTACAAAAGTAGTTCACCCAAGATTGGATGCAATTTGATTCAAAATTAGCTTTTTCGGAACTGCACACCTGAGATGCCCGATCATTATCTTTCAATGGATCCAAAATATCATTTTTATTTAAACAATCAAAGTAGAAGTCTCTCGCTTCCCAACACTTTTCTCTGGCACTCCGCTTAAATGAAGATGTATTACCGGACATGAGGAAAAGCAAAAAGTATAGGAGAAAAGCAAACTTATAAACAATAATTGATGGGAAATATGCAATCAGTATCGAAGCAAGAAAAATAAAAGATACGCAAGATTCTTGCTTTTACAAAAAGAAATCGGCCGCTGTACTTTTCATGTACCATCTCTTTTCGTGGTGTAGGTATGCTATGCTATGCTGTAAAGCATATGCATAGAAGTGTTAAGCATATGTTAATAACAAATATTTTTTTAGTCATATGCTGCAAATGCTTCTAATGTCATAGTTCATGTACATTATTACTTACTTTATTGATACAGTATTCATATAACACTAAGAATTTGTAAATGTAATAAATAAACAAGGAAATTGTTAGAGAAAAAGTCGAAAATTCACAACTAATAATCCAGAGAAAGGATGACTGATTAAATTAAACGAAATATAAAGAACTTACTTGTCAAATCTTCCTGTTCGAACGCTAAACTGATCTGGCGAAATGAATTGTTTATATAATCTAACTTGTGAATCAGATCCCCGGTAGCTAGTACGAAATTACTGATTATTCCATCCAAGTAGTAGCGAAGCATAGGCCTACAACTTACTATAAAACTTATAAATTACTAAAATGGAACTCTTATTAAAGCCTAGCACATTTTGCTTTCAATCGATATTGATTCTTTTTCCATTTCAAAATTCCCGTCGCTATAGCTCATTAAACAACGTAAAGCAAGTATAGCACTTGGTTATGCAATACAAAGTAATAGCGAAACTCATTTACTAATGTATAGTGTGCTACGGAAACCATGACAAACTGTACGCGACTTTGTAAGCTGTTCCTCCCTCTTCTATAATTACACCAATACAGGAACCATTGGTAAACAACGGGTATTCTTTTTGAATTGTGAAGCAATTCTTCTTGTAGAGCCTCATACTAGGTCTTCTGAGATGTAATCGCGTACCAACAAGAATCAACACATGGACGTTGATATTTCCATTGCATGTTTTCTACCATACTCTCTATTTCGATCATGCTAAACTATACCACCTATGGAAACGTAGATGAATAATGAAAGTCGATGATTTTGGACTCCGAATTGCTCTCATGAAGTACGAGTTCACCGTTTTCTGCGAACGTACACGATTTATAATCAGATAGGTGATTTAGTTAATCGAATTACTCTGCAGTACATTTCACACTCGGTTCTTATTTATTGTTGCTTACATATACTATTAAAGTGAATGTTTCTAGGGATTTCGCAGTATTCAGTACTCCAGTTTACGTCACGTTGAACACATCAAGAGCTCAGAACGGTTTCCTTACTCTACGATCGATCTATGTTCTTATATCATGGAAAGGAAAAGTCAAGTACGATCTACGTAAAGAGTATACGTAGTAGAAGCTATGAAGGAAAAGCAGAGTCAGCCAACACGTGATGATGTTTGTGTGAAGTATACTGACGAGAAACATGAGTGTTTTCGTTCGTCCGATAGTCAACATATAAATAGGCCCAACTCCAGCCCCAATCATAACAATAAGACACTTGCATCTGAATTAGCATTCTTTCGTTGGAGTTGATATATTCATAGGCTAGGCCTTATTATCATATTAAAAGTTTTTTTATTAACCTACCTTTGAAGCGTTTGTTAAACGAGGGTTTTATCTGATTCCCACAATTATTTATTTTTACAAGCGTTTACACAGTTTCTGTACTTGTCTATTTTTGTTGCTCACTACGGTTGGATAAGTAAAACTGTGTACGAATTTATTATTCTTCAATTGACGATTTATTTATTACGATATATATTTATAAATATATAGACCGACTTCAAAAATCTGTTTTTGGATTTTTTGAATAATACATCTCCTTACGGTTTTTACGACATTAACGATTTTCTTGGATTAGATTTTTATTATTATACATCATGAGCGGTACTAGCGATATCCCTAATTCTACTCCTGAGGCTTTGGAAAAGCAAGTTGAAATCGCCGAAAAGCAATCTTTTCCTCCTAGCATGCCCTCTCGTCTTCCTGAAGGAGTATCTTGTCTTCATGTACCCATTGACTCTTCTAAGGTTTCAGACGAAGAAGTTGCTGCTGTCGATCGCTTCCAGCGAGCTTGCGACTATCTAGCTTGCTCTTTGATTTTCTTAGCCAAGGACATTTATAGGGGCGGTGAACTTCAAGAAGATGACGTGAAAACTCGTCTCTTAGGTCACTGGGGTACTTGTCCTGGTTTGAGCATTGCCTACTCCCACTGCAATCGTATTATTAACAAATATGATTTGGACATGATCTTCGTTGTTGGTCCTGGTCACGGTGCACCTGCCGTCTTGGGTGCATTGTTTTTAGAAGACTCACTTGGTCCCTTTTATCCCCAATATCAATTCACTCGCGAAGGTCTCAAGAATTTGATTAGCACCTTTTCATTGCCTGGTGGTTTTCCTTCGCACGTAAACGCTGAATGCCCTGGTTCTATTCACGAAGGTGGTGAATTGGGTTATTCTTTGTCAGTTAGTTATGGTGCCGTTCAAGATAAGCCCGACTTGATCGTCACTTGTGTTGTAGGAGATGGTGAAGCCGAAAGTGGCCCTTTGGCCGGATCATGGCAAACTCACAAGTTCTTAGACCCAGCCGAGTCTGGTGCTGTCATTCCTATTTTGAGTTTGAACGGTTATAAGATTTCCGAGCGTACTATCTATGGTTGTATGGATGACTTGGAATTATTGTCGCTTTTCAGCGGTTTTGGTTATCAAGTTGCTATTGTCAACTACACTAGCGAGTACAACCGCGAAATGGCCGCAGCCATGGATTGGGCTGTTGAAACAATTAAGGATATTCAACACCGCGCTCGTGTGAAGCGTGAAATCATTAAACCCAGATGGCCCATGATCATCCTTCGTTCACCTAAGGGTAAAGGTTGCCCTAAGACTTTAAATGGCACATTTTTGGAAGGAACCTACCATGCTCACCAAGTTCCATTGAAACTTGCTCGTACTGATCCCACACAGCGTAAGATGCTTAAGGATTGGCTCTCGAGTTATCGCTTTGATGAGTTTTTGGACGAAGAAGGTCTTCCAACAAAGGGTATTCGTGAATACATTCCTCGTTCTACTAAGCGTATGGGCCAACGCCCTGAGACTTACAATTCTTATCACCAATTAAATGTGACCGACTGGAAGAAGTTCGGTGTTGCCAAGGGTGAGAAGACATCTGCTACTCATGTCGTGGGTAATTATTTAGGCGAACTTCTCCGCGAAAATGATAACACTTTACGTGTCTTTTCTCCAGATGAGCTCGAGAGTAACAAGCTTGATGCTGTTTTGAAATATACCGATCGTACTATGCAAACCGACCCGACATTAATGGCAAAGGGCGGTCGTGTTACAGAAGTGCTTTCCGAACACATTTGCCAAGGTCTCATGCAAGGTTACACTCTTACGGGACGTACAGCGATTTTCCCTTCATACGAGGCTTTCATGACTATTGTTGTAAGTATGTTAATTCAATACAGCAAGTTTATCAAGATGGGTCTTGAACTACCTTGGCATGGAAAGTTTGGAAGTTTGAACTATGTCACTTCCAGTACTTGGGCACGTCAAGAACACAACGGATACTCTCATCAATCTCCCAGATTTATCACTACCATGCTCTCATTCAAGCCCGGTATTAGCCGCGTATACTTCCCTGCTGATGCCAACTGTTTCTTGTCTACGATGGCTAGATGCATGCGTTCTGAAAATACCATCAACCTCATGGTTTCGAGTAAAAACCCTCAACCAAGCTATCTTTCTATTGAGGAGGCTGAAGCACACTGCACTGCCGGAGCTAGTGTTTGGAAGTTCTGCAGTACCGACAACGGCTTAAACCCTGATGTTGTTTTGGTCGGCATCGGTAACGAAATTATGTTTGAGGTCGTTAAGGCAGCTGAGATGTTGGCAAATGACATTCCTAGCCTTCGTGTGCGTGTTGTTAACGTTACAGATCTCATGTCGCTTTCTAGTATGCATCCTCATGGAATGACTCAACTAGAATTCAATTCCTTGTTCACAACCGACCGTCATGTTCATGTGAACTACCACGGTTATGTTATGGACATCAAGAGCTTACTATTTGACCGTATTGAACCCACTCGTATTACTGTGAACGGTTACCAAGAAGAAGGTACTACTACCACCCCCTTTACAATGATGATGGTCAATAACACCTCACGTTATGATGTTGCTAGAGCAGCATTACAACATTCCACTCACAATCCCTATGTTGCAGTAAACTGCCACAATTTAAGTTCCAATTACTCTCACAAATTGGATGAAATTAAGGAATACGTATTTAAATACAAGGATGATCCTCCAGAGACTTACGATGTTCCCGACTTCAAGGATAAGCGTACCATTTAAACACAAGATTAGTAAAGAAAAAAAAATACTAGCAAGATGTTTTGGAAAGCCAATATTTAATAGGATTATTCATATGTACTAATAAATCGATGGGTTTGCACTAGATAATTTCGAATTAAGTAGGCTTTGTAATGTGTATAGGTTGAACATACGAACAGTAGATATTTATAAGTCTTTTAAATGCTTTTTGATACATGGAACTTTGAGTAGTCCTCCACTTTTTAATTGCTTTTCGTTCGTAATCGTATTCTGTTGCTTAAGATAATGAAGGTTATTCTGTTAGCGACGCTCTTATCCTCTCCACACCACCTCTCTAGGTAAATGACCAAAATCTCTGTAAACTGGAGGAATTCTATAAAAAAAACTAATTCTGTTTTTATATAAAAAAGCATTTGCTACAGTGAAAGTTTCGGTTGCAAAAATCAAAGGTTTACTTACCAGACGGACGCAAATCATTCGTTTCGTCCCGTTGGGGAAAATATAAGTTTGTTTAAATTCAATAGATTTCATTAATTCAGCGATAACTTTGAATTGAGGTTCCAACAATAATTGGGACATCGAATTACAAGTTTTCTTTTTCATTTATGATCACACGTATAATGATAGATATTTCGAAGAGTTCTTGGATGTGATCATTAATATATTTTATGTTTGAGTCCTTTCTGAAGTTATCTAATTCTGCTATGAACTAGTAAACAATCAACTATTTACTAATTGTTGATTTTGCAAGTCCAATAACTATTGATTACTGCCCATTGTTGCATTGGCTTTATCATTATTGACTTTTTGGCTTTCCAAAAAAGGTCGTGGTCATTTCTAATAATAATAGCATTGATTTGTTTAATACTCAACACGACTTTGTATTTTGATAATTTTCTCTCGGATTCGTTTCCTTAATTTCTTTCCATTTTACAATATGGATGTCATATTTTCTCTCGGGCATTTCTGTGAATTGGAAGGCCCCTCGATAATCTTTTGTACTCAAAAACTGTTCCGTTCTGATCTGGACGATCAGTTCGACATACCTTCAGAGACAAGATCTTCCACAGTGCCGGAAAATAATGTTGAGTCTGAAGTTCAGGAATCTTCAGAAGATCCTATGTTAAGTTCTACGGAGTCATTATTTAAAAGTGACCCCGAAGACAACAACCAGAGACAATCAAAAGCAACCGACTCTCCTCATATTCCGTCAGCTGGTTTGACCTCGTCGTGTCGACAAAGTCCTGTATCACGAAAGTCTGCTTGTGTTACTTGTAGCATAGTTCTTCCATGTGAGTACGTACTACCAGATGTCCCTCCACGACTTATTTCTCTTTCTACAAAAAACCCAGACATTGTTTATATCTCTAGTCAATATCCTCGAAATCAGAATCGATACTCTGTTTTAAGGAGGTTGATGGTCCGATGCCTCAGTTGTGAGTATTCAGTATCGTCAGATATTTCCGAATCCATGTCAAATCCGCTATTCTTTGGGGATCAAGAAAATGGATACGTGATTGCTCAGTCTTTTTCACTACATGATTCACATGCTCGCGGTGGTCTGCGACGTTACGCATTCGTTGCATTGAGTAAAAGCGATCATGAATTAATTAATAGATATAGCTTTATCGTTGAAAAATTTTCGCAGATGGTCCAATTTCTACGGCTCTCGTCCACGAAGACTACTGCAAACTATCCCATGTATCATAAAAAAACTTCTTCTGTCAGCGGGACATTCGCTTCACCAACCTCAAATGCTTCTTCCTTATCAAGTTCCTCAAATTTACCTGGTCAAACGCCTTATGGAATGTCCCCGAGCAACGGCACAGCGCCATCAACATACTTGCTATCTCAAAGACTGCCTTCATTTAGTTTTTTACGGAGGCGTGACGGAGTAGGAGAAGGTCGGAATTTGGCCGATATCACTTGCTGGGATGGGGTATTCATCGGCATCCATAGTTCATTTAGTTGGATACTTGACATATGGGATCGCATTGACTTAACATGCTAAAAATAATTTATTGATATGAAAATAATCTAACTTATGGGTATGAATGGAATTCAATTAATCTGAGAATGCAATAGAAAAAAAGTAGATGTTCCAAAATTTCAGTCAAATGTCTCGTCTAACTTACCAAATGGTCTAAAAGTATCTAGGTCTTTCCGTAAGTCATTAACATTGGAAAGATACTTTGAAAGAAAGACTTGCTTTTCCGCACGAGTTTTACGGTAGGGTAAATCCTCCATATTGTAGGGTTCCGGAGATAAATAAAAGTAAAAAAATTCGAGGATTTGTAAACGAGTATCCTGACTAGTTTGTTTATGCTTAAATAACATGCAAATGTGGTGTAGACCGCCAATTGATTCAAACAGTCGGACAACAAGAGGACGGTCAACCATAATACATACGAGTGCTTTTAAAGCCGCCACTTGAAGGTTTCTAATCTGACTTGGTTCCAATATTTGTATAAAAAGGTGTAAGGTGGTTTTATCCTCAAAGAATATTTGAGACATAGGATGGATTAATACCAGACCTTCGATAACATGTAATAAATCATCCATTAGGCGTTGAATGAAGACATAATTTTCAAAATAAGCTTCATCATTTTGTTGATAATCCAAAAGGCTGTCCAATGCATATATACAAGGAACAACAGAGTTGTATAGATGGGAATCTTGCAGCTTTAAAAAAATCTCTTTCGGAATCTTGTCATGAATATTACTAGGTCGTGCAATATGATATAAAATGGATTCCAATTGTCGAAGACCGATACGGATGAACTTGGGATTCCGCATACACAAATGGTGACGAGCATTAATTAATAAATCCTCCATTTCGGCTCATAAATATAGAAAAATGTGTTTCTTAAAGATATTCTTCTTTTATTAAATTACATCAAGTATGCTTTGGAAATAATAACTTCTTTAAGCTCACTGTTTTAGGGTCTTTACGGTTTAGGAGAGTGGACATGGAAGAGAATTAGTTTCGACGTATTATCAAGATGAGCATTTGTTTTACCATACTAATGAAAAATAAGACAAAGAGTGTATTCTTATTGAATTTTTATCAAAAAAAGTGGTAGATAACTTGTTCTCTTAGAATAAAATAAAGATTCTCAAACTTCCGGAATCTATTTTACTAGGATATGTCAAAACGACCCTCATGAATGCAACAATCTTAGGAAACAGAATATAAACGACGTACATCAGAAAAAAAAGGTATCTACTACATAGGTTGCTATCTGTGAACACAAATATTTTCTGACTCATGTTCCCATACCAAATTTGCAACTGTCTCCTCTTATGCATTTAGCAAGTAGTACTTTTGTTAATTTTTCTGTCGATGAGTGTCCTAACGTACAGCATTGTTTAATATACTGACGATCTGTTTATACAAATATTTAGACTTTGATCTGTTTCATACACAAGAACGGAATTGGATACGCAGTGATATCAATTGATTGGAATAAACGTCCAAATGCTATCTCTTGAGAAATTATACAAAATAATTGTTCGTAATTAAAAGGCATTCAAGGGATTCAGACATTAAAGATTTTACTTTGTATCTTGAGAATAATGCTTCATTCTCACGGAATAGCTCCTTTTCGCTTTTGTCGATCATGTGTCAGCAAGCAGAAAAGAAAGCTCGGACGTGAATAAGACTCATCAGTATTAGGAAATGGACGAAAGCTCGTCCTAGCATAAACAGGAATGATCAATTGTCGGTATTAACAAAACTCGTTGTTCAAAAAGGAGTTGAATGCAAGAAGGATATTACAAAATTATAGGAGATTATATATGTATGTATATATATATATATGCTGTGACATACAGCCACGGAGAGGTTCCAAGCAAGCAGTGCGGCTATTTGAGGGTACGTCACAATAAGATGAATCGTGTTCTTCATCAAAACAACCACTGTCGTCCTTAAAACATTAAAGATTGTAGGTTATTCGACATAATTGTATCTTGAACAGAAACCATGACTCGCTGAAGTAAACTCGTATCCGTAGCAGTTGTAAAATGACAATAGCAGCTACGAGAAGCAATGCGATTTAAGCTTTCAAACTTTAAGTAAAAATAGTACATACCGCTTTTTACGGCATTATCAGAAAACGGGCATTGGGTTTGAACAAATGTTGGAGTGGAAGGTGTTTCTTGATAGTCAGGAAAATACTGCTGGATAGGAGAAGTGTGAACCTTTCGCTTAAATAAATCCAACTTATTTAAAAACAAAATCATTGCCGATTCCGCAAACCAACTTGAATTGCAAATCGAATCCCACAATAGCAACGCTTCTTGCATCTGGTTGCCACTATTATCTTCAACTAAACATTGGTCGTACCCTGCTAGTGAAACAAGGAAAAGCAATGCTGTGACGGATTCGAAGCAATGGATCCATTTTCTGCGTTCTGAGCGTTGACCACCCACATCGAAGAAGCGATATTTATGACGATTTAATAAAAATGTTTCTTCAGAAATTCCTGTGGTCTTAATTCGGCAATGCAGAATATCCTGGTCTGAGGGTAAATATTGGGGGTCAAAAATTCGATCAATGTGATCCTGGTAATAATAAAAGTTATCCAGAAGAGAAAGATTTGTGCCACAATTTTGCGCTGTTCTTATTTTTGGATCGAGTGTCAAAGCTCTCAATGCCTCGTAAAGATCTGCTGGAAAAGGCTCGTTTACTTGGATATTGTGCTTTTTCAAGATGATAGGTCGATATTTTTCATTTTCAGGCAACAAGCTCATACCACTATTTTCCATGGCATCTAAAAGCAGGCACACGGATGTGATTATGTTTTCGAATATCATAATTCGGTATTGCCGTCTGGCAGCCTGGTTGAATCCTGGACTGTATAGAAGGCGCATTTGCTTCATGATCGTCGTCTTCCCACTATCACCGGCACCAAGCAACAAAACTTTGATTTCATTATCGTTTTTGCTAATCCCATTCTGGTTCGAGGCTCCTGCATTCGAATTCTGTGGCTTACCACGCAAGACTATATTCAGCCAATGCTCCTTAACTGGGTTTCTATCGCCTCCGGGAGAAGATTCTCTTCCTTGGTTCTCTAGTTTCACTTGTTGTTTTTGTATAACCTCTCCCCCAGTCGAATCTGCATATTTACTGGACATACATCCCATGTTGTAAACACGCTTTTATACTACCAGTATAAACGAGAATATTTGAGAAGTTGTTTTTTTAAGCTACGAAATGATTCAAATTCTCGGAATTTTGGTTCCTAAAAAAAGAAGAGTTGGATGTATTCGGAGGCTGGCCTAAGGAACCAAATTTGCAATTATAGGGAGATTCGGGTTGAAAAGAGAGAGAAGAATGAATAGCTTCTAGTAATTAAAAAATTAAAAAGAAATGGTTTTCCTAAACATCAAAGCAGGTTTCTTTGAGGATTTCGAAATTATTAAGTCTTATACACTAGCGACGAAACCACTCAAAACAAGTAAGACTCGTAGTCACTAGGAGCAACCGAGATCAATCCAATAAATATAAAGTGAAGAATTGCAATATAGATCTGCAAATCCAACCGATTCTAACCGTGAATAGATCTTGTTAGAGATGTCTCAGATCCAGACAAAGATTAACAAAACTATAGATATTAATGACTTCAAATAGGAACAAGCAATGGAGGGAGCAAAAAGACGCCTCAATAATATGTTCTTTTCACAAGATTTCAGAGTAAGTATGCAAGAAATAGGTAGCAAGTAATAAAAGAAGCGACTATAAAGAACAAGCCGTATACCTTTTATAAGTAGTAATTACTTGATAATTTCTCGGTAAAAGTGTATCCGTTTTCAACAACGAATTGTAGAGCGTTGAAATGGACTGTATGTCGATGATGAAGCAAGATCCGCGATAAAGTCCTAAAAGCAGACAAATGATCACATCAAATAGTCTTTTTAGAGTCATGACAACTCTTAAACGACATCATGTAATAAGAAATATCAATGGAAAGATTCGGGAAGAAATGAAAGGAACTGAAGAAAACTATCAAATCTGCGATCTCAGACTTCGTTTACCTATCCTTGCGACCCTAATCTCATTCGTTATAACGTCGACACGAAGTTTCGGAATATTGATTGTAGCATAGTAAAATCGAGTCCCTTGGTCCTTACTTGTTTTAGTATACGGGCAGTGGGGTTCCCAAACATTATTAATTACAGGAATTTTGGTGTGTTCATATACCGTTTTAATCACAATGCAACACATTAGCAAGCTTAGAGTTTTATAGCATCTTCATTCAAGGCACACACGATAAGAGGTTTTTCAATCGCTCACTAGTTTTGCTTATGGCATGGTGAAACTGTATTAAATCTGATCGATCTCCGGTTTCGGGAGTTTGTTTTAGTGACAAAAAGAACAAGAAAAAAAACGAAAAACTTTGGCCCTAGAAAAGCACTACGGAACGGTTTTGAAGAAGATGCCCGGATTGCTCAGTTAATCGTCTTTCATGAAAGGTCAAATCAATAAGAATTTGTTGGATATACTTAAAAAGTAAAAATTTTGATACTTTATAGAAATAATTGATTTATCGATTAAATATACTATGCTTATAGGTATCTGCAGGTGAAGGTGTTTTGTTGAATAAAGAAAGCAAAGGCTGGGTGGACAACACAACAGAGTATTAAAGTAATGATGAACCACCTCAATTTAATTTCCTGAGAAACCATGTTCCAGCTCAAGGAATAGCACTGATAAGTTTTACTTTTGAAATACTTCAAATGAATTACAAATAGTTACCATTCCAATACTCGATGTGTCTTAAACACAAGAAGAATTAAAGGCATAGTTAATTGAATTATAAATATAATAGGATTGTCAAGGACAATTATACGATTGAAATCAAATTCGAGCGTTTGTGAATTGACAAGGAGTGAAAGGATAATCGTCTATATAGCGAAGATCATGAAATGAAATGAGATAAAGAAAAAAAAATCTTGCACAACCATTATGCAGAAGAACTGGCGAGAAATTGTGTGGCCAATGTATCAAATTCTTGGGATTTTTGGTCCAACTGCTTTGATAGAAAAGCACCAGACGAAGAAGTTTCGTAGAGTTGTTTTGCGTCCAAGGGGGCCAAAGGACCTAGAGCAAGAACGGCTGTCTTTAAATTGGCAGCAGCTGGTGCATAGTCGGATTGCAATTCAAGGGCCGATCGTAAAGAGCTTACGGCCTCTTGAGTACGTAATAAACATAAATCAGAGCAAGCCATGCAAGTCAAAACACGAGGGTTGCTTTCACTTCCGTTTAATTCTTCGTATACGTAAAAGGCGTCATTGTAGGAATCTAAACCGCCTTTAGCAAGCTTTACCCAAGATTGAGCAATTTGCAAAACAATTTCTTCATCGGCCCAATCCAAACTTTTTGTGATTGCTGCTTCCGCGGCTTCTAATTTCTGTTGGTATAAACGGATATATACCTCCAAAGCTACTGCTTCCAAGTTTTCGACAGATTTTTGGAGCAAAGCTAAGGCCTCGTCATAAGCTTCTTTACGAATCAAATAGATGGCTCCTAACGTTTGGATGGCAGCATCTGTATCGCCGTGCTGCTCGATCAAATGGTCCATGTTTCCTTCCCCTGCCAATGCCAAAAGAGCGGCGCCTCCGGCAGACTTTTGGGTAAGCGTACCCTGAATCGACTCAATACTTTCTCCCAATGCCAGCTTTGCTCTAGCCATGTATAATTCTGTTAGTTCAAGGCCTTTTTCGGATAAGGATGAAGTATCGATTTCAAACAACTTGTCATAGCTGCCGCTATAAAAGTATTGCCGAACAAAGTAAAGCTCTATTTAAGTTAATAAATCATTCATTCAATAAACGAGAATTTCTTACCATTCGATAAACTTGCCTCCCAAGAGAACATTGTGTGGGTCAATTGTTTTGGTGGACGTAGAAAGGAAGTACGTGTAAGCAGGCTAGAAGATATTATCGAGTTGGATGCGATCGGATTCTATAAAGCATTGAAACAAAAGTTGTTGAATAAGAGTATGATTAATTCATGAGAAGAGAGCATAAATTCATCTGCTGACTGTATCCTATCAACACTGGTACACACTGACTACGAGAATGACTATGACTTTTCAAACAACATGTGTTCTTTAGAGTGAACATTATAATACATTACGACTATGAAGAAATGAAATGAAATGAAAAAAAAAAGAGAGAGAGAGAGAGAGAGTTTAAAGACGGTAGAAAAATATAGGATTACTATTCATTGTAGGACAATAAGAACATCAATCTATGCACAAAAAAAATTATTTTGGATTAGTATGCACAAAAAACTTTTGAAGTTCGTGAAGGGAGGATCGTCACGATTTTTTTTTAAAGGTTAGAGGGGTATAATACAGAATCGGCATAAGCAAAAGTATCCTTGACGGAGCGAGGAGAAACGAAACGTGACAAAATCATACCGCTACCGGCTTTATCGTTGGTACCACTAGCACGAGCACCACCGAAAGGTTGCTCACCAACAACAGCACCAGTACATTTGTCGTTAATGTAAAAGTTTCCGGCAGCGTTACGGAGACGCTCAGTGAGCTTACGGACGACGATACGGTCTTGGGCAAAGATAGAACCAGTCAAACCATAAGCGTTGGTGGTATCAATCAATTCACAAACCTCCTCCAAAGATTCGTCTTCGTAAACGTACACAGCGAGGATGGGACCGAAGAATTCGGTTTTGAAGATGTCATGCTTGGGGTTCTTGGAAAGGAGAATGGTAGGCTCGACAAAGTATCCAGTAGAATCGTCAGCCTTACCACCAGCCAAGACTTCGACTTCACTGTCGGCGGCAGCGCTTTGCAAAACAGCCTTCAATTTGTCAAAGCTACCACGGTGAATAACGGGACCAACAAAGTTGGACAAGTCTTGCAAGGGAGCACCGACCTTCAAAGCCTTGACTTCCTGTAAGAGCTGGTCACGGAAGCCAGCTTCCCAAGAAGAGCGGGAAACGTAAAGACGAGACAAGGCAGAGCACTTTTGTCCTTGGTATTCATAAGCAGCACGAACGGTGTTGACAACGGCGGAACGGATTTGAGCAGAGTGGTGAACAAGATGGAAGTTCTTACCACCGGTTTCACCGACAATCTTGGGGTAAGTGCGGTACTTGCCGTGAGCGACGTTTTCACCGATGATTCCCCACAAAGAGCGGAAAACGTTGGTGCTTCCGGTAAAGTGAAGGGCGGCAAAGTCGAAGTGATTGAAGCAAGTCTTGGAAACTTCAATGGCGTCACCGGGGACAAACTGCAAAGCACCGGCGGGAAGACCAGCTTCGACGAAGATGTCATAAACGATGCGGTTAGACAAGACAGCATGATCAGAAGGCTTCATGAGGACAACATTGCCCATGAGAAGAGGAGCAGCAGCCAAGTTACCACCGATGGCAGTAAAGTTGAAGGGGGTGATGGCGTAAACAAAGCCCTCTAAGGGACGGTACTCGGTACGGTTCCAGACACCGGTGGAGTTTTCGGGGGGTTGAACAGAATACAATTCGCTAGCGTATTTGCAATCGAAACGCAAAAAGTCGACGATTTCCATAGCAGCGTCAATTTCAGCTTGCCAAATGTTCTTGCCCTGGCCGATCATTGTGGCGGCCATAAGCTTGTAGCGGTACTTTGTGCTGATCAAGTGAGCAGCCTTCAAAAAGACGGCAGCACGGTCGGTGAATGACAAGTTTTCCCATTCCTTCTTGGCCTCGAGAGCAGACTCGATGGCGGCTTGGACGTCTGAGGGACTAGCACGGTGGTAACGGGCCACAACCTTTTGGTGGTCGAAAGGACAGCGTTGTTCACCAATGTCATTGGTCTTGACGTCCTTTCCATTGACACCGAGAGGAATGGCCACAGGAAGTTGGGACTCTAATTCGCGGTAAGCAGCGACAAGTTGTTCACGCTCCACACTTTGGGGTCCATAATTTTTGGGAAGTTCGTTTTTGATGAGAGGAAGTTGAAAATCAGCGAATTTCGACATGATGAATTTTTATGATTCGTTTCTTTTTCGAGTATGTGTAAAACAAGAGTAAAAAATCAGCAACAAATAAAGAAAAGAACCGGAATTGTAACAAAGTCCGAAACTCCAAAGAAGGCAAATAATAATGAACTAGCAAAAAGCAAAAGTTCCTAGAAATTGAATTTAAAAAATAAAAAGATAAAAAGAGAACAAAACAAAACAAAACAAAAAGCAATTGAATAATCTCTTCCAGTAAAGCTACTAATTGCTACTTTACAATGGATGATGGATTCCTCTTTTTCTATAGCAGGTTCAATCACCCATCCTTCCTGCCACATATATATATATATACAAATATACAACACACATAGGAAGCATTAGCAAACAGGAGAAGAAAGAGAGAGAGAGCGATAAGCAGTAGAGATGATCATGGAGATAAAAATCTCGATAAAGTCAATGTACGCAACTTGAAGCCTCTATTGAACGTAGATGGACCACTTGAACGGTTTACTCCTCGTTTTACTATCAGTTTGTATGTAATCATTTATCCAGTACCATGGAAAGTGTAACTTGGGAGTTACGCAGTGCATTGTAGTTGATAACAAAGAGATGTTTGTACATGGTATAATCCAAGGGCGGTTAGAGGGGGAAGAGAAGAGAAGAGAAGAGGAAAGAAGAAAGAAGAAAGAAGAAAGAAACGATTTAATGAAACGTACAAGTTTGAAAGCGTAGGTTTGAAAAGGTAGAGAAAGAATAAAAGGAATAGATCAAGAAAAGGATCGTGAATGATGAATGAATTTATTCAAAGATTGTAGAATGAAAAAGTGTAGGATTCTGGAAATTTTTGGTGGGATCTTGGTGGAAATGTAGGAATGGCAGGCAATGTAGTACTAGTAACGACAATAGGAGAGGTGTAGCAGCTCGCTGGGGACTGGGAACTGGGAACTGAAGGAGAGAGGATGGGATGGAATGGAATGGAGAAGAGAATATTTGTTTATAGCTTGGCAAACAGAGTAGAATAGGGCAGAAAAGAGTAAAAACGTTTGTAAGGTCTTCCTTTTACAACACAATACAATACAATACAATACAATAAATAACAATCTGAATCATCCTATGCAGAGATTGAAATCACTCACAATGGACATGTGGATTATAAAAAGTTGCCCAAGAGAACTTGGTGCAAAGATTGCAGGGGTAAACGGTGTCGTCCGCCAGTTGCACGAACAAGCACTTCGCATACTTTTTCTTGTTCAAATTGAGAGCCAACAATAATCACAAACGGGTACCCAATCAGTTCGGCATCCTTCATCTTGTACCCAAACGAATGCTGGCTACGATCTTCTAGTAAGATATTGTCAGCGCCGACTACATTTGCAACACCATCGTAGACAGACTCTGCGGCCGTCATGTACTTCATTGACGACGGTACCACCAGCACTTTCCAAGGAGCAACATTTGTCGGCCACACGAGTCCCTTGGAGTCCTTGGTCACATTCGCAATGGCAGCAATCATTCGAGATATCCCAATCCCAAAACATCCCATATACAAAGGTTCAAGTCGCTGATCCACTTTGACGTTCGCTCCTAGTTTGGAGGAATATGCTTGTCCCAACAAAAACGCATGTCCAACTTCAATCGACGACGACAACATCAGCTCGTCTTTACAATTTGGACAGCTGTGTCCCTTTCCCGACCCTGTCTCTTTTAATAGTTCCGAGTTGGTCGAAAATTCACATGACGGGCAAACGCATATTGTATCCTCTCCCGCCTCGCTTCGATAATGAAATTCATGTGATAGCTTTCCCCCAATATTCCCTGTATCTGCATTCACCATAGAAAACGGTAATCCAACAGCCTTGAAAAACTGGTGGTATGCTCCCAGCACCTGTCTGTACGTTTCTTGGGCTTGTTTCCCATCCACATCAAACGTGTACAGATCTTTCATCACAAACTCCTTGCCACGAAGCAATCCTCCTCTTGGTCTTGCTTCGTCTCGATACTTTCTTCCGATCTGATACACCCGAATCGGCAGCTGCTTTTGCGATTCCACAAAACTCGCTATGCATTGGGTAACATCTTCTTCATGCGTAGGTGCAAGGCATAATTCTCGCTCCGTCCGATCCTTCAATCGAAATAGCTCCCGGCCGCTTGTTTCCCATCGTCCGCTTCGGTTCCACACTTCTTTGCTCGAAAGGTGAGCCAAGCTAACTTGTGTTGCACCAACAGATTTCATCGACTGTTGAATCAGTCTACATATCTTGTCTTGTACTCGTAGACCAAGCGGTAATAAATGAAACACCCCCGACATAGACATGTGCACAAATCCTAAATCCTGCAGCAACTGTCCAGAAGACTCGGGAACATTGTATTTACGAAAAGACCGACTTAGCAGCTCTACGGAAGCTCGATTTCTAATGAATTGCAGCATACCGTTCAAAATTCATGCTAGTCCTTTTGCGAGAAAATTGTAATCCCAATTCTAAGTCGCTTTCAACTTTTTATCAATTTTGCAAAAAAGTGCGCTTTGGTTTTCCTCCTAAAACCTCCTTTGCTAACTAGCAACAACAATCACTAGCTCCTTTGTTGTGGGGAACGCGAGATTTAGGATTACAAAAGCAATAATAAAAAAAGAAATGTAAAAAGAAAAAGCCTACAGCATCCCGGATTCCCATGTTGTCTCCAACCATAGTACTAACGAGACCCTCAGACGCTTAACTGCAGTGATCGGACGGGAACTGGTGTTTTCGCCTAGGTGTGGCCGTAGACATTTGTAAGTGTGTGCAAAGGTATTTGTATTTATATTTGTACTGACTTTCTGATTCTTTCAAGATGCAATTCGTCTCAGGTTTTACATAGCTGATGGATGATGGTTCATTACTAAAAACTAGAAAAAATTTTCTCTCTTTTCTAGCTATTCACATTGTACTTGACTGTCGCAGCTGGTGTTCTACATTACTGAGCTATGAAATCGAGTGTATGGTTAAAAAAGTATAGTTTGACAATCTCAATTCCAGTCCGTCGACTTGACTCTCTAAATGGACGATATTTTAGTTAGGCTAATCCAATCTGCCGATTTGAATGTGTTAGCGTTCTACGGTATGAATGCGTTTTGCCTCTGGAGGGAATGACTTGTTCTCTATAATTTATGAAACACATGTAATTACACCATACAGCTTTGAATTAGAACTAATTGATTGCCTTTCAATATTATCGTCTGAATAATTAAATAACCGTAAAAAGAGTGCGTTAACAAGGATGTTCGATTCACAATAAAAAATGGACGATTTATAAACAACGATATTGTGCTGAACGTAAAAAGCAAAAGAATCCGCCATAGAACTTGATGCTTAGTTTTGTGAGCGCAAATGCAGAAACTTCTGCAATTTAATGCTTCAAAGTATATGCGTTCCATAGGAGGGATGGAGAAGGTTTGTTAAAACTCAAGCTTCAACACTTTGAACAGCAAGAGGTTGGAGCTCGATTTCCTCATTCCGAGGTGCTTCATTTTCTAGATCTGTGGGTCCTAAATAGGTTAATCAAGTGCTAACAAAAGAAAAAAAATTTAATAAACAGTACATACGAAAATAATTCGCAGCGTCTCTTATGCCATTTCCTATGCCGTTTCCTAAATCAGCTATGAATATTCGAAGTTGCCGTGCATCAGGAACTAGAGCATCTAGAATACCTCGCAATTTGTAAGATATACTCGTCAAATAAACAAACCAGGCGACGTTAATAGCGCAAACAATATAGAAAAAATAATCGTTCATCTTTTCGAATCCTATTGTTTTCTTTGCAACATAATACACGGCGAAACAAGGGACATCCACAAGAGGCGTATATATTACTGCGACACACATGTTGCTCAGCACTATACCAGCTTGCGAGAACCATTCTTTAGGAATTTGAGTCATTGCTAATAATTAGTGAATCATTCGAAAGAAAAGATCACCCTAACTTACTAAAGAGAAATACTACAAAGGATCCCGGACAGACAAAAGGAAGTCCCCAAAGGACACTCGCCCTCACAGGAACTTTGAAATAAAAAAACACAACGAGAAAAATAGAAGAAGTTATAAAACACACAAATGATGCAAAAAAAAAGAAGATAGCTGCTAGATGCCACTTCGAATCTGTCGAATCCGACCCAGTATTGTTCGTGGACTCTTGGGCAGAATGTTGAGCGGATCCATCAGCCATTTCTAAATCGATAAACTTTTTTGGCGCTAATAAATGTATTAGTAAAGGATGCTTTTGTTGTTTGGGAAGGGATAGAGGTGTATGTCGCGTTTGTTTACAGCGAATTGCAGACATAATGCAAATAGATACAATTGACATTCCTTTCTTCCTTTCTATTTCAATTCATCTTACCTGAGTACGGAGGGGGCATACCAGTATCATCTAAAGAACGAGTGTCTGACTTTTCATCATTGAGCAGCTTGGAAGAGTCATCAGAATCTGCAACTGGAGTGCAGTTATTTTTCATCTTTACAATGGCAACTTCAGACCAAAAAAATGCAGACTTTTACAGTCAAAACGAATCAGCTAGATTCACCAAGAAAAGTTCGTAGATACTAGTTCCACAGTTCACGAACAGCCAAAAAAAGGAATTACTCCTTAATTTTAAAATGTAAATAAATAGCACTTTTCAAAGGAAATCTCCTCTTAAAAGACGAAGCGTAGTTGAAAACTCATGGTAATGGCTTTTCGCATGTCTCAAAATCATAAAGCAGTGACATTGTGTCATTGCCTGTTCACATCCTCGTTACATTTATTTGCGGTAACATTTTGAGCGATATACATACTATAGTATAACCTTAACGAGCCGTGTATTACAAAAAGTAAACAAAACCCATGCTGTTTGCTTTAAATGATCTGTATACTAAGTAGAAGTTATATATGTCTTGAAAGGTTCGATAGCTTTGGCTTATTAAGTGAATTTGAAGAGAAAATCCAACGATAAAACTTTGATACGCAGGATCACGTATTTTCAGCATTCGTAAATACTCATTATTTTAAAATAATTGAACGGGAACCTGTGTTTCCAAGCGAGGACTTTAACCAGACAGCACTCGTATTTTAATGATACTTTTATAGAATTTGCTCAAGTAAATTCAGCATCTTACCACAAAAGTTAAATTGCCGAATGTTCGAAATTACATATTTACTCATTTAGATTTATTGTAGCAATTCGGCCGTTTGGTCTAGTGGTATGATACCATCTTAGGGTGATGGTGGTCCTGGGTTCGATTCCCAGAACAGCCCAATTTTTTTCATGCTAGAAAATAGTTTATTTTTGTTTAATTCTGAAACGTTTGATACACACACACAATTAGCTTTTCATCCAAAACGATTACTTTCTACATTTCGTAAAAGAATGTAAATTGTATGCTCGTCCTTCCCCCTAACGAGATCGACAGCATTCTTTTCTTCCTTCTCTTTGGTGACAAAGTCAGTGGGAGATTAGATCCTATTCTTAAATTTAATTTTGGATAAAAAATAAAAATTCCATTTGTCTTATCATCTGCTTTTCTTTGTTTATTTTTTTAGTATCCTCCACGAAGTGCTAAAACCAAGTGCAAGACGCTACCGCCTTCTAAATGATAGCTTTCGGCATATTTATCGTCAGCCCTAGATATTATTAGAATCATCCTCGAAATTTCCATCATACATTTGTTTGCCTGCGTAGATTAAACGTTGCTGGGATGGAGGTATTCCTTCCTTTTCTTCCACTCTTTCTTTGATACGAGAGACTTTGTCGTTTGGATCAATATCCAATTCAATCTTGGTTAATTCATGTTAGTTCTCTTCTTTTTGGCTTCCCTTTTTGTCGCAACAGAGACGAACTAACCTCTTTTCCTGTCAATGTCTATCATACTTTTGTTAATAACTATCAACACGCACTTTAATCTCTAAGAGTTTCATTTATTTTTATTACCTTTACTTTAATCAGCATTATTATAAATAAATTTTGTAGCAAATGGGTTCTTTGGCTTGTCGGTTAATAAGGTAAGTGGTAGCAGGATAGCTAACACGACCATTTCAGTACTTGTCTTCAACACCACTTCGTCCTTTAGCTTTCTCGAAAATACTTGACAGGTCTTGAAGAAAATAAACTAGAAATGAGTTTTCAAGACTTGCAAATCGATCAATGGCTGTAAGTAACATGATGATCGCTTGGATTTTTTTCCTGTCAAAAGTTTGAATCAGAAACTCTGGAGATCCTTATAGCTTTCTTTCTTAACTTCCTCTCGACTAACTCTGATGTAGAAAAGATGCGGTTCACGCTCGTGGATTCACTAAAATGACACCTGTTCAAACGAATACCATTCCTCTTTTCTTGAAAAACAAAGACGTTGTCGTAGAAGCTGTCACCGGTTCAGGAAAGACGCTGGCCTATTTATTACCTGCTATTGATAAGATTTTAAAAAGAGATTCCGATGAGCATGGTTTGGGTGCCCTCATAGTCGCACCTACTCGTGAGCTTGCAGATCAAATCTTTCATGTTACTGAAGAATTGTTAGCATATCAACCAGAAGAGCTTGCACGTCAGAAACTAATTGTTCCTGACATGTATATTGGTGGAAAAAATACATTATCAAACGATATGGCTTCTTTTCGAGAAAAAAATCCTACCATTGTCATTGGAACTCCGGGAAGATTGAACGAAATGCTAGGGAAAGTTTCCAGTAAAAATTTACAAATTTTAATATTGGATGAAGCAGATACTCTTATTGATATGGGCTTTCAAAAAACCTTGCAATCGATTATCTCTCAGATTCCCAAGCAGCGACGTACAGGCCTTTTCAGTGCTACTATGAACGATACGGTTTCTTCCTTTTTGAAGGTTGCTGGACTTCGAAACAGTGTCCGTGTTTCTGTCACGGTTACCCTCAAGAAAGAGGATACCAGAGCACCATCCTCGCTGTCGATTCAATCGTGTATCTTACCCCCAATGTACAAGATTCAGGGAATGCTAAATATGCTTCAAAATCAAGACTATGACAAAGCTATAGTCTTTTTTCTGTCTTGTGCAACTGTTGAATATTTTCATTCCTTGTTGTCTCAAATGAAGCTACCATATGAAGTTATCGCCTTGCATGGCAAACAGGCCCAGTCTAATCGAAGCAGAAATTACGAAAAGTTCGTAAAGTGTAATACAAAATCTGTTTTACTTACAACAGATGTCGCATCTCGTGGTCTAGATATCCCAAATGTGGATTTAGTGCTTCAGCTGGATCCTCCATTGGATCCTAAATCTTTTTCACATCGTTGTGGTCGGGCAGGACGTGCCGGACGTTTTGGCTTAGCTTTGGTTTTTTTGAATGAAGGTAGGGAAGAAGATTATGAAGAGTTGCTAAGGGTACGTAAAGTACCAATTCAACGTATGGATACACCTGAATCACTGATGGATCGAAACCGTCTCAACGAATTAACTAAGTACCTTAGGGACATAGTTAGAAGGGATCGAGATATCTATGAAAAAGGATTAAGAGGATTTGTCTCCCATGTACGTGCATATACTAAGCACCAAGCATCTTTTATATTCCGTATAAAGGACTTGGATTTACATCAGCTAGCAACTGCCTATGCCTTATTACACTTACCCAAAATGCCAGAGCTGAAAGATGCTCCAGCTGCTAACGATGTATTTCAGCCTTTGGATATTGATACCCGAGCAATAGCTTTTCTTGACTCGTCTCGCGAACAAGCTCGTCAACGGAAGATCGAGGAACAAGCCAATCAGCCTGAGAAACCTAAAATAGAAAAAAAACCGAAAACTGAAGCTTGGTCGAAACAAAAAGACATGAAAGAGAAGCGTGTTGTACGTCGTGAAAAAAGGAAGTCAAGACGTGAATTTGACAAAACACAAAAAAAGCATAAAGCAGAAGAGGAAGACCAAGCGTCTCAACAGCATAGCTCTTCCAACAAAAAGGAGGATAGTCAAGAAAATGATGTTTCTGATGAGGAAAATCTTTCGGAATTGGAAGATGATTATCGTGCTCTACAAAAGGAAAAGAAAGGGGGAAAAAGCTCTTCTTCTGTAACATTTGATGGCTTATAATTATAATTAGGGGATAAAAGGGTTTAGTATACGGTTATAACGGGATTTTTAAAGGAATTATAGATTGTATTAATTATGTTAAATCATTGAAAAAGCATTGGTTGTCCTATTGTAGTTGACGCTTAGTTATTATTGCGTTGGCAAGTTTATTTCGTGTAAGGTAAGTGAAAGGAAAGTAAACATTTATGTGATGAATGTAATGTAAATATAAAAAGTAAACGATTATTGACTGAAAGCTTCAAATCGAATGGATCAATCTTCAACAGATAATATAAAGTATGAAAGAAATAACTTATTACCAATTACCAAATTGTCGGGTCTCAGATGGCAAGACAATTTTTAGCAATTTAGATAAATGTAGATCAACCAAGCAAATATAATCAAACTGCGAGAAAATCATTTATTTTTGTATAAAGTCGAATCCGAATATGTCTCTAGGGAATAGGATAGTAATCCATAATTCAAAGCTGAGTCGAGTATGTTTTTTCGGACTTGCGCCGTCATACGAACTTGTAACTTTTTAGAAAAAGAGAAATTAAACTAGATGGTTTCCCGTTGTGCTCAATAATCCATACGTATACATGGTTACTTCTCATTTTTGGGTCATTTCCAACAAATTTGAAAGAGCAGAAGAAGAACAAGAAAAAAGGAAGGTATGAATAATGTGAATATCAAAATATGAATGCTTAGAGTACTCAAGCACCAAGTGTCCCCAATCTTTCAAGGCTGCCGATTAAAGATGTATATGTTAGAGTTAGTAGGATACTGCAGACAGACACCAATGTAGGAATAGAAGAATTGCAAATAGAAATCATTGGAATTTTGTGTTTAACAATTACTTTCGGGAACCTTTTAAGTGGATGAATTGTGAAACCTCGCATTTCCTTTCATCTAAAAAGCAAATGACACTGCTTACTTAGCCATAACTATAACTTTCTTCTCTCTGGTATTCTCTGACATTTCAAAGCCTACATAGGTGTTTTGTTTGTGTCCTGCGATGTGTACAAAGAAAGTCCCTTCTGCTTGATATTTGTAGCACAGATATCAACATGGTGCTGTACGCAAAGGATCGGTTGAATCCGATTCAATTCTTTCTTCTAACCGAGACCATCTACAAATAAGATGGACATCTTAAAACCAAGTCAAAAGAGCTAGGAGACCATATTCAAAAGATACAAAAACAAAGCATTCGCAATGCACTTTGGAAGGGCAAAATCAAAACAATTAATGCAAGGTATAAATCTAACTTTTTGTTTACTTTAAGCACATTCAAATGAAAAGCCAATTTCAATTCATTTTAATAGTGTTTAGGATAGTAATAGATTTCGCTTTATTTACACCACTTGTTGATTAACATGGTTCACTACGTATCGCTATTTTGTAAAACGTGTACAACTCGAAAAATCGTTAATCTGCGTATGGGTAACAACCATTAGTAGCAATTGCGGTTTTGGTTTGTTTACTATTTTATAAACAAACCAGGATTTTCAAAAAAAAATTAAATTAAATTAAAACGAACCAATATCAAGAAACGTTAGAGGCATGTCAATAATAGTTCATGTCTAAACAAAAACCCCAAAGCCACTTTACTTTCTATATTCAATTCTTGAATATAGGTAGTTTATTGTAATTGCTTGAGTCAGAATACAAGTATTCGCGTTATATAAAAATTCATTGTTTCAATTCATTTATTATTTACTTTCATTGCGAATATGCTTCCCAGTAGAATGCAGAGAAACCTTCGTCTCATAAAAGTTCATCAACAAAAAGGAATGAATAAGCAACCCTCGATAGAATTGCTCTTTTTTAGCAAATTCACTGAAAAAAGACAATAAAAGCTTCAATATGTATGCTCATCTTTCTGGCAACACGATAGTTAGTTATGCGATGAAGTTGTCTTACTCAAATAGATTCTGTTTCTGCTTTGAGAAAACCAAGGATTAAAATAAATTTAATAAAAATGGAAACGAAATTAATATTTATAATGTAATTAATTTAAACAGAAAGGTACCAGAAACCAAAAGAGTAAACCTGTCTTCTAATACTTTTGAGTGACACCGCTACTCCAAGTTATTTACTTCGCAGACTGGAGAACCTGGAGTAAGCAAATATCGTCGAAAGAATAAAAAACGCGTGTTGGGTCCTTTTTTATTCCTTTTCTTTTATTTATATTGCATATTTTGTTCTCTAAAAGGGAAATTGCACGAAATCTGTACCTCTGCACGATATTCCGTGATATAACGGCGATCTCTTCCTTTTTTTTGATTAGCGTTCCCCCCTTCATTCAAAAACACAGTAGAAAACAATGAACTTACAAACCAGGTTCACAAAAGCGTTAGATTTTGGTTATAAAAGCTTTCTGTCTAGAGATGCTGTCAAAACCATCTTTTCTTACGATAATCGTTTAAGGGAAGAACTGCATAAAGAATGCAAGCTACATCAAATTCCTTATAAAGTGCCTTCAGATTTAATGGTTCAAAATGCAAACGATCCAAGAAAGACCAAGATTTTCAACTACTCTAGTCAGCTAGTCAACCATGACTTTTTCTTCTCTGGTATAATTCCTCCGGATCGATCTTCCGAGGATGCTGATCTAGGTGTGGTAAATTTGAAGCCAGGAATCGATGCATCTTTCGGCTCTTTTAATGAATTACGTTCTCAGCTAATTGAAGTTGGTAATTCCGTATTCGGCGATGGATGGCTATGGCTGGTCTATAGCCCCGAACGTTCTCTTTTTTCTTTACTTTGTACTTACAATGCATCTAATGCCTTTTTATGGGGAACAGAATTCCCTAAAACCAGAACAAAAGAAATTGTTCCATTGCTGTGTTTGAATTTATGGCAATATTCTTATTTGCAAGACTATGGCATTAATAACAAGGAAAAGTACATTTCCAATTGGTGGAACATGATAAACTGGTCAGTCGTGAACAACAGGTTTCAAGCTAGCCGTATGGAACCACTCTAAATACATTTTGTACTTCCTTTTTAATTTTTCTTTCTTTCTTTTTTATTTTTGTATGAGATTAGAATATAAAGGGTTGAGAAGAATTAATGCTCAACATGTGCTAGTGAACCCCAACCTTGCTGCTTCATTACCTTTCCCATTCCCAGTTGGCAGTGAAGTACAATTTGCAATAATAGTGGCCAGAATGGAATTTTTTCCAAGAAAGAGAACCGTTTCTCAAGCTTGATACAGACTGCACATATCGTAAATTGAAGTAGGATTCCCGGGCTGGAGTGACCTATAACAGACCAGAAGGCAAAGTCGTGGTATAGCCCCGAAATAAGGAAGCAAGCTAGACTTCCGAGAAACTTATTTTGCGTTAATCCGTGAACAGGTTCCCATCCCAGCGTTCGGAAGATTGGCTTGGTACATACGTGCCAGTCTGTGGACCAAAATGCATTCACTGTTTTGGTTTTGAATAAATTCTTCATTAATGGTGGAAAGTCCTGTATGTCCCAGATTCCGAAGGATAAATATAGTACAGTCGTCAGATGATAACCAATGTTTAAAGCCACGTAAACGTAAAAAGATCTAACAAATGACAGCAGCACGGTTGAAAGAAAATTATTTACTTTATAAGGTGCGTTTGGCACATCGAACAGCTGTATAATGAGCGAGGAGAGAGCATAAAATGCCAATAAAATAATAGTTCGAGTCACCCAAGTTCCGTAAGAAAGATATGCCGGTTTATATTCAGGAACAGCATTGTCACTCCATCCATACTTGCGAACACTAAATATGTACTGTAAACTCTCGGTAAAAGAATGTTTGGATGTCTTTTTCTTGATCGCACCGTCGACACGATATGGAACTTTATTTCGCAGGGAGAGCATACAGGTCCGTAAAGCCAGCATTATGAGAAATCCATGTTGCAAAGAAGTCATCAAATAATCCGAGTTATGAAAGTGGTGATAGAACCTACATAGAGAGTAACATTGCGTTACAACCAAAACACCCAAAGCATTACACGCTAACTTGTTTCGTCGAAAAAGTTGATGCGTTTGCAGAAAGAACAAGATGTAAGGAGAACAGACACGCACGATGCCTCTTACATCTGGTTCAAAGTATTGTTTCTCATTAGTATCAAAGCTAAATGGATACATTAGGGAATTTTTAATTTCAGTCTACTGTTCAGTTTCAATTATAAGCTTCTCTTTATATATATATGAACAACGCAGAATCCTGAATTCAGCAATTACTCTTTTTGCAAGTATGAAACCCTCAACAAACAAAGTGTAAAATTTTAGAGAAAGTCAAGAAAACCAGGTATAAACAATTAAACAATTATGATTTCTTAAAGTAGGATTAGAAAAAAAGCTGATAATTTCGATCAATACTCTTTGTTGTATTATCCTAGGTATTTTCAAGTTTACCAAATGTCTTTTCGTCTTCTTCTATAGTTTCTCATCGGAGCTTTGTAATATCCGATTTGTTTTGGTCAGGTAAAATAACGCTGATTTATATTTTAGATTACGTTACCCTGAAAAATTTCCTTCATACTCTTTTTACAATACAATACATTACAATACAATGAATTTATGAAATTTCCAAATCTTTGCAAATGCTTCTTTTCTTGGCATTTTAGTAATATGATTTCTGTTTTCTTCACTCTATAGTTAATAATTTCACAAATCTGAAATTAAGCTCTCGATTGCTTTTTTGTTATTTCGGGTACTTTATTATAGCATAGTTTATTTGTATGTCGGCTAGCAATTTCCATTCTTGCAGGATTGAAATTCGATATATTAAACCAATTTATTATCGTTACATCTCTAGATAATCATTATAATATTGTTAAAATTTAACTGCTGCATGCATCTCACAAAAAATTCGGGCATTATACTCGGGGAGGTTGTTCGATGTAAGCCTTGGAATTTTTGTCTTTCATTCGTAATTGCATTCATCATAAAAAAAAAAAACAAAAAACAAAAAAATCATAAAGTGCATATGCGTACACCATCAGGGAAGAACAACAAAAAGGTACTCGCTTCTGTGCATTTGTCTAGTCAGCACGTCTGCTCCTTAAAAAATGCAACACGGGAACACTTGCATGTGTCAAGGATAAACCGGTCATCCTTGCAGGTTCCATCGCATCCGGCAAAACCTTGTCGGAAATCGCCATCATCGCACTTTGCCAACCGCCTGCTGCAATTGAGATACAAGTTGCATTACAAGATACCCTTTGAGGTCTCAACACTGTCACACGACGTCCTGGGACATCTATTAAGACGTTGTCCCCAATTTGGTTATGTAAAGTTCCTAAACCTAGACAACCGCAATTTGATAATTCCATTCCCCAAGACCAAACTGATCCATCCTGCTTCAATAAAAGGTGATGGTAATCTCCATGGACAAGCTTTTTTATAGAATTGTTTTGTAAAAAGTCATGAACAATTGGCTTAGCATCTGCTTCTTTCGTAGATTCATTCCCCATATATACCGTATTTCCGTTTCTGGAAAGGCAACTAAAGGTACGAAAACTACCTGAAAGTTCCCATGAACCGCTTCCTTCAGGGATTCGAAAATTTTTGAGTTCTTTTGCTTGCTGTTCATAATTCTCATCAAGGTCTACGCGGAAAACCAAAGATTCATTCATTGTTGTGAACACAAGGAAACCAGCACATAGAACATAATCGGAAACATTTGCTATATCCTGTCCAATGTAAACTTTATAAACTGTAGGCTCAGATTCTGTTCCACTCTTCCATAACAAAAAGCCAACTTGTGGAACAAAGACTGATAAACAATCCCAACCGCTTCGAAAAATGGTAACTTTTCCTTTATAATCCGACAAAACGTTGTCCTTTGTCAAACACAATGTTGAATTAACGCCTACTTGCCATAAATTACCTTCATCGGACATCGCCAAGCAGTAATCTCGGCCAGCATGGATGGAATATACGAAACCCAACTCGGAAACTACCTGTGAAAATGAATTTGTCCTTTTTCCAGTTATATGTAATTTTCCATCCTCGTTAAGTAAAAATATTCCATACCCACTGTTGTTTGTTAGTCTTTCATACATTTATACCTAAGACTTTCATCAAAATTAAACATACCCAACTGCTATTTGAACAGCCTTTACTGCATACGAACCCGTTAAGGCAATAGGTTTATGATGGGGAAAATGTGTATGACTTACCAATCGCCCTAAACGATTCCAGCTTTTTTCTCCCCAAGTATAAACATATCCTTTCTTCTTCCATCTCATATATAGTCTTTTATAATTTATTTGTTCATGTATACCGACGGCTAATCCTTCAATTCGTCTACATAATCTGAGCCAAACAGTTTGGTTCTCGAATACAAGATGAAACTGCCTGCAAGTTTGAATTAGATGAAGCAGGTCTTCAGAATCAAGATAGCTACCAATCTCGATTAAAATATCTAGTGATAACCGAAGCAATGGAGCGCTTAACATAACAGTCTTCGTTCCGAAGTGATGGTTAGAGGGAAAGAGACTTCAATTGCGATCAGCAACTTTTGAACTACTTAGAAACCAACATTTCTTTCATTAAGAATACATGCTGATGTTCGATAGAGATGAAGGAACAAAGATAATATGTTCATGAATGATTGTTGATAAACATACACTATTGAGTATTTACGCCAGTGTTCGAAAAACGGAATAACGGGATTTCATGATTAACCAAAAAAATCTATCAAAGAATGTAAAGCAAATGCGAAAAATTCGGAAAGAAGTTCGTTAAACAGATTCTAACAAACCAAAGGTATCGGATGACCTGGTTTCGATAGGGAACACCCTTCGTATAAAGCGTATGATGAAACAGGTATTTCTATATATTAATTTAAAATTTAACGCTTATGCTAATAAGCGCTCTTGTTCAGACTTGCTTATACCCAATAAATATAAAACATTCTGCAAAGAAGTCTGATTGATTTTGGAAGACGCCTAGAAAAAGCTATTAGTACATATAAGAAGAAATGGAAGTCTTACCATAAGCTGCACCTTTGGTTTGGCATTGTATGCAACACCTAAGCCTGATTCACCCATCATAATCAAATCATTAGCACCATCTCCAACAGCCATCGTCTCAAATACTTCCAGTCCAAGCTCTGCCTTCTTTTCACGTAATATCTCTGCCTTTCTCTGTCCATCTACAATGGCACCTTGCACCTTGCCATTCAAGTACTTTCCATCATGGCTATACTCCAACTAATCTAAGTTAACGAAACATGCATACAACGTGAACAATAACATACCATATTAGCATAAGCATAGTCCAAACCAAGTTGCTCCTTGACATAGTTTGCCATGGGGATAAATCCGCCACTAGCAACAACAAGTGTAGCACCTAATTTCTTCAAGACACGGCATAGTTCCTTTGCTCCCGGAGTGAACGTAATTTTTGCAATGATTTTGTCGATGACATCGACGCTCAGTCCCTCTAAGAGAGATACACGACGACGAAGAGATTCCTGAAAATCAATCTCACCATTCATTGCAAGAGAAGTAATCGTGGAAACCTCTTTTTGAATACCAGCCTCAGCTGCAATCTCGTCAATGCACTCTTGTTGAATTAAAGTCGAGTCCATATCAAAAACAACCAACTTTTTGCTAGTAGAATATGCTTCATATTTCAAGCAGTTACAATCTAATTTTTCTTGGCTAGAAATAGAATCGCATTCTGCTTTCGCGTCTGCAAATGAACTTACAAGTTTTCCAGAAACTTGCTTCCATCCGTCACCGAGTTCTGATAATTGCGGCGATTCAAAAAGACGGAAAACAGCTTCTAAAGCTTTTGATTCAGAAGAAGGAGAAAGAACTACGACCGCTTGAGACATATCAGAGTTGAACCGGAATTCTGATTATAGTGGTTATAGGAAGGGTCTCAAAAATACGACATGCACAACAAGTATACTAACTCGTTTTCAACTGTTTAGCCTATAAACGAATTGATAAATAAGGAATACTATTAACAAAATATTGCTTTAGCAAACATAGTCAAGATGTACAGATCAGTAATACCTAGAAAAGAAAAAGAAAAATCGCATGTACTAGATTACAGCTACAAGAGAAATAATCAAAAACATCAATATATTGTTTCATTAAAAATAGTAAAATCATTCAAGCTATAAAAATCGTTCGTTTCGTT
This sequence comes from Schizosaccharomyces lindneri, assembly GCA_029532395.1. NCBI lineage: Eukaryota > Fungi > Ascomycota > Schizosaccharomycetes > Schizosaccharomycetales > Schizosaccharomycetaceae > Schizosaccharomyces > Schizosaccharomyces lindneri. Next base: position 1,665 of record JARFMH010000034.1, on the reverse strand, counting down.
TAAATCATAAGCAAATTTTTAGATATAAGGAGTTCGTTTACAATAACCAGAACAGTATCGTGAGGGTGTTACATAAAGGATGAAAACTATCGACAACCTTTACACAGTATCTTCACTACTTTGAGAAGCGTTCCAGAAGATTTTGAGGTATTCCCTTCGTAGTCACCGTACTGTACTGGATTGGTGAGGGTGACTTCTTTGGTTCCTTAGATGTATCACCTCTGGGGAAATACTTGTATCCGTACAGCAGATTACTTCCATGATCTTCATCTGAATCCTCCCAGGGATGTGCTTTCTCTCGAGGAATGCGGACTTGGGTATCATGTTCGATCAACATTCCTCTTTGTCCTTAGTAAACCAGTTAGTACACCTTGTATTACAATGAAAAATAGAAAGGAAAAGGAACATACCAAGCATATAGCCAGCAACTCCAAAGGTATAAGTCATGACACACCATGTAATCTAAAAACCCATTGTTTAGTTTCACAATTCTTTATGAGATGATTTGTTTCAAAAACTTTTCAAGCATATATTATTGAAACAATCAACACACATACAAATAGTTCAGGGTATTGTTTTGTCCAACGGACGTAACGATTCGACATGAGGCTTCTCAACACAGCCATTGTACTATATTTGCTTCTGGACCTAACGGAGCAATACTTTCAAATGATGATATACTTCTTTGTGCAATGCAAGTTTTGATATAGCTGGGAATTAATGGTAACACCAAACCTCTAACAGTTCACGAATTATTGATATGACTTGGAAATGTAAAACGAGAGCTGCTGTCTTGCTTTTGAATCAAGAATGATGAAACAGACATCAAGAATTGTTAGTGTCACAATGGTTGCCACTTACGCATCTGATACGTATGGGATGTATCAAAGCAAAGCTACTGTATCTAGGATATTATTTCAATCCGAATATGTCCTCTGTTAACTTAGAGACGTGTATATACAGTTCACCTCTGATGTAACGCTTGGTGACAGTAAGAAGTATGCTTAATAGGCTTAATTACCCATTCAAGTCATAACGTAACGAGCCAAATTCTTTCGGTTAAATTGTTAAATATTTGTAATTAATCACAGAAGTATTAGATACAGCAGCGGGTTTCATTTCCGTATTCACTTAGAAAAGAAATATAACCATTGAAAAGAGGCGACAGCGATCGTAGAACGCTAGAAGATGATGTAGTTTAATAAAATAAAATGGTAAAATGGTCAACATTGGAGTTGATTGAGAAAGAATCCTGCATCCAGATCAGACATGACTTGAATAATAGAAGTCTTAACAAATATGTAGCCAGCGTTCGCTGTCTACAAGATTGATTGTTTTAAAAATCGTAAACTTCTAATCCCATAGATGCTCAGTTTCTTGCCGACCTAAGCTATACATTGTCTTTTCTTTAGTCTAAGGCAGAAGCGAAACGGAAAACCTTTACGGAAATCTTATATGAGGGCAGTTTAACAGTTCTTCTACATCATTTACCTTCACTGAATAGTTTCATCCAATTTCATAGCTTTGCTCTTTCTTTTTTTTTTTTTTTTTTTTTTTTTTTTTTTTTTTGTTTTGGTTTTTAATAAAAAAACAAAATAAAAACCAAAATAGTTTTTTTTTTTTTAAATACTTTTAATTTTAATTAAAAAATTTATTTTTTTTATT
>JARFMH010000033.1:0-132654 GCA_029532395.1 Schizosaccharomyces lindneri | reverse complement strand
GATTAGAAATCTATTGCGGTCTCCGCGCGCAGGTTCAAATCCTGCTGGTGTCGTCTTTTTTCTTTCGCCTTTTTTTGAATTCCATCCTTTTCTGCTGGAGAACACAGGTAAACGGAACCGATTGGGTTCAAAATTAAAGCTTTTTTTTCATATTTGGAAATAAATTTATATACTAAACCATGCCAAATTGTACTCTATCGAAATATCAATACATTTATAGTATAATAATGTACAACTATCAAACTGTCACTTGATTTGAGATAGTCTGTTTAGACATCTAAGCCTGAAACTTGAACTTCATCATTCTTAAGCTTTGAATCGGACTTCTCAGTTTCAGGAGCTGACAAGGGAACACCTTCTGTTTCTTCCATATCTCCAGGAACGTCTAATTGAAGCAAGTAGTGCTCCGTTTCTTCAGCTTGTTCATCCATATACTTCTTGCCGCAATCAGTAACAGGAAAAATGGTGCAAATGATAATGTGGATTAGGAACGATACGAGGATTCCAATTAAATAAGCCAGCTTACTCATTGTCAAAGCAGCCTTCGGCACCTTGTCTCCTATATTTCCAGCCAAACCTGTAACGTTTATAACCAATCCACATATGTAAGAGATAAATCCACGGACCGATATGCCATGGAAAAACCAGTAAGGACCTTTATTATCCGTGGTGTACAGACTCGAAATTTTGAGATAACCTTTGCGAACGACATAATAATCAGCGAGCATAACGCCAGCAAAAGACGAAAGAAAGACGGCATAAGCACTTAATGAGTTGGAAAAGCTATTTGAGGACGAAAGTAAATTCCAAGGACACATGGCAATACCGACAATAGATGCTATATAAGCCCCTCTTCGTATATTGATGACAGCAGGGAATAAAGCGGAAAGGTCGTTTCCAGCCGAGACAGTGTTGGCGGCGATATTGGTTCCCAACTGAGCAACACCGAGACCTGTAGCGATAAAAAAGACACCAACTCGAACACCGTGGGCATTGGAATGGTCTAAAAATCTAGACAGAAGTTCTAAAGGATTCCATATATTATTTCCGTAAATGGATTTGGAAGCTGAGCCAACTAAGACGCCGATTAAGGTTGTAATGCCATATCCTACAGGGATGGTAATAATTTGAGGCCATAAAGGAGTATTGGGGGTGGTAGCAAAACGAGTAAAGTCCGGATTATTGACGATTAAGGTTGCAAAATTATTAAGACAGCTAACAATACCGCTTACAACAGCCCAACCATGGTCCCATTTATTTAGAGTGGTAGGAGAATGGATAGCATCACCTGCCCCATGAGCCTTAACAAGAGCCCAAATAAGGAACGCGAAAGCGGCTGTTGGGGCCAGCAAAGACTTGACGGTAAAGAGATGGCGGAGTTGGTGAACGGGAAACCAAATTGCGATATTCGAGACGAGCCAGAAAATGAAAAAGCTGACCCATTGATACGTTTGAGTTCCGCTTTTGGCCATCGTATTGGGAATATGAGAATAAGACGGCCAGATGGAGCGAATCATGAGTGTTACACATTCACCGCCAATCCACGCCTGAACGCCATACCAGATACATGCCATGACGGCACGATTGAGGATAGGCCAGAAAGAGCCCCAAATGCCAAAGGAGCTACGAGACAAAACGGGAAAGGAAATATGGTAAACAGAGCCAGCACGACCAACGGCAGCCAATATCAGAGCAGAAATTGTGTAACCGATCCATACGGTGATCCAAGCTTCCCACCAAGCAAGGCCACTGGTAACTGCTGTGCCAGCAATCATCCAAGTATTAATGTTAACGGCGTCTGCTAACCAAAATGCGACATAGTTCCATGGACCCCAAAGCCGAAACCGTTTGGGTACGGGATAAAGATCCTCATTGTTGAGGAATTGTTCCGACATGCTCATTCCAGAGTTAGCATTTAAGAGGATCCAGCGCTGGACGAAGCCCTTAACATTATTTTTTTCATAAGACTGACTCATAATATATGTACGTAGAAAAAAGGAACGTCAAACAAAGAAAAGATCAAAAAGAAAATAAGAGCAAATTAAAACGAAAATTAACGCAAAAGGAAAATGAAACAACACACACACAAAAAAAAAAAATAAAAAGAAAAGAAAAGAAAAACAAGACGAATACTCAAAGTCAATGAAACGAGAGTAAAAATATGTTACGAAATAAAGTACGTAGTAAGTAAATAAATAATAAATTAGAGAGATGATGGAATACAGGTCCTTGGCCTGTATAGAAACGAATGCTTTTGTATCCTTAATGGATATTTGCACTAGAGCCAAAAACTTAACTAGCACACAAACGGACCTGACGGAGAGTTGAAGACTTGTAAAGCTTTGTCCGTGTTCTCTCTAAAAAAGGGAGGATCCAACCAATTGTCAATACAGAAAGGAAGAATAGGAATTGTCCGTCACATTAAATACTAGAAACCTACAGAAAGATCAGAAATGATATGATAACCCTTTTGGATCAACTTTCGAATGACATATCTAATCTTGTCAATGCACCATGAAATAATTCTGTTCTATACTATAAACAATCAGGTACAGAACAATGCGATACAGTAAAGAACCGAAGGACCGCTCTTAGTTTCATCGCCCTTTTGTGCATTCTGTCCCTCTGTATATATATCAATCGTTAAATGACGACATAATTTTGCGATAAGTTCGAGATAGGCCAACGCTCGATGAATTGGCTACAGATAAGAGATGTCGAGATAAGCAAACCTTAATCCTCGTTGGAGAAAGAGGGGTAGAGGAAGAGAGAGCACTGGGAACGTTACGGGCAACAACACCAAATTCTCTGTTCTGGAAAAGGTCGCGTTCATGAAGGTTAAGTCTTTATAGTAAATTTGTTTCATTATAGAGAACACTTAGAACACTTAGGAATTAATAGTGAATTTCATTTCACCAAACATATTGCCAAGTTCCTCTTGAAAAGAAACTCTAAAGTCAACAACAAACCAACCAACAATAACAGCAGCTTATTTTGGGCCTTTGACTCCGCAAGAAGAGAGAGAAGGATGTACAACCCAAGAGAACGGTACTGCTCGTTAACAAGGATATCGAGCTGGTAAGGAATGTGGTGGGATTTTGAACAAATCAGTAGTAAATATAGAAACCGTCCAAAATATTCGTTTATTTATGCTGTTTTTCATCAAAAATTTCCAAATTGAATTCACATATACATGGAAGAGACATAAACTGAGAGAAAAAGACGGGAACAACTGAGCGGCTGACGACAGCGTTCATCGACCGTTCAAGACACTTTCTGGCACAACCGTAGCCATAGCCATAGCCATAGCCGTAGCCCGTAGCCGTGGCGATAGCCATAACCATAGCCAGGCATTTTTGCTGTTTCCGCTTTTGTTAATGGACTGTTCGATCGGTTTCCAACCTCATGTGAATCGACTGTTCCATCTATTCCTATTGTTAACGGACCGTCCTCTTCTGGTAACAAATCCCAACTTGTTCCTTTGCAGATAGCGCACCGCACTATCGTGCCCTAAGCTTCGCTACCAACCGTCACTTAGACTACAGAAAATTTAAGACATCCCAGCACCTACCAATAACAAGCATTTAGGACTGAGCTTTGTATACCCTGAAAGGAAAGCCTCAGACGCGTCAATTGAACATTGTGAAGAAATTTGTACTTTTATTTGACTGTTTCCCTGGAAAGTGCCTCTCTTGCCTGCTTAATTACCTTCATAAAGTGATCAGCTATAGGTGAAGTATTGGTTAGTATATCTAGGTATCAAAAAAAGTCCTTTTCTTATTGTTTTATTTTTTTTTCAATTTTCCCTTCTATCCATTAATTGTCCTTCCTTACAATTGACGCGTTGAGTAGTGATCAATCATTGTGTAACTCTTGTATAGACTTGTTGTTTGTTTTCTTTCTTTGTTCCTTCTAGTTGGATAATTCAAAAATTTGATTAAAGTGCACGCTTGCTTTCTCCCATGGGTCAAGGGAAAGGTCGTACATTATATGAGAATCAATTTTCAAACCATGATCCTTATGAATCGTTAACGGAATTTGATTTGTATGTCGAATCCAAGTCCAACGATACCAGTGGTGCTCCTATAAGCTTCACTCCCAATTTATCCCCCTTGTCTTTACAGGATATTGGATCTATCCATTCCTCCTTTAACAATCATATTAGTCCGAATGACTTGGAACTCTCCGGCCTAGACTTGATTGAGTCCCCTCCTTCTAGTACTAGTGCTCATTTGCGCAGTCCCTCTTCCCTATCCTTTGAAACCAGGTTGCACCATTCGACGAGTACTCCGACCAGTGCTAATAATACCCCCTCTTCAGAAGACCACATTCTGTCGGATTTTGGTGGAAACTATGCCATTCTGGATAACGACAAGGAGTCGCATGTGCCAGAAGATCACAACAGTAAGTTGAAGTGGCCCTTCCACAAGCTCAGCGAAGCTTGTGAAAGCACCAGATGCCATTCTAGCAGCAAACGAGGAGTTGGCATTTTACGTCGCTTTCTTCCTTCCTCTCGTTTGGGACGCTTAAATCGTGTCTCTCCTTTGCGCACATCAAGCACTACAGGAATATCTTCCTCACTTGATTCACCTGATATAACTCCTTTATCTGTTTCCACGACTCATCTTCATCACCCCTCAGTCAACGATTCTCAAAACCAGACTCCTTCCCCCAGTCTCAAGACGGATCTTTCATCGTCAGATGTGAAACAAATGGATGTTGCTGAACGATCTAGGTGTTTAGACGCTTTACTGGAAGAAATTCTTCAATTAGATTCTGCTTACAATGCCGTTGAAAAACGGATGATGGAATCGGGCTGGAGCAGTATGGATGAAATTCGCGATGTCCATGCCAAACGTCTAGATGCTTGGCAAAGCTGGAGACGAAAATTACTACCTTTACAAGGTAAGTGCTAGCGCAAGATTGTTTCTCTTTCTCTTTAATTACTTCTTTCTCTTTCTTTGTTTTTGTATTTTCTATGAACTTCGAAAAACTTGCTCCTTTTTATTACCGTTTTTAGATTAAACATTCCTCTTTCCTTTTATTTTTCTCATCGTTGGTTAACATCACCATCTCTTCTTGCTTGGATGGTGATCTTTGTCCTTGCATAAAAGCAGGCGGTTGTCTGCTTTTTTTTCTTTGTTTCGCATTTGTGTTCAAAAAATACCGGTATTTGTTGGTTAATGATTGTCATGCTCTTGTAATGCCAATATTGTTTAAAAAGTTCATTGATGACATTTTTAGATAGTTAGAAATTGATTTATGTATTGCTTTTCAACACTTCGTCTTTTTAAATTTATAACGTACCTAATGAAGATGGCATATTCGTAAAACATACCCACCATCTTACTTTATATTTCTCTTCTTGCAAATGACTACAAGCTTCGTACTGACACATAAAAACACACACTTATCATTACACTTCATATTTACACATACAAATACTTATTTCACAAAACAGAAATACAAATGCTCATTGAAGTTCCATCATACAAAAGGGGAAATCACCACATGCATTAATTAAGTTTTTTTAAGCTCTAGGCTTCTCCTTCTTTTCGTGGAAAAGAGCAGCAAGACCGACACCAGCGACCTTGACGACCTTGAAACGAACACCGGGAATATCACCCTTAGCCTTACCCTTACGGCCGAAACCAGAAAGCAAGACTTCGTCGTTCTCGTCAACAAAGTTGAGACAACCGTCGTTGGGGACGAAAGCGGTAACCTTCTTACCGTTCTTGATTAATTGAACACGAACGCACTTACGAATGGCAGAGTTGGGTTGCTTAGCTTCAACACCAATCTTTTCGACGACAATGCCCTTGGCGTGAGAGGAACCACCGAAAGGAGAGGACTTGAAGGCAGTACCTAACAAGCGCTTCTTGTAGTGGGCATCAGCCCAACGCTCTTCACGACGGTGGGTACGGAGCTTACGAGCGGCGTTCAAACCAGCGGGTTTTCCCATTTTGTTGTTGTGTTTGCAAACTTACAGGCATCATACTTTTCCTTCCTAAACACTTGTGACTGCTCATTTCTTTAGGGTAGGGTTCAATATCTTGTGTGAGTAAGAGTCCCGTTGGGAGTATGGTTCGATGGATATTGTCTTACGGTTGGTTTATTACAATAAATATAATTACAATGAATGATATTACATAAGAGAAAATGAAAAGAAAGAAGCATTTTGTCTATATTTGTTGAAATGAATGAGTATATAAACAAAAAAGAGCTGATGGTACTGGAAGAAATGTAGAGAGGATTTGCTAAATCATAAACATGTCATCTAAACACATAAGAAGTCGTGTTTAGTTGGAAGCAGTTGGTCTGTTTTGAAGCAACTGAGCAATAGCACGTACAATGATGCAGTGATCTTGAACCTGACGAAGTCCCTAGAATTTAACAGTTAGAATTGATTCATTAATGTTTGTGTTAGAGAAATCATACCGATACGCAAATAACACCGATTTGAACACCGGATGAAAGAGTTATCGGGAAACCACCGCCAAAAGCTCCATACTCCTCTTCAGGAACATTAAATTTACCAGACATGGTCGTACCGCCTTGGGTCATCATCAGACCCATGCGGAAGCTGGCCATGTGAAAGCGATTGACAGTAGCGTATTTTCGTTTAATAAAGGCATCATTATCGGGGCTACTACCATCAAAGGCTGCATGGAAGACTTGGTGGCCGTTGATGACCATATCAATCACTATAGGAGCTGTGTACTTGGCTTCACTGTATAGTTTTCGGATGATCTCTCCCAGACTGTAACAGTCAGAGTATGAAATAGAGGGGAAACGAAGGACATGCTCTTGCTCTTCAACAATATTTTGTAGCAAAGGAAGATCGTTTTTGGGAGCGCGAAGAAATCTGTCTTCCAATTCGTGGCTTTTCTCCAAAATCTTTAGAGCAAAAGTTAGTAAGTGATCTTTAGGTAAAGACTACGAAATATTTGAATTATCCAACTTGTTTTACAATGCTTACAGTATCAAAATTAACGGAACTCATGATTGGAAATTTACGATCTGCTTTGGGGAAAGGAGAAGGATAGGTAGTAGGCTAACAGCGATGTCCTTGTGATTTATAGAAAGAATGATCGTAACGACTGGATACTTACTGATTAAAATGATTTCAATAAAAGAATTTAAACAAAAATTAAACTAGAGAATAGAAAAGAAAAAAAATAAAAATAAAGCCTTAGAGCCAAAGAGAAGAGCAGTTTTTTGGTATAGGAAATACCCTGCATAACTAAAGAACATGTAAACTTGTGTACATCCACATGAAATAAATAGAGTATGTTAATGAAAGATAAAAAGCACTACAATCCAATAGAACATTTGCTTCAGCTGTTCTTCATTTAACAACCATACCATGGACCATTTAAGCATATCGCAATGGGTTTCCGAAGCAATTTATGAATGAATAGAACAGTACGTTTTATCTTCCATACTGTTTATACTTTACCTTTTTTTTGCTTTTAGCTCTACTTTTACAGCCTGAAAATGCGAATTTGTGATTCCTCGTTTCTTTGTTTATTTACATATTTTTTTCATCTCGTCTTCATGAAAGCTTATATTAACGAAAACCAATTCTTTTTTGAATTGATTTCGGTTCTCACGATCAATGGTTATTACTTAACTTAGTTAAAATCAGAGATTCCTTGCCGTGAGACGTTTCTTCGTCTCATGCCATTTTCCTTATGATACTGTGCCCCAGCATACGAAACACCTCTTTATAAGCCCTTGACTTCGTCTTTTAAACTATTGATTTTTACTAAAACCAAGGTTCCTCTAAATTTCGTATTACTTGAAATTGTACCTAAAATTACCCTTAGCGGATTCTCCTTTGTTGTTTCCTGCGTCTTTCAACATACGTGTTTACTGAATCGGAAAAGAAAAGGTAATTCCAAGGATTTCCGCTTAAATTCTTATTGTTTCTTTTCTTTATTTTGGATTCTTTTAGGATTTGTTAGTTTTCATTTGTTCTTTCTCATTTCCACTGGGACTGGTGAAGCGTTCTTGTCTACTCTTTACTTTTACTCACCATTCTTTTGATAATCTTCTATTTCATTCGGCATTTGCTTTCTACTCTTCACGAACATGGAAGTAAAAGATTATTATTGCATAGAAACAGCCGCTCCTAAACATGCTGACGAGTCACCCACTTATCGATCAATTCACTCAGCCAACAAGCTTCTTACGACTCCCGAAGATGGCATAAAAACTGTATACGATTTGTTTCATAGTGCTGTCAAATCCCATGGTAAAAAGGAAGCTATGGGCACCCGAAAACTCATCAAAGAACATGTTGAAGAACGTGAGATTGTTCGTAAGGTCAGTGGAGTCGAAGTCAAAGAGAAAAAAAAGTGGAATCTTTATGAGTTGGGACCCTATGAGTTTATTAACTATTTGGAGGTTTACGATATTTCGATGGCCCTCGGATCTGGCTTGAAAAACATCGGCATTAGTACCGATAGTAGCCTTCTATTCTTCGCTGCTACTAGTGAAAAATGGTTGATGACTGCTCAAGGATCTCTTAGTCAGTCCATTCCCATCGTTACTGCCTATGAAACTTTAGGTGAGGATGGTATCACAACTTCCTTAGAGGAGTGTTCTACTTCAGCAGTCTTCACCGACCCCTCTCTACTCCCTAAATTAGTAAACCCTCTAAAGCAATGCCCTCTTGTCAAGGTTATCATTTGCAGTTCTGACCCCTCTGAGAAACAAGTTGAACTTATTCATGCCGCCAATCCCAATGTTCGACTTTTGTCTTTCCATCAACTGCTAAAGCTCGGCCAAGATCAACCTCAACCTGTTGTTCCCCCGAAAGCTGATGACGTTTGCTGCTACATGTATACATCCGGATCTACTGGCAAGCCAAAAGGTGTTATTCTTCTACACCGAAACATTATTGCTGCCTTGGGTGGTATCAATCGAATTTTGGCTCAACATATCAACGCAAAAGATTATGTATTAGCTTATCTTCCTCTAGCCCATATCTTTGAGTTCATTTTTGAAATGTGCTGCTTCTACTGGGGTGGTGTTTTAGGATATGCTTCCCCCAGAACGCTTACAGATGCAAGCGTCATCAATTGCAGAGGTGATATGCCAGAGTTCCGTCCTACTGTCATTATTGGTGTACCTGCCGTGTATGAATTAATTAAAAAAGGTATCCTTACAAAAGTTTCATCTATGCCCATCCATCGCCAAAAAATCTTCTCTGGTGCCCTTGCTTTAAAGCAATATTTACTTAAACATAATCTTCCTGGTACTGCTGGTTTAGACGCCGTTGTTTTCAACAAAGTAAAGGCCGCAACCGGTGGACGCCTTCGTTATTGCATTGCGGGAGGTGCCGCCCTTGCTGCTACTACTCAAGCCTTCTTAAGTACTACACTTTGCCCTGTCCTTCCCGGATATGGCCTTACAGAAACTTGTGCTGGAAGTTTTGTCTTATCACCTGAACAGTGGCATCTATATGCAAATTCGGTAGGATTCCCAATCCCTTCTATTGAATTTAAACTTGTAGATATTCCAGAATTGGATTACTATTCAAAGGGAAATCCTCCAAGAGGTGAGGTCTGGATTCGTGGACCAGCCGTCTGTAACGGTTATCTTAATCGTCCAGATGATAACGCCTCCTCGTTTACTGAAGATGGATGGTTCAAAACTGGTGATGTTGGGGAGTTGGTTAAGAGTAATACTCTTCGATTAATTGATCGAAAAAAGAATATAGTAAAGTCTTTGAACGGTGAATACATCGCTTTAGAAAAGATTGAAACGCAATATCTCACAAGTCCGCTCGTGTCTGCAGTATGCGCATATGCGGATGTGAATCATACCAAGCCAGTCATCATTGTATACCCTGACGAAAAAGCCCTTCGTGCCTACCTGCAGAAGCAAAAAGGAAGCTCTTTTAATGGTGATCCAGATGCTACTTTTGATCAGTTGTGCAAGAATAAAGAGGTCTACAACATAATTTTGACTAATCTTATATCAATCGGAAAAGGTCAGAACTTCGCTTCTATAGAGCTTCCACAGGCCGTTATCCTTAGCGATTTTGAATGGAGCCCTGAAAATGATTTCTTAACCGCTTCTCGAAAAGTGAAAAGACAAACCATTCAACGATACTATGAAAAGAGCATCCAAGAAGCTTACAGTTGAGTGGTATACATATATTCTCGTGACGACCTTAACGTTGATTTACAAGATTGCAAACAAGTTGGGCTTTGGATAATATTAAGTTCCCTATTTCTTCCTTCACTTTATTCTTGTGCTATTATATCTCAACCTGGCAATTATATGAAGCCTTAATGGCTATATTCTTATCTTGTAACGAATTTTATAACAGGTTTTTAATGACAATTAATACAGTACTCTTAAGATGTCTTAATATAGGTTAATAAAAAATGCTACGGGTAATAATAAGTCATAGGAATACGAGATTATTGGTAGAACAATCAGATTTCAGAAAACGGTTGGATAACTAAAGCATCAAAGTATTTTGGACATTAGTGCATCGTATCACTCACTAGAAAGAACAAAGTCTAGTCATTATGATATAGTTTTGAATACAATATACTACAGCAAGTTTCCTTTAAAGTAGATAAGTCGGTGAAGTAGGTTTCATTAAAACATTTGTCTTAGAAAATAATGCTAGTTCGTAAGTAAAAGTACATGTTTACAAGCCTTTTCTATATATTAATCTGGAGCGCCACACTTTTGGAATTAGTAAAAAGGATGAAAGTGTACCCAAGATCATTCCTGTAACATGGGCATCAAAAGCTATGCCCGTCGTTTCGTCATAATTGTAAGTTAGAAGAAGGGACTCAACCAAGAAATCCAAAGGTAGGATCGTTGATGCTTGCGCAGGAATGACAAAAAACAACAGAAATTGAGTCAACGGATAAGTACAAGCGAACAATGCCATAATACCATAAACAGAACCTGAAGCTCCGAGTACTCCCTTTCTCCAGCTTGAAGACAATGTATGTACGTTTTTTTCGGTCGCATATGATGACAGGGAGAACTTATTTTTCATATACGCTAGCCAACTTTGTGTTTCAGAGAAGCTCTTCTTATTAAACAGAACATCCCAAACATGTAAAGAGCCTTTCGATGAAGTTACCTCATCTCTCCTCAATAATCTTTCTAGAACAACAAAATTTCCCATAATGCCAGACAAAAAATACACAGAAAGCGATCGTAAAATACCAAATCTGTAAACAATTAAAGGCATAAAGGAATAAATGGCGAAGCAATTGACAAGAAGGTGAGTTAAGTTTTGATGCGAAAAGAGACTAGTAACTAACGTCCACCATCTTCCATCGTACAAATTTTGCAAAGAACATTGTGTATTTCTTAACATCCAATCGAGTCTTTCAAAATCATGCAAGGTTCTTGCATCGTCTTTTGCGAGATCCCATTGCCAAAAGACAAGACCATTTGTTAGGCAAAACAAAATTGCTAGAGTTTTCGCAACCTGTGAACCTGACCGATGCTCACTAGGAGAGGGTGATAAAAAACTTCTTTTAAGGTTATGTAGTCCATTTATATGAGACAATGAAGAAAAGTACCGATGCGCTGGCAACTTGCTTTTAAATGATGATAAGTTGGTAATCAAAAAGTTTGGCCTTTTCCCAATATCAACTGATTGGTGCCATTTTTGTTTTACTGGACATGCTACATCTTCCATAGTCCAGTGCTTGCACAAAAGAGAATATGGCCTTCTAAAACCCGAAAAGCTCTGGAAATTTTGATTACTGAAAATGACTTTCAAGGGAAACGCTGAACAGGAGGAAGATATACTTTTTCTAGAGCATTTTCGAATGGTGGAAGCTTTTAAAGAAAGATTCATAACGACAATGTTTTCATCAAATAAGAGAATTGAAGGCTCGTGAAAGACGAAAAGAAGAGGTTTTCAATATTAGGAGGAGATACTGTTATTGATGATAAACAGGAAATGTCGACCAAAAAGCAAAAAAATATTTACTATTTTATATTTATACTTCAAACCGTGTTAAACCGTAATAAATTATATTAAAGATGAAAGAAGTGAGAGGGGGATCTAATGACCAAAGTAATGGACGAAAGAAGAAAGCGAGTAATAGAACCAAATATTCATAAAAAAGTAGATTTATTGTCGCGAGAAATAAAGAAAAGAGCGTAAACGAGTTATACGAAATTCAAGAAGAGTCTACGCACAAACGCAACGTAAACAAATATCGAAACTCTGCTGAAGAACAAGAATGCAAAGGACGCTTAAATGTGAATAGAGTTAGAGAAGAATAGAAAAATTAATACTTTAATAAAAAAAAAAGGAATCAACTCAAGACGTCGAAAGAACATAAAAAGAGAAAAAATAAAAAGAAACGCAAAATAGGAAGATTAAGAAAGGTCAAAAATCAAAATCTGATAGACTGGTAGATCAGGTATGAATAAAAGGAACCAACTGAATTGCTCAATAAATATTATCGAAAAGTCAATTAAAAAATGGATGAAGCAAAGTTCCATACTACCTAGTAGAAGAGCATAACGTCAGATAGGTAACAATATGAAAGGACATAAACAATATGGAATACGATTTTCGGTTAAAAATAACAAACGCTAAGCGAAGCTTTTTTATATTCCTTGTATTGGAATAAAGGATAAAAAGATCAATTATAAGAAATAAATTTTTCTTTTTTAATTCAAAAAAAAAAGCCAAGCATGACAAATTCGAAGGCGCTGTTTACTTAGTCGTTTTGAAACAACGTTTGCAAAGAACAAGTGGGTAAAGCCATTGTATTGCTTGAATTTGAAGGAGGCTCTAGGGTTGGCAAGGCTTTCAACGAAGGACGCTGATCGGGAAATGGATGCCTAGACTGAGAAGCTACGCTATAATTGTACGGTAAAAAGGGACCTTGTTCCGTGGTAGATGGTCTTGCTGAAAGAGATTGGGTATTTTCATTAGAAGGACCCATGTAGACCTCTTGAGAAACCGGATAATGAGGAAGGTTGCCAGTAGCATTATTAGGTGGGGGATGCATGGAAAACTCTCGGGAAGGTGCTATGAATATCGGCTGAGCATGATAAGGAGTCAAGGAACTTTGGTTCGGAGCCGTATGAGGCACTTGGGCATAAGGAGGAGAAATAGGTGTCATCGATGGATGGCCATACGATGACGACGAGGGTTGTGGATGGGGATGTTGAAAGGAAGCCATTGGCATAGAAGTGTAAGGATAATGAAAGGAAGAGCTAGAAGGAGCTGATTGAGGAGAAGGGAGAATCGAATTTGAAAGAGGGGCGGACGAAGAGGAGAGGAACGGGGGAAGCTTGGAAGGGACAGAGATCCTTCTTCTACTTCGACGAGAGAGGAAAGGATGATCATTAACGTGAGATTCTTTTTTGATAGAATGCGTTTGTGGACTTGCGGAAGGTCCCGAAGAGCCTGAAGACGGAGAAGAGCAGACCGGCGATGTAGAGGTAAAGCCAGCTGTCGTACCTTTGTTTAAGATATCAGAAACGGAAAACCGACGAAAAGAGCCACCGTTCTTGTTAAGTAAATAGGCATTGGAAGCAGATTTCCTTCGAGGACGGGCAGCTCCGAGAGACTGAATCTGAACATCTTGGGAGGTCAAAGAGACAGTGGTTGGCTTTGCGTATGCTACTGATAAAGCAACGACAGCAGCCTGAACCGGGTCATAAGGTTTTTTGGAATCCACGTCGTCGTCTGGGGTATGAGTATGAGTTTGTGTTTGAGCATGAGCATGAGCATGAGCCTTGGAAGAAGATTCTTCGTTGGTGGATGGAAGAGATGGAGCTGAAGCATCTTCGACGGTGATGGAGAGTGCATCAGGGTTAACGAGGGCCTTTCGTAAATGAGTCCGAACATGTCGGATGAGTTCATCGCGACGAGTGAATCGTTTCCGGCAATCAAAGTAAGAACAAACAAACGGCTTTTCACCCGTGTGACTTCGAATATGACGAGCTTGGTGTTCTTGACGATGGAAGATCCGCCTGCAATAGGGACACTCGTACGTTTTCATATTGATAAAATTCTGAGAATCAAGAAAGAGAGTAAGAGAGTAAGAGAGAAAGAGAGAAAGAGCGAGGAATGAGAATAATAAAGAAGACAAAAATCTTTTTAAAACAAAACAACAGGTGCAGAGAGAGGGGAGGGGGGGAATTGAAAGACTAGATTGAAATTTGGTAACGAGAGGGGATTCAAATGATTCGATTCCGTGAAATTGGAAAAGAGGAATGTGAACAGTAGATGAGTGTAAGCAAACGAAGAAATATGTAGATTTTGAAAAAGGTCAGGAGGGAAACGTTTTCATATCCTTATGATAGAAACTTTGAAACCTCAGCAAAGCATTCGAGAACGGAAGGCAAAGCTTTAAATATTGTTGCATATAGCTCAAATGGGAATGGAAACCCAGTCAATTATTTCAAAGTGGTTGTCCACAAAAAGAAGTTGAGGAAAACCAGGCGAAAAAAAAAGCAAACAAACTACTGGAATGAATAGTAGTAATAGTAGTTAAGAACTGGTACACACAGAAACACAAACGCGAAACCAAAAGATTAAAGAATGAAAATTAGCGAATATATCGGAAAGCAAAACAAGAAACAGCGAGTGGAATATGAAAGAAAAGAATAAAGAAAAAAAAAAGAGCTTAGGAAATGGAAACGAGACTAGAAAAGCGATCAAGGAGAAAAGAGTCGCCAATCCCCAAGTGTCAAATCTCGTAGAGTCAATATAATTTAATTATAACTGAAAGGGTGTAATGCAAACAAAAGTGGTCTCTTTTCAGTATATATATTTTGTTTCGTTTGTTCTTTCTTTTCGTATTAAATCCTTGAATTTTTTTATTCTTTTGAATTCCTTTCAATATCTTGTTAATGATTTATTTTTACCTGTACCAATTCCTTTACTACGTTTCTGTTGAATCCAAAACGTTCGGAAACGCTAGTTTTCCTTCCTCTACAACCTATTTGGGATAATCTGACAGAAGAACAAGAAAAAAGAAAAAAAGAAAAATCCTAAAGAGCACTTACAGCACTGTGAGTACTAGACTCTCTTCTCTATACGAGCAAAATTTATATTCAAAGAAGAAAATGCAAAATCACACTGGTAAACGTTGGGTGAAAAGATGACAAGAAGAATAAACAACAACTAAACGGGGTGGGATAAAGAGAGAGAGAGAAAGTCGATTTCGGTGGGAAACTGAAGCCAACGCATTCATATATAGGTGTTGAGAACAAGCTTTCCTGTGGATGTATACAAAAAAGATGGTTTCTGCCTCATGCGGGGTAAGTTGAATATGGACACAAATGCCGCAATTCGTAAAAGCTGTTTTCAACAGGATTGGTAACTGGAATCCAAGACAATTCGCTTCATTGGTGTTGCAGGTAATCATGATGAAGGTTTGTATATTGAGTGACGTCGAAAAAGTGGAGAATACCGAGCTGATTTGTTCTTTGAATTGTGGAGAGACTAACGTTTCCCACTTACTATGAGGATCCCGAAGTCAAATGTAATTAAGGTTCATTGGTTCACCTATAGCAAAGCCTCCATGATCGGATAAGAATGAACGTTGTTTTTGAGAGTAGCCAATTAAATGAAGAATACAGAGGTACACAAACAATAAACCAAGAGTTTAAATTCTAAAGTCAAAGCCATCGGAGCCATCGACGTAGGTCTCTTTTCTCTTAGGGAAAGAAAAAGAGGGAGGCAGAGGCCGGGAAGGGGAGTAAAGGGATAAGAGATGTTCGGCTGGAAAAGCCTCCATACGTAAATACAGGGAAGAAGTGTAGACGTGTGATGTGATATGGATTCGTAAAGAATGTCAACAAGGTAAAAATGAAATGGGAAAAGAAACGTTGTTGGAAAGCCATCACCATATGAAATCTTTTTGGTTGCAGACTCGAAAAGTCGTGTATTTGAGTCTGTTTTTCTTCCCTTCCTTGCTTTGCTTTGCTTTGCTTTTCATTGTATTGTATTGTATTGCATCCATGAAATGCCTGGATTGAATGGATCTTGTTTAACGATCTCTCGGGTGAATTTCTATCATGTCAAGCCAATACGATACTATACAATAAACACATCGACTGTCTTGCTCGGTATCAAAGAAGCGACGACGACTCTCGGTTCCTTGTTTTCAGTGAATAGATAATAGATAGATGGATATTATATAATAACAGACCAACATATTCGTTTCATCTCGTTTATTTGTTGTTTTATAAAGTTGATTCCAAATCGTTTCAAATATCCCCTCGTCTCTCTCTTTCTCTCTGTCTCTGTGGTAGTAAATCGTTTCCACCCTTCATTCATTTTCACCCACGAAAATTCAATTCATCCTCCATCCTCTACTGTGTTCAGGCTTTACTTTGCACTACACTCGCACGCACGCACTCTGTTTGTCTTGCTTTCTCTACACATATCAACCCTATCGTGATAATTATGATTATAGTAAAGAAAAAATCTCATTGCCTTTGAAAATAAAAACAGACAAACAAGGCCAAGATCACTCCATGCTTCCATGGTAGCTTACAACCACTTGTCTTCTTCAGGAGTCTTGTCCTTGAAGTGGTCTCCAAGGAAAGCAATTGGCTAATTTGTATATGTTAGCTCTCATTCGATCTTCTTCGTCCATCCTCGTTTTCTTACCTGTAAAATCGTGGTTTTCACCTTGGGAACTTGCATGGCAAACAAAAATACTATATCATCCGTTAATACACTCATTTCTTGCAAATCTCACGACGGCTCCGCTTCTTCCTACCTGCAGCACCAGCAGCCAAGGTCCATCGAGAAACAGCTGGAATCCTATTCTAGTTAGTTTCTTTATTTTCTTTATTTTTCGTTTTCCTTTCTTCCATTCTTCATCTCAAACATACGTCTTTGCGGTTCTTTCCGGTGTTATAAAGGACACATGGGGTTGAACCCGGTACAAAGGCTTATTGAAAAACTAAATTTTTGTTAGCCCTTTCATCCATTCCCATTTCTCTTACAAAAGGGACCATTGCGAACCAATTCTGAAACGAAAAGAGAGAGAGGGGGATAGCAAACCCTTCCTTGCACTCGTCCCTACTTCCTTCTTCCATCGTGCATTCCCCTTCCCCATCGCTTTATCGTCTTATAGAAATTCTTACAATGTTACCATGCTCGATTTTCTTCTAATTCTTTCTTTCTTTCTTTCTTTAGTTTTTTAGTTTTCTCTTTTTTTTACGTTTCTTTCTATCCTTCTTTCTTACCAATCTTGCCCTCCCGAGAAACCATTTAGCAGAAAATAAACTGTTTATTAAATATATTCATCTCCTAGTAGCTTTTGTAAAGTAGCATACTTACAAGTATCTATTGCTTATACTTTTCTTTTTCTTTTCGTCAAGATATAATTTTAGTGTAATAAAGACAGTCAGTCATATTAAAGAAATCTTTTTTATGTCCCACCCTCTCTTTCTTTCTTCTGTTGTATGCTTTTCAACAAGTCATCATTATTATATTATACAGGCATCGTCAACATCTCCTCTACTAGCGCCGTTTCTATATATCAAATATTCTCTATGCAATTTCTTCCATAGTAATTAAAAGGCGACCGCTTCTGAGGCAACTCCTTTGGCTCTGCAAAGAGGACAGGAGTTTTGGCTCGAAAGCAACCATTTGTCAATACATTCTCGATGGAAAAAGTGTTCACAGCTCAACAAACGACGGCATTCGTCTCCTTGCTCGTAATCTGACAAACAAACCAAACATCTGTCATTTGGCTCCATCATAGAAAAAATTCCTCCAGCTCGGTCAAGGTCTTTTTGCGCCGCAACTGGAGGTTTTACACTTCCAATGATCGAATTCAAAAGCAACATATCCTCATACGTAGGTGTATCCGTAAACAACGATGGGGCACGCAAAACTGGATGGTTTTCAGGAAGAAAAGCCTCCCGAACATAAATTGCCCAGCTTCTAGGTTGCGCATGCTCCGCCGATGCATGGCTGTGATTGTCGGAATCATCCAAAGATGAAACAGGTACACCTTGTTGATTGGAAGCAGCCGGTGAATCTGTCGGTGCACATTCTTGTGAAGTTTCTTGTTCATTTCTGACATGTTCAGAATCATTTGATTGATCCGATAGAGAAGATAAATTTTGAGAGTCATTGGCCAAAGAAGAAAGGAAATCTGAAGGATGCATTAGGTTTTGAGCTTCTTGTCCTTGTCCATCATCTTCCTCGGTTGTGTTCGATCGTAAGCTACGGATTCCGACAATAATTATTGGAATAACTATTTGGCCCTCGTGGTTCCTATGAAGTGAATCAAATCGAAAAGTTCGAAATAAATTGATTGACGATACATCTTCATCCATTTCTTCTTGATGTGTATTATTTTCGGGGTGCATCGCTTCCATCAACTGACCCGAACGCAACAGGGTAAGAAACTCTTCAAACGACTCGTTTCCAGAATTTGGCCTTTCTTCTGACGTTAACGGTGTTTGCAAAGGGCTCTCTCTATGAGCAGTAGAAGAGTTCATTAAGACTATCACCCAGCCGGAAGCCACTGAGAATATGAACCTCGACAACATGGCCAATTGACCATCGTTTTGCACAGGTGCTCGCTCTTGTTGGTTTTCATGCATATTGAGATAATTCATGACGCTTCTGGTATAATTCTCCATATTAATATCGTCTATATGAGTATTAGGTTGTTCGCTTAATTCTCCATGATGAGGTGAATGATTTGCTTCATGACTGTCCGCCGTATTATTCAAATTAGTAGCATTTCTTTCGACATTTGGAGAAGAACGACCTTCTTCTCTCGTACTTTGGTTGTCCTGGTTTAGACTAAATCCATGTAAAGCCGCTATACTTGAGCGAAATTGTCTCTCCGCACGTTCAAACTCCCGTTGAGCTAATTGAAAAGCCGATAATCGGGAAGTATCACCATCCTGTAAATTATTCTCTAAACTTTCTCTTGGTCGTGTTAAACTTGATGCAGCTCTAGGACTTAAGGAGCGTATCGATGGACGCCTTTGGCGGCGATCGTTCATCGAATTAGTCCTTAATGGATCCTGTTGGTGATTATTTTCTACAATCGATGTGTTGTCTCTTCGTTCATCTCGTAAATCAGGACGCCGTTTTTCTCGATTCCAACCCAGCAGATGAGTTACCGAAGACAATCGATCCCATAAGTTTCGAGATCGCGAATTAGGCACTCTCCCAGTTTCGTTATTTCCTTCAATTTCTTGAATCCTTCCTCTCAATGCTTCTCTATTATTATTCTGACTTGGTAAAGATCCAGATTGCCCCATTTAAGTAAATTTCTATGAAGCACTAGTGTTTCTTCCTTGTCTGTAGTGGATTCTTTTCGTAGCAATGATTCCAAAAGATTGTTCCTCCGCAGTAATGAATTATACAACCTTAAAAATTTATAATAATTTTACTTGTAAAATGAATTACATAGAAACGCTGTTCTCCGTATAGGGAAGTACATCAGGCTTACTGGGAAGATCTAAGTGGGATACCCCCACTCGATACTCAAGTCTTCGTTCTGGAATAGCAGCAAATTCACTACCTCCAAACAGACGCGAAACGTAAACAATAAACTGCAGTCGTTCTTTTTGGGGATGGTCCCAACTTAGATATAATAGCTCTGTTGACGATAATTAGAATATCACAGAAATGAAAATCGAAGAACTTATTATTGATGGATTTAAGTCATATGCGGTGCGAACCGTAATTAGCAATTGGGATGATCAATTTAATGCCATTACGGGACTTAATGGATCGGGAAAAAGCAATATTTTGGATGCCATTTGCTTTGTCCTTGGATTGACAAATATGAGCACTGTTCGTGCTCAGAATTTGCAGGATCTTATTTATAAACGAGGTCAAGCTGGTATAACAAAAGCAAGTGTAACAATTGTGTTTAATAACCGAAATGCATCCGCATGTCCCATCGGTTTTGAGGATCATCCTCAGGTCAGCGTTACCAGACAGGTAATTATGGGTGGTACAAGCAAATATTTAATCAATGGTCATCGTGCTCTACAGCAGAATGTGCAAAACCTGTTTCAATCCGTTCAATTAAATATCAATAACCCAAACTTTTTAATTATGCAAGGACGGATTACGAAAGTTTTAAACATGAAATCTACAGAAATTTTGTCTATGATTGAGGAGGCTTCTGGAACAAGGATGTTCGAAGAGCGAAAAGAGAAGGCATTTCGTACAATGCAAAGAAAAGAAGCCAAAGTTGAGGAGATAAACACTCTCTTGCGCGAAGAAATCGAACCTCGACTTGCTAAATTAAGATCTGAGAAGAAAACATTCTTGGAGTATCAACAGGTGTACAATGACATAGAAAGATTAAGTCAGATTTGTGTAGCTTTTGATTATCATAATTTATCACTAAAGCTGGAGCATCTGGAGAAGCAAGTTTTTCAAAAACAAAATGGCATTGCGGAAACTGAATCCTCCATCGCAAAATCTAAAGAGGAAATTAAGATTTTAGAGAAGCAGGCTAAGGATCTAGAGAAAATTTGCTCTACTCAGATGAGTGCTTCGTCGGAATATGCTTCCTTAGATAACCAGCTACAAGCAACAACTGAGAAAATTACCCGTCTTAGCACATCCATAGAAATTAAGCAATCTTCTATGCAAGAAGAGATAAAGAATCTTAAAAATCTTAAAGAAAAGCGTGCGGCAGCTGATTCTTTGCGCGACAAGAAAGAAAAAAATTTTGAGAAATCGCGTTTACTGTATGAGCAAAAAAACCGTGAATATCAGCAAACTTTGACTGCTGTCAAATCTCAAGAAGAATTGATTTCTTCTTTAAGTACTGGTCTTTCTTCTAGCGAAGGTCATGAAATTGGGTACTCTAAAAAGCTACATGAGGCTAGAGATGAATTGAACCAGCTAAATGCCGAAAAAGAGATTGAGCGTATGAAGCTTAAAAGCCTTTCCAAAAGAATATCTGAATTGGAACCGAGGAGAACAGAGGCAAATAAACGTCAGCAGCAAATAGAGAAACAAGTTGCTCAATTGCAGCAAGATGTAACCAAAATAGAGTCTCGACTAGAAGGTGGGGTTCAAGATTCCACCAAAGAAAAGATTTTACGACAAAATCTAGATCAGCTACGTAAAGAAAGAGAACAACTCTCGGATGAAGTTGATACCCTTCATAGTCGGTTGGCGTACTTAGACTTTAGGTATACCGATCCTATTCCGAAGTTTGATCGTTCAAAGGTTAAGGGACTGATTGCACAGCTTTTTAATCTCAGTAAGGAAAATTATGATAAACAAACGGCTTTGGAGATTACAGCGGGTGGTCGCTTATACAATGTCGTCGTTGAGAATGAAAGGGTAGGTGCACAACTTTTGCAGAATGGAAACCTAAAGAAACGTGTTACTATGATTCCTTTAAATAAGATTTCCAGCTTTGTTGCCTCTTCGGAACGTGTCGGTGCTGCCAAACATCTTTCAAACAACCGAGCTTCTTTAGCTTTAGAGTTAATTGGTTACGAAGATGAACTGTTACCAGCCATGCAATATGTCTTCGGTGCTAGTCTTATTTGTGATGATCCAGACGTTGCTAAGAAAGTTACGTTCCATCCCAGCGTTCGTTTGAAAAGTGTGACTACCGATGGAGATGTTTATGACCCTTCTGGTATATTGACAGGTGGGTCAGTAAACAAAACCGCCGGTCCTCTCCTGCAATTACAAAAACTCCGAGAAGTTTCTGAAAAGTTGAAAAAAACGGAAAATGAGTATGCAACTTTGAAGCATGAACTGAGTCAAGTCATTGCTGGGAATGCTCAATTTCATCGACTTGAACAAGAACTTCAACTGAAACGACACGAGCTATCATTGATGGAGGAACAAAAAGTAAACGATCCTTTATGTCGTCTTCTTATTGAGTATCACGATAGTAAAGAAGAGCTTTCCATTCTACGCCAAAAAATGCCAAATCTTGATGAGCGTATACGAGAGAACGAAACCTCAATAAAGAAGATTGAGAGAGACATGTTTGAATGGAAAAATAATAAAGGCTCAAAGATGACTGAGCTTCACAGCGAGCTCACTAAATTAAAGGAAAAGCTGCTTTCCAGTACCAAAGATGTTGAGGAGGTTGAAAATGAGCTAAACAGTGCAAAGTTAGATCGGGAAAGCTTCACCTCCGAGATACTTCGTTTCAATGATAATGCTTCATCTTTTGAAAGTAGCATTTCTCATTTAAAAGATGAACTGAGCGAATTAGAATTAAACTTGAATGACGAACAAAGACGTCGTAAGTCACTAACTGAAAAGCTTGAGCAGGAAACTCGGCGGTATTCTGGGATTAATAACGAATTGAATAATTTAAAGACTAAGTTGAAAGTCATTGATTCTTCCGTCAATGATCAACAACTGGTTGGTCAAAAGCTCAAACATGAGCATGACCGGCTGGAACGTGAGAAAAATGTCGCGGATGTAGCACTTAGACAATTAGACAAGGAACATCCCTGGATTCAAGATCGAAAACAGACTTTTGGTCAAGAAGCTACTATGTTTGATTTTCGTGCTCAAAATATACGACAATGTAAAGAACAATTGACTTCTTTAAAACCCAAGTTTGCTAGTATGAGGAAGACGATTAATCCAAAAGTAATGGATATGATAGATGGAGTTGAGAAAAGGGAAGCAAAACTGAAGGCTATGATAAGAACTATACACCGGGATAAACGCAAGATCCAAGAAACTGTCTACAGCATTGATAAATTCAAAAAGCAAGCTTTAGAGAAAACTTGGGTTGAAGTTAATGCAGCTTTCGGCGAAATATTTGACGAACTTTTACCCGGAAATAGTGCTGAACTTCAACCACCAGAAGGAAAAGAATTTACAAGTGGATTAGAAATTCGAGTACGAATTGGCTCAATATGGAAGGACAGTTTGGCAGAACTTAGTGGTGGACAACGATCTTTAGTTGCTTTGGCACTTATTATGTAAGTTTCTTGTTTGAATCCTTTCAACCCTGATTTCACCCGTAACTAATCTAATATTTTAGGTCATTGTTAAAATATAAGCCAGCTCCTATGTATATTCTCGATGAAATTGATGCGGCATTAGACTTGAGTCATACCCAAAATATTGGACGCTTAATAAAAACTAAGTTTAAAGGGTAAGAAGCATTTGATTACTCATGATATCTTAAAAGCTAACCAAAAATAGATCACAATTTATTATCGTCAGTTTAAAAGAAGGAATGTTTACCAATGCTAATCGGTTGTTTCATGTACGATTTATGGATGGAAATTCAGTTGTACAAACGAGGTAGGGGAACATCCAGTATCTTGTTTACTTTTTGTCTAAATGGAGTTTGATCAATTATTTCTGTATATTTAGTTAATAAAATTGCGACAGCTAGCTCTCGTCCAAACTGAGTTTGTAAGATCATATTAAGATTTGAAGACGATATGGAAAGTAGGGTAGGGTTACCGTCAAGTCAATTGTAAATGTTACTCACTAATTCTTATCCTTTTCAACTTCGTTCTTGTCGGAGTGAGCGTTACCCATTGAAGGTCTTTGTTTATTTAGGTATTTTCGCTTTTTGCATGCTTCCGAGTTAAGCAAGGATCCCAATAACCTTGCAGCAAGTAACTAGCTAGTACGTGTCGAGTGTCAACCAAGTGAAAAACATTGGAACATTTGGTTTAGAAAACTTTTCTGTTTTTAAAAATTGGTCTTTAAGATGTCGCCAATTCTTGTTGTAGATCAAGAAAATGCTCAGGAGTTCAATTCCTTCTCCTTTGAAGGACCCGAAAAGTTGCTTGAGCTTTGGTTTTCAGCTCCGCTCAATTCCGACATTGAGGATGGAAATACGAAGGTTGGATTGAAAAGTGTAGGTCGTGAGTTATGGGATGATATGCTAAGCCGTGCACAATGCAAAGTGCTTAGCGTAGTTTCCAGCAATGAGGTTGATGCATACTTATTGTCTGAGTCTTCTATGTTCGTTTTCCCTCATAAAATCATTTTAAAGACTTGCGGAACTACAACACTACTGGCTAGCTTACCGCGCTTATTGAAAATTGCTTCAAGTATTGGATTTGCTCATCCTCTTCGTACATTTTATTCGCGGAAGAACTTCTTATATCCTGAGCGCCAACTTGCTCCTCATACAAGCTGGGAAGACGAAGTTCGTTATTTACAAAGTTTTTTCCCTCAGGGTTCTTCTTATGTCGTTGGACCTACGAACAAAAATCATTGGTATCTATTTTCTGATGTCGCTGATGAGTCAGATTTGTTTGAAAGTTCTTTAGATCCGGAAGATGAAACTTTAGAAGTACTAATGACAAATATGTCTCCTGAACGCTCTCTTCAATTTTACGCACCTTCTTTAGATGTTGTTCACCAATCGAAGGGCGAAAACTATATGAAATCACAAAACACTGATCAACCCGTCCTTTCCACGGGGCATATCCTTGGAGCGTATGTGGCTGAACTGTCTGGAGTTAAAGATTTGTGCAACACTAAGGATGGAAAGGCTGTACTTGACGGTTTTCAGTTCGAACCTATTGGCTTTTCATCAAACATGATATATAAGGACCGCTACGCTACAATTCATGTAACACCTCAAGATCATTGCTCTTACGCTTCTTTTGAAACGAATGTATCTAAATCCCAATTTGGTCGCTCTACTATGCAAACTATTGAAAAGGCTGTCAATACTTTTGGAGCAGGTAATTTCTGTCTCACTCTATTCCAGGCTAAAGGATCTGCTCATGAAAAGCAGTTATATGAAAGGTTAAAACATTTTGAATCGTATAAACGCGAGGAATTCATAGTTTACGATTTTCCTGGATATGAATTGGTGTTTGCCAGCTTTTCATCTGTTTAGCCCCTTAATTCTGTATGTTGTTTATAATTTTTTAAAAAAATGTAATTAAAAATAGAAAGTTATCACTTCTCAAAGATTGGTAAACTGTACAATATACATTAGCTGACAATACTGTGCTCACTAATATAAACCACATCTCACTAATGTTGCGGCAACTTCTCATTAGTTATTTCTATCGTTTATTTTCATTAAAAGTAAGTTTCGTTTTCAATTCGGCCTCTAGGACATAATTATTATGAAATAAACACAGGGGATCAGTAACAAAATTTCAAGACTTTTCATTCGTGATAAAATCCTCATTTTCAGATGAATTTATAACATCTTCCAATGATTTGATTTCCATGGAATGACGACGACTATTGGAAGGAGGAAGACGTTCGTTTTCGAGATCTAATTTACGAGCATCATCAAAAGAATTGATAGCATTCTTTATACCCTCCGCACCAAGCATCAAAGTACCAGCGGGCAACCGCTTATTCTCAGACATATTTTTAAGTTCAGAAACACTTTCGCGTTCTTCACGAAGAACACTAAAAACGCGAGAAATTCTTCCGATTGCCATGATTTTACTCTTAATGATTTGTCTCCGGGCTTCAAGGTCAAGCTCTGTGTCTGATTTTCCAGCGTCGTGACTTGGAGGCAATGCAACTTCCTCCTCGTCTGAAGGATTGTCATAAAGTTCTTCTTTAGAACAGATGTTCAACATTGATATCAGCATCTCGGTAACTTTTTCCCCAACAAAAGGTAAACTCCAAGTAAACACATTCATAAAGTTAGGAAGCCAATAAGGATGAGGAGAACAATTAAATTGTCGGATATTCATGATGTTATTTTCGTATTTAAGGACAGCGGCTTTATTATTGTACACATCCAAATAATTTGGGGCAGAAAAAATAGTCATTAGTGAAGGAAATCCAGTAGACTTTGTTTTTCGGTACATACGGTATCCTACATCTTGGGCTTCATGAGCTCGGATCACCGATAGCAGATTGTTGTTTTCAAGAAACGAGCACACTGCAGGATAACTATAAAAGTAAGAGCAACCACGGACATTGTTGTGTATATAATGCTTGCTAGAAGTCTCTGAGCCGAATTCTTCTAGAGGATCTGACCATAGCAAATCGCACATTAAGCCGTGAGTGGGAGGCTCGCAAAAACGATTAATCATGCGAATATCATTAAGGGTATGCAGCTCGGGAGAAAGACCTCCATGAACACAAAGAAATTGTTTATTCATTATTGCGGCGAGAGGGAGTGCATTGAAGGACTCTAAGCATGCCTGGTATACGTTGACATTGTACTTGTGGGTACATTCGAGCTTAAACGTGAAATAATCAGTTAAATGAGCACACTCATGGTTACCTCGAAGTAGCCAAAAGGTGTTGGGGTACCATATTTTTAAGGAGTAAAGGAATAGAAGACATTCAATAGAATAGTAGCCACGATCAACGTAGTCACCCAGAAAAAGATACTGAGTAGTTTCTGGGTTTCCGCCGACTTCGAAAAGCTTCATAAGGTCATAGTATTGACCATGGATATCACCGCAAACTGCTCATTGTTAGTCGGGATTCGAAGATAGAAAAAGCAAGAGTTTAAAGTTACTCAGAATAAGATATTGGTAAAAATATTCTTAGAGAACTAAACATACCTGTTATAGGTGCATCAACTTCAATCAAGTTCTCTTCTGACCTGAGAATTTCTGTCGCATGCTTTATGATGTATAAGCATTGTTCTTCAGACAATCTTCCTTCACGAATAAAATGGTTACGAAGAAATTGTAAATCTGGTTTTCCTGGCTCATTGTTGTCAAAAAATTCAGAGTCCGTAGGTATATATGCAGCAGGAGCTTGAACATCTGCAATCGTTAACAATTCGAATCTTAGATTTAGAGATAAATAGTATCATGTTCATTTTAACACATACGCTTCACAATTCGGTCTTGAGTGCTTACACTGCTGCCATCTTCTTGAACAAATATTGTAAAATCGTGAACTGGACCTTTGTTCTTTTGACGAATCGCTCGCAAAATTGGATCTTCTGAGTTGTTTGAATCCCCAGACATGATAACAAATACAATTTACTTTGCAAAATATCTGATATTGGAAAAGGGAAAATCGAAATTATGGCTTAAAGCAACAATTCAAGAAAAAGCGCGATGGAGTGAACTTGTTATAGAGAATTAGGATGTGCACCGCGTACTATATAATACTATATGTGAGTTATATTCACTATTTGCTTTATTATAGTGAGAGTTATATTCTGGTTTGTTTGACAAGTTAAAAGAAACGAATTTATTTCCGTATGTAAAGTAAACAAATAGAGTAAACAAAAAAAACGAGAATCTTTCACATGTTTATAAAAAATAATATGAATAAAGGATAAATCTCTACTGTAAAAACTAAACCATTTAGCCATAATTTGGAAACATATGAAGAAAGTGAGTTTTTTCAGTGTGAGCAAAAGATCATTAAATACGATGTAGTGAGTTTATTGATCTTTTTTTGAAGCTAGTAGGCTTTTGTTTTTGTTTTTGAATTTGATTATTACTTTTACATTTAGTTTACAATTAGTCTGAGGATTATATTTTATAAGCTTCCAGTCTTTGAAATTTATGTAAATCAACAATGAGTAAATGTTATGATCATATAAGTGTCCTTTTGGATAAGCAATGCTGTATTAAATCGAAACTCTTACTATTCCAGTTCTTGCAACTTTGGCTTCGATGTGAAATTGAAGCGAGTATTCTATCACAAATTGGGCTTTATTTTTTTTCAAGGTTCATCTCATCCATGGCAATACCAGTTTTATTGTATTCTTTTATAAAGGAATGCGTTCCTGCAGTTTTTTGAGCGTTTTATTTATGTGGATTATGGTATTCTATTCAATTGCATAATTCATGGCTACCTTTCATAAATTGGGTTAAATGAAAATAAAACAAAAAGTATTATTCAAATGAGTAATCATAGCAAATGAGAAAGAAAGAAAAAATTGGTATGTTGTAGAGAAAACAGTCTCTATAAGTCAGCAATATATACTTCCAGGCATTTCATGCCAATCATCGTAATGTATGAAGAGATATCTTGGGGGAAAAAAAGATGCTTGTAGACATATTAAAGATGGTAAAGTGGTATGAATGCAATTTCACGAGCAAAATAAGCCTTGTTCTTTTAAAGATTGGAAGAAGTATCAGTAGAGGATTTGGAACCCGAGTTATTATTAGTGCGTTGTTGGGTAGAAATCGACTCTTGGTTGTTCACCTTATGGAAAGGCTTGAGAATATCAGATGCTTCGGGATATTTCTTTTGTTCACGAACTCCATTTATGATGCCGGTGAAGGATCGAAGGAAAGATTCGTTTTGAGGTGGAGCGGCCAGTTTATCGGCAGCGGGCACTTCTGGAAGATCCAATTTGTTTCGCAAAGATTGGTTTTTCAACAAAAGACCTTGGAAAACACTGAAGATGTTACTGGGCACCCAATACATGAAAATAGCCATTGGGAAACTCATGGTAAAGACAGGACTGGCGGCACACAGCAATCTGAAGAAGCGCTTCATTCCTGGTGCCATGGCAGCTTTATTGGTGCCAGTTTCACTACCAGCTTCGATATTGAAAAGCATTAAAAGTCCGTTCAAAATTGGGAAAACGGCATAAGGGTCAGCCTTGGTTAGATCTTGCACCCACAGAAATCCACCTTCTAGGAAACCATCGACAGGGACACCGGCCATACATTTCAAAGCGTAAAAGAAACTTATAAAGACGATACCTTGCACCACGGGAGCAGTAAGAAGACTCAAAGGATTGACATTGTTGGAACGATACAATTCTTGAATTCTGGTGGTCGCTTCCGACATACCAGTGCTGTTGTTTTCTGCCTTGGCCCTCTGCAGAGCAACCATATGTTGAGAAACTTGAGGGTTGATAACTGCGAGTTTGGAAGAAGTTCGCATCATCTTAATCATTAGAGGAAGCATAGTCAAACGCATTCCAATAGCTGTTGCAGCGATGGAAGCCCACCAAGGCATACCCGACCAAACGTGTATCGACTGAACGAAGCTTTGTAAAAGATTGTGAGGCCATATCATGGAAGAGGCTACAAGTGTACCATCTGAAGCAGTACTCCTGCTGCCAACGATGAAATTCGCTTTCTCTTTTAAGGAAGTCAAAAGCGAAACCTTGCCAAGTTTCTGAGACACAGGCTTACAAGGAGCCGCGCTACTTTCTAGAGAATCCGAGTGATTTTTCTTTTGTAAAAGTCGGAAATGTCGTCTTTGAAAACCATTCAACGCTACAATGACTGGAGATTGAACAGACATCGACTTCACAACCGATCGAGCACATAGCTTATTTTGAACGGCCAACATAATGGATGTCTTTTCACGTAGGTAGTCGTCTAATGCAGGACAGAACTATGACAAGTTTGAAGAGTTTTTATGTGTTTGGAGGATCCGTTTACAAAAGACACTCTCTTACACAAATTCTTTTCTGAAAAAATTTCAAGCGCACAAAAATAAGTCCAATGTCTAAACGAACGAATCAGTCTCTTTGCACGGGTATGCGGTTTGTGGTTGGCAGAGGATTTGGCGGGACCAGATAACTCAAAATTTAAAGCCGTGTGATTGATTTATTACGTGCTCGGTAACGATTATGAAGAATCAAAATAAATAAACAAACAAAAAAATAAATATGAAAAATTAAATTAAATTAAATTAAACAAAATAAAATAAAATCAACAGTCGGTACCATATGAATGGAAACGAGATAGAAATATCTTATTTTTTTAATTTTTTTAATTCATAATTGTTTGCTTTTGTTCAGGTAAAGAATGCAACATGTTTCGTGTATAAATGCATTCGAAAAATTCCTTCATGATTGAATTTTACCTGAAAACACCAGCCAAGAGGCTATTCTTTTTCATTATAAAAAAAGTTTATTCAATTTATTTTTTTCTAAATATATATCTATCCAACATGGAAACATATAGAGGAATTGATCTTTTGTAAACAAATAACCTCTTACCCTGGCTAATTATTTCTTATAGCAGTTTCCAAACATAGTACCGTGTTTCAATTCCAATTTCGTCATCCGCAAAAGTTCCTACCAAAAACAACACTAAGCAATTTGTTTGTTAATATACGGATTTCCTTTTACTATTTAAATAGTTTTTCATTCCAAGGTTGATGCCGTGTGATCTTGCTTTCATTTATTTACTATGGGAGTAGCAGAGTCGAAGTATGTAAGAGAAAAACGAGATGTTCCCTTAGAAACCAAGATTTCTTTTGTTTTCATCAGTTTTCATGGATTCTAACCACTTTGTGTAGACTATCGTTCAGAAACTCCCTGTTAGCATTGCTTAAAAAACCTGCAAAACCAGAAGAATACCAGCATGTAAGTTTCTTGAAAAAAGCGTATTCTTTTACTCACACGCTGTCTTCTAGATTTTTAATTCTTTGATTAATGATAGCGATGTATTTTCACTTATCTTCCCAAAGGAGATTCATCAATTTTGCCAAGGTGAAGAATTCTCTCAACTGATATTGTTGGTCCAAATCTGTCTGTGGAACATTATCTATTATGAAAAGAATGCAAAGAAAAGAAACTACATTGAAGCAAAGAAGTCCTTCGTTTTAAACAGCGTTCAAATCTTGACAAGGTTGATTCCCCATTTGTACGAATCAAAGAAATCCAACTCGTGGATTCGTGCGTACTTGTTTTCTTCTCCTAGTGATGCTTTTAGGAGTATGCAATTGCAATTAGATATTTCAAGCTTCTATCCAGACTTTGAATTACCCACCGAGACGTGCCTTCTTTCTACACTTTTAAATTCGGTTCTTCAAATTTGTTTCTTGCCCGGTTTATGCCTTTCTATAATGAGCTCCGACGGAGAAAAGATATGGTCTTCAGGTCTCGTATTCCAAAAATTAGAACACCCTCCTTCTTATGACCATCAACATCATCAGTTAACTCTGCTTCGTTTTCTCATGGTCCTTATATCCGAACCTCTTTATCAATCTCAGGGACGAATGGATGCAAGTGTTTTAGAGCACTTGCTTGCTTTAAACAATCGAAAAACAAATATAAGACTAGTTTGCTCTCTCATCAATATTGCATTCATTAATTCTTCCTCTTGGTTACCCAGTGTGCTAAGTCAATCCTCGGATGTACTACGAAGATACTCAACTTTATTTTTGCTGCAACTCATCTCTCTTCCAAAGCCAAAAACTGTCTCTACCAATACCGTCTTAGATATCTTGAAAAAACTTCATCGTTCCGAAGACCTTCAATTATTAGCCGCGTCTCTTTTTAAAACCATATCGCTCCCACTAAAGCATTCTTCAAGCTTGATTTCAATCTTTCAAAATCCCAGCCAAGACTTGGAGGAAGCATTAATCTTCTTCTTCATACTTCTCACCAACCATTTTCGGTTTGCAAACGAACTTGAAAAACTTCCATTTCTCACTGAGCTGATATCATCGCTTCTATACATCTTTATTAATTACGATTCTAGTGAAGACGCAAACATTGGATTTATTTCTCAAATTGCTGGATACAGTTTACAGCAAATTTTAAGTAAAAAAGAACTGATCGAATCCTTTGCTAAATGCAACGCTTCATCCATGCTTCATCTAGCTTCTCAAAAGTTGCCTATTTATGAACTCAACATAACAAATTATATTCTATTGGTATGACCTTCGTCAAAATATTCTGCAGCCGATACTAATACAAGAAACAGACGTTAGTCATACATATAAACGATGGTCGTCATTCTCAACATCTAGCAGGACTTATACTTTCTAACGTCTTGCTGAATATTTCGAATTTGCCTCTAGTGGTCTTGGAGCATCTCGTAACTCTTATCAGTCATTACCTTGAACCTAGTGTTCTGCTCTCGAAAAAGTCCAATGCAATTTTGTTAAAACAACTTCTTTCAGGTTTGATTATGACGATATCAAAAAATTTAGATGGTAAGGTTGAAGACTTTATATTTTTTATAATTGCTTTTAAACTCACCTTTCTATATTTAGAAAACTACCTATTGATCAATTTTTTAAAAGAAAACTCAAATCGCTTTGAACCGTTACTGCAATGCTCGAACCAAGACTTCAAGGAATCTTTACAAAGCTATAAATCCATCCATCCTGATTTCAAAGATTCGGATTCAAACTGGGTAAGTAAAGTATATTGTTACCTTATACTAATTAATTAGTATCTCGCATGGTTTTCTGAATCCAAAATTCCGTTGCTAAGGGACTTGATATTATCAGAAAATGGAAAGTCCGTCTTAATGAACCCGCTAAACTTGCAAAGTCTTGAGGTTGAGCCCTGCTATGTTGAGTATACTACAAATATTCAAGATTGGATTTACTTTAACTTGTGGAGGATTACTTTAAGACAATGCTCTAGTAATGCTCCGGTTGCGCTATCTCCTTGGTCAGGTACAGCCGTTACATTGTTCGAAATTCGTGAAGAACCTCAAGCTTCGTCGGCATCACAAGTTCTACAGAATTTACAAAACAGATTCTTTCAAATTTAATATTTACGCTGTTGTTCTATAAACGTGTATCAAACTAAAATTAACTACATAGGATCATATTTTTTGTATAGAAACTAAAGTTCAAATAAAAAATATATATTATACAAACTAAACGACATTAATTAAAGAGGGCTAATTTTACATATTTAAATAGCTTTCCGTTAAGCCATCATTTTTTTCAACAAATTCATCAAAAGTAGCGTTTGGTGTTTCCGTTACCATATCTCCTAAAGATGTAAAGACGTCTGTACCAAAAAAAACGTGTTCACCGCATGATAAATTTCGAGCAATTAGCATGTCCTGCATGCCTCCCGGAGTTTTCATTACATGTGAATATTCAGAGACTGTTGCCAACGGCGAACTTGATAAGCTTGGCCTATTCATGTTATCATCCTTTTCCATAACTTCTGGATCCTTGACATGAATCCCATTGCGCAATTTACTGTGAAACACCGGAGTTTCTTCTAAACTGCGTTTACAACTGTGACATGTGAAAGGCTTGAATCCAGAACTATTTGGTATTTCTCCAGTACATTCAAAATGATATTCTTTATTACACTTTGAACACACAGTGAAGCTTGCTTCGTTCACTGGTTTTTGACAATGGGCACATACATTTGAGTTACCATTCAACTCAGCTGTTGGAGTCAACCTAAATTCTTTCAACAAAGCCGTATTTGACTGTCCGTTTTCATGGCTTGTTCTTGTGTCACTTTGGGGACTGTCCGCTTTACTCGCTGCGGTACCATTACTGTTCATAGTTGCTTTTTTATCATTTTGCGCATTGGCAGGTGAGATCGCCGATTCCGGAAGTAAACCCTCAGCAACTTGCTTCATTATCTGACGCTGACGTTTTGTTGGTCTCGGTTTACGAGTAGACTTCGATTCTCCAATTACGGGCGGCGGTGTTGGGGCGATAGGAACGCATTCGTGCAGTTTCTGTCTAAATAAATTGGTTTCATCAGCTAGTAAAATTTCAGCTCCTTCCATTTTTCGAAGATAGAACCTCGCTAACATTACTTCAGCCATCGTCAAGCTGAATGGATTGTGGGCGAATGCTTGAAGTTCCTGTCGAAACTTAGTACCTAGATCAACAACATTTTCCAAGGTATCAGTTTCTTTCGGCCTGAAAGGCAAAAGTACAACATCTCTAAGCAAGGATTGCAAATCCTCAAGACGTGGTCTATTTGATAAACGGGGTATTTCTACTCTATAATCACAAACAGGACATGTAAATTTTTCATCTTGTCGAAGTTTTTTTTTAGACATTTTCAAACATTTTGCATGGTACCATTCATGACAGATTTCACACTCTATCATAACCCCATTTTCTGGTAAACGACAAAAGCAAAAGATACGGGGTCTTTTTACTTTGTATACAAGCCTTCCTTCAGAATCTGGACTCGCTTCGCGGGAAGAAGGTTCCATCGGAGGACCCGGTCTATCTGATAATGATAAAGATGCCGCATTTCTTTTCTCAACGTACTCCAAATGTTGTCCTAAAATTTCCAAAGGAGCATTAGCTTTTCCAAAGAGTCTTTTACCACGACGAATCCATTCGAGAACCGAATCATACATTTTCTGTAATGCAACAACACTATCAGACAACATCGGAAGCTTTTCAGCTTGAGCCAAAGCATCTTTCACCTCATCCATTATGGGTCTCAACTTAAAAGTTTTGTTTTGAGAGCGTTCACATAACTTGTTAATTCTGTTTTTCACCTCTTCGGCATTTTGTAAAATTTCGACAACACTGGTGTACAAAACTTTATCAACACAGAGTGTTAAAGCTTCATCTTTGAGAAGGCTCAACCGGTCGTAAGATACATTACTTTTTGAAAGTGCATCACGAACCTGATTTTCCCAAATTTCCGCTCTACCTTTCATAGCTCTAACAAAAATCATATGATCATTGTCTTCAGGAACACCAGCAGCTAAACCAAAGGATATGAGTTTTTCTAGATCAGCATCTGACGTCTTTTCAGTTTCGATAGCGTAAAACATATCAAGCCAATCGTATTGTGTCAAATATTTCTGAATGATAGTTAATTCAGGAAACATAAACCCTAAAGATTCTGCCTCATTCAGCAAGTTCTGACACATTCTTCTGTCTAGTGAGCCGGAAAAGACTTTGGTTAATCGGACCCGAAACTGTAATAGAGCTGATACCTTTTTTTTCATGGCTTCAATTTCCTCACAAGTAAAAGCCATATCCTTAGATTTTTGTAATACTTGGAACAAATTTTCTAAGTCACGCATGCCGGTAGAGTTTACTCTCTGATCATGAATCTTCATAAATGACATCTTCTTCTCTTTCCTTTTCTTTATAGGTGAGATACTTAAATAATGATTGATCGAATTAATCCAAGCTTTAGCTTTATGGATAAAGCTTCGTAAGGCAGTTGTATCTTTGGTATTTAGCATTGCGTATTCGGCATCAGCTAAAAGGGCTTCGAGAGATTTCAGGTGAGGTTTGGGAGTTGCTACCAATATATTTTTTAATTTTTCAGACCACTCAACCGGAGCTCTGACGAAAGCAGAAAATCGATCCAAAAGTTTGGATAACTCGGATGTATCCCATCGATAGTAAGCTGTTGAAGGTTGAGAAGATATTTCAGAATCTCCCGTAAAATGTTCTAGACAATAAGGCTCATCCGAAAGGTGTGTTTTAACATAGGACATAAATGTCATACATTGACATTTTGAACAAACAACCTGGGGAATGGGATGGTCTTGCAATTGTCTTATTGAAATCCCCGGTTGCGATTTTGACAGCATCTCTCTCTGATGTACTTCAAAGCTTATGACACCTCGAAGCTTTTCAATAAACCAGTCATTCGTAAATTCCGGCAGCCGTGACAAAGCCATGGAAATAATGAGAGCATCGTATGAGATAGGAGAAGGGATGTGTAGATCCTTCATTCGATTCAAAAGACTTTTCAAAATGTCATCTTTGATCCATTCAACCGTAGCAAAATGAGATGTTTCCAAACACCCGAATCCAAGGTGAAATCCAAAATGATAACTTTTGGGAGCTACAATTAAGAATTCATTGGGTCGTAAATCCACGGCCATGACTTGAATTCCATTGGACAAAAGGGCTTCCGGTGATATAGGAAAAGGTACTCGGAAAGAGGGGGTAAGAAAGACACCGTCATTGTAGGTATTATCTAAGTCATTAATAAATTTTTCAAACTTCTCGGTTTGATTTGTAGGCAAGATATACCATGTGACGGTGCTGCCATATCTATTGTGATACACCTGGGAAGTCCCAATAGGGGATTGTTGCCATTCGTAAGTAGAGTATGCCATGCCTATAGACATTTTTGGAGTAGCTAAAGAATGCATATCGGAAATTGTAAAATTAAAAGGACAGGATTTGTGGTGAGGGACATTACGAAGGTTCCAAGTGTCAAACGACGACTCGTTTGAAGGTTGTATTTCTTTAGATGGCAAGGAGCTGAATGATGAAGTGGTATACCTTTCAACTTGATGTACCTCTGAAAGCAAAGAGTATTCATCCATAAGCGACCAATACAAGGTTTCCAATTCGTTTTCAGTGGGATCAATGGACATGGCTTTCTTAGTCAATACAGCTTCCATATACTTGTTGGAGTGATCCCTGAAGGTAGCCACAGTCCAATGTTGCCCTTTCCTTGGATCATAGGAATGGATGCCATACTTGCATGTATCGCAATACCAATCATCTTTGGGGACAGCATTCAATGGTGGGTCAAGACAGGATATATGATAGGCACACTCACAACCATCACAAAGCAATATGTTCTCTGGATTCGAGTCGGATGCACAAAATTCACATTGCTCGCCACGCTCAAAAAAAGTACGCTTACCAGCTACCTGTGATCCATTTGGTCGGGAGGTATCATGTTCTGGTACTGAGGATGCATCGACGGGGATATGAGCAATAGAGCTACGAGAAAGTCTTGTTGATCGAGGAACAGAGCTAGAGTTGACAGAAGAAGTATTCATATGCGCTCGTTCATATGGTTTGATATAGCGCTCGTAGGTTCGAACAAGGAGCTGTCTGACATCTTTAGAATCCGGCAGATTTAAGGTCTCCGTAATCTTTGACAGCACAGAATTGCTCAGAGTTGATTCGAAACTGGTGAAGCGAGAAACGGTATTTCTTAATTGAAGGAGATCTAGTGGTTGGTTTTGGAGCATTGGAGGTTTATTGAAATATAAACCTCTTTCTCCGTGAAATTCTTTAAGCTTTCTAAAATAATCATAGCTTAGATCATAGCGAAAGGATTCCTTATGCAATTTTTGTTTCTGACCTTTAAATTTAAAAGTCTCAAGGTCGAGAGCAATAGGTAATTTCCAACCAAGGGCAGGAACTACCTTGACAGCCGGAAATTCTGAAAATACCTGTTCGTTTTTTTTTAAAAACGAATAAAAATCAGAAAAATCGGTGAACGAAGGTTGCAAAGTCGGAATGGTAGGTAAGTCAAATGGTCTGTTTGACGCGCGGTAATTAGAATAATCATGATTACAATCAGTCGGTAAATCCGTTAAAGGAACATTATCATTAAGTTTTTTGAACCGTTTCTGTCTTCCGGATCTCATAGAATTATATAAGTGCCACAGAATCGGGCATGTTAGGAAAAGGTAGAACAACTGTTAGCAATTTCTGCTGGGGAAATTTGATAAAACACTAGTGAAAGTTACGAAACTTATATACACTCAAAATTCCTCAAATGTAATGAAAAAATTCTAAAAAAAATATAAATATAATCAAACGCGACCACCACTGTATCTTTTTAAAAAAACGTTTGTTTGGAGTTTTGTTTAGGTGGTACTATAACCTTATAGAGGAAGGAGGGTAAATAAGTACCAACTCAAAAGGTCGTTTCGAAAACAGCCTAGTTTCAGCTTAATTCAATAAATAATCACCACGAATTTTTAGACCACAAGTCCTTGCTGCTAGAACGCGTAAATTTAAAACGCAAACAAAAACGTTTCAATTAGACTCGGTGTGTATCGTATTTTTGTTATCGTAAAGTCATACCATAGCTAAAAATCAAATAAATAAATAAATAAACATTTGCAAACATTGCTTTAGTGAGGAAGTATACGCATAAGACAGTGACTTACACTGCATTGCACACGGATTTCAGGTTCTGGTCGGACGATGAAACCAGTCCATTATTATTATTTAGAAAGAAGGAAAGTTCTTCATTTCTCGACGCAAAATATCTTTCCTAATCGATACGGCATGACTTTTTCATTAAGAGAGCAACAACACAGTTTGAGTCAAAGTGTACGTGTCAAACAAAAGTAGAGTACAGTAAGTCCCGTTAGTTATTTTTGCATAAGCGCTGCCCAGCTCCTTATACCATATTCCGAGCTTGTTATTCTTTCTTTAAACAACTAGAAGACCAGCGTATAACGATACGGTTGGAACACTAATTGACGAGTATTGAGTATACAAAGCGCCTCAAATCGGGTTATGATTTTTTAATCGAACTCACATTTTACTTTTGTTTTCAGTAGTAATTTCAAGCAAAACGAATATTTGCGCGTAGTACAAAGAAAGCTCGAAAACCAAGTTTTTGAAGATATCGTTAAGCATTTATACTGAGCTCGACTGATACTTAGTGGATCCACTGTTCCTGAATCCATTCGTAAAAGTACTTCTCAAACAGAACCGATTGTTGAGTGAGTTTATCGTTTTTCAGATATATAATAACTGCAGAAACGTAGTTTTTTAATTTTTTTGTCTTAATTATTCTTTTCAACAAACAAATATCTGAGACGTGACGCGGAAAAACACCAATTTTAGATCCCCCATAACACTAGTACTTCCAGATTGAAAAGAAACACTATTCATTATGATCGGTAAATCGACGTTTATGAATCAGCTATCCTCAGCTTTGCTTCGCACACAGACTCCGGTTGCCTCGAGACTAATGCCTTTTTCCATAACGTTTCCTCCAATTAGAACATCTGCCAAGCATGGAGGAGGTTCTGCAAAGAACTCAGGCGATTCAGCTGGTCGTCGTCTTGGTGTCAAGCGTTCAGAGAACCAATATGTGAATGCTGGCGAAATTTTGATAAGACAGAGAGGTACAAAGTTTCATCCCGGAGAAAATGCCAAACTTGGACGTGATTTCACTGTTTTTGCAACCGTTTCTGGATACGTAAAGTTTTTTCAAAAGAAAATTTCCCTTCGTCGCACCAGGAAGTATGTTGGTATTGTCTTTGACCGACAGACTACCTTGCCTAGACCAGAGGACGAACCAACTATTCGAAGAGTCAACAAATATATTCTACCGGAAATTTCCACCTCTGCTTCTTCTTCTTCTTCTTCTTAACTTTCTTTCCCAATGTATCGCGAGCAGATTTGACGACTGTTCAATCTAAAGACCATTCTTCTCCTCTTCATAAGTATCAGGATCCCTTTCCCATAATTTTTATATTCCATTTCTCAGTTCCTTTTGTTTTTTCTGGTATATCTACCAATATCCTTTTTTTGTATCATTTCTGCACACAGAATCTCAACCTTCCTTTCCTTTTTCCCGCTCATTAGACTAACTGGGTTCCTACAGGCTACTTGGATTAATTCTGTTTTGTGCTTGTGTGGATCAATGAAGTTATACAGCGCATACTTTGAATAACTATTTACGGTTGTATCATATTGCACCTACTGATGAACGGCACCATTCAGAGAGGTTTTTAAAAAAACACCCATCATTGTATGATCGTAAAGTTGTCAAATTCTTTCACCATGGAGATTTTGTAAACATACTACTCAAGTTTTTTTAATATTATTACTTTCTAGCCAATGGAACAGATCAATGTGTCATTCACAAAAATCTTCAGTAGTTATCGACCAAGAATTAAATCAAACTTCTCTCTCGCAGACAAGCGAACCTTATGTTTTCATATAAAATTTCTACCGATGTTTGGTAGCGCGCTTTTTCATGAATTTGACCCAACTCCTTAAACGATTTAACCAATTTTTTATTCTCTACGCTGCCTTTGATAGTCACCTACCCTCTTCATTCAAATTCTGTTAACAGTTTACATACTCATCAGCGTTTTGGTTATTTAAAATAGGATATCGGCTATATTCTGTCTGAGAAACCAGTTCTTATGCAATAACGTGTTACGGTCGAAATTTTTCTCTAACAGGACACTCAAAGTCAAACCGTAAACATTTTTCTTTATACTGGCGGGATAATTCAACATTCTTTTCGAGCATTGAGATCTAGAATTGCTAATTATTTGGCAGAGCTAGAATATATAATGATAAGCTGAATGAACTTGAATGAAACTGCTCAAGAAGAACCTTTGTATGGGAAGGAGATCAATACTTCCTCAGAAGAAGAACAACAGCACACAGCAGTTGATTATGCTCTCCACATATTATTTACACACTTCGTTAGGATATCGGAGCAAAAAATTTTCAGCCTTTCTCGTCATCAATTCAATCAAACACAACCGAATCCTGTTTCATTTTTAGTGAACGAGCAAGATGCAATACGTCTTCTACGAAAAGGGAAAGATGAAGAATTTGACAGATGCATTCAAGCCTTAATCGGTCTTGCTATGAAGAAACCTGTGGCCGTGATTGAGTCGCTTCTCTACTGGAGAAAAGTCCGTGTCAGTATTACTAACTCCAAAAATATTCCGCATGCTGTAGTAGAAAGAAAGAATTTTGTCTCTGTTTATATTCTTTGTCGATGCTTGTCCGAAATAACAGAAAGTCTGCCCAATAATACCCTAGAAGAAACCACAGTTTCATCTTTGCTAGAATGCATTTTTCATCAGCTATTGAATCCGAAGAATCTCCCTACCTGCTCCTCTTCTTTGAGGCTCGCAAATTGGGAGAGTTTTGCTTATTTATTAGGAAGTCTTTCTCGCTTTAATTTTGTCATGGTATCCGACCGATTCATTGAAGAAATTGAAAATTTAGAAAAATCAAACTTGGATATCAAAGTCAGGGAAGCTTATCTTATATATATTCTCCGTGCTATGAAACATCTTCACATACGACTATATCCGATATCACACTTGGAGGAATGTGTTGCATTCATGGAATCTTTAGCATCTTTTTTTATTAAGTCTAATCAAGCACTGCGGATTGAACATGCTTTTCTTTTTGAAAACCTCCTTTCTCCGCTTATCATACATGCCACATTTGAAGTCAATATTCCAGGCTGGATACGCACGATACACACCCTGTATCCCATCGCATTCAAGTTATGTACTAAATCCAAATACTGGCAAGTATGGTTTCCTTTTCTTTGTTCTTTATTGTGCCTTTCTCCGAAAGAGTTTTTTTTAGAAAATTGGTTGTCGTCATTGGAAGCTTGTTTCGTTCGCATAAAGGATAGGCGGCTTCGAAACACAGGCTTAAAATCCCTGACCAAGGTGTTTTGGGTATGTCTCAATCGGTTTGGGGAATGTACGGATGAAATTTTAAAAGATATCACATACATCATAAAGCCCGTCTTTTTTCCAGGCAAGACTTTTAATGTTAGCCCATTTGCTACAGTCGATGAAGTGGAAGGGTTCTCTCAAATCTTAAGGGTTCTTGCTCCTCATTATCCGAATTATATAATAAATGAAATATTGGAGCCCCTTTTAATTGATTCCTTTAATGAGAACATGGGGTGTGAGAAAATGATGATTGTAATACGTTCTTCCTATTATGTGCTACAGGATATTAAGCTCAAAAATTCTCCAAAAGAAT
This sequence comes from Schizosaccharomyces lindneri, assembly GCA_029532395.1. Taxonomy (NCBI): domain Eukaryota; kingdom Fungi; phylum Ascomycota; class Schizosaccharomycetes; order Schizosaccharomycetales; family Schizosaccharomycetaceae; genus Schizosaccharomyces; species Schizosaccharomyces lindneri. Next base: position 91,574 of record JARFMH010000033.1, on the reverse strand, counting down.
TATTTAATTTTATCGAGTTTCAAATCACTGATCTTTGGAGTGAAGCAAATTCTGGCTGGCAAACCTTTATAAAAAATATATCAAACAGTACTCTGTTTCTCACACTGCAGCTTTCGAACGACACCAATCGGTATTATAACTCACGGAATCCTGCTGGGTACTTGGGCTTATATAGCAATTCTTTAAAAATCTTTCCTTGTTTAGTTGGTAAAATTGAACCAAAAATAATTGATGCATACATTAGGTGTTTAAATTGCCCTAACAAAGTGATTCAGCTCTCGTGTCATAATGCCCTACTCTATTTTGCATCAAAGCTAAATTTGACAAAGCTAATAATTTCATGTCTATCTAGAAAACTTGTTCAAGGATCAGAGCATTTACTTCGTACTTATCACGAGGTTATACGAATATGGATACAACAACAAGAGGCTGTAATTCAAAAACGAAGCTCTTTTTTAAGTACGAAATCCAGTCACGCTTCGGATAATGAGAGCGCGAGCCTGGGGAAACAAGATTACGATGAAACACAAAGTTGGATGATTATCGAAGAAATCCAGTCATTAGCTGTTTTACATCTATCTTCTCCCTCTGTTGATATTCGCCAATTTGCAGTAGCTTTGCTCAATGATGTAAAAAAATTAAATACGGAATACTTAGTGTTATCTTCTGATAACTTTACAGATGGCGAAGTATGCTCGGAGCCTACTATAGTGGATGTATTGAAAGATTGTGACTCTTCTATACTAAGTGTAGAGAGTCATCTTCCAACTGCAGCTGAACGCTCTCGCCTAAGAAAATTTATAAACGATGGAACAAAAGATATGCTACTAAAACTCGCAACTTCAAATAGCGGAGTTGATATATCAATTTGGTATAATCTTTTTCCAAAGTTTATAAAGCTTTGCTTTGAACGATTTCCAACTACCATGGCGTTACTAAGAAACACCGTATGCTCAAAATTACCTAGCATAACATCGAAACTGCTTTCGAAAATTGACACCTCAGATACTAATTTTAATCTGAAAATTGCTGTAAAAAATAATGAATTTCCCGAGTATCTCCTTGTCCAGTGGAAGCTGTATTTGATAGTTGCTTGTTGTACTATTACTTATACCTCTAATATGGACCTTTCGCAGACAAATTTACGACGGGCATTAACAGCAGTTCAGTCTGGGACTCATTTGCGAAGCTTACAAGAAACGACTAAAATTACTTCTGCTGAAAGCCTTTTTAGGATGATACTCCCATTAATTTTCGTAGAATTTTCTCCAATTCGCGAAGCTGTGGTGTTTGCTACTGGTTGCCTTAACATTAATGCGTTTCCACAATTAGTCAAATCTTTAAAGCCTTATATATCTTTTCTAAAGGAAGAAAAACCAGAGTTTTTACTTCGAAACTTGAATTTTTCCAATTTTGGTCGGCGCAATAAATCTGATAATTTATTAAGGTCTGAGATAGCTCATATTTTTGCATTAACTTCTCATCTTTTAATACATGACTCTATGAAAGATGAAGGTGATACTTTACTAATTATATCTGAGTTTTTAAAAGATCTGAAAGTTTTTTTAACTTCTTGTACGCAAACCGATGTGAGCTCTCTAAAAATTAAATGCTACTTTGCACAACTTCTCGAGAAATTGATAGTATTTCAAAATCTGAACGACGGCATTGAAATCCTGCCACTGTCTGGTCGAGTATCTTGTTGGAAACTTTTAGATGAGTGGACCGGTTTTGGTCCAGCTCAAGAAATTATGAAAAATCAGCATGATGTGATTCGTTTTAGCATAGTAGAAAGTAATAAAGATATAAGGGAGCGTGATCGTCTCCTTGCATCCTTTGAAGCGGCCAAACAGAACCTTGAATACTTGACAATTAAAGCTATGATAGCTTTAAGCACTTCAAGGCTTCATCAAGAATTAGGTGAAGCTATATTCTCTTTCGATGTTGAGGTTTTACTGAATTGGTATACAGCCATTTTACATTCTCCCTCAAAAGTTATAATTAACCTTGCTAGAAAGGGTCTCCGTACGTTATTGATAAAAAACTGCGATTATGAGTTACTACTTCAAAAGGTGATAGAAAAGTGCTTTGCACAAGGAATCCCACAACAAATATGTGATTTTTTCTTCTTAGCTCTTTCAGAAATGCTCATTCAAACTGAGGTTGATCATTTGAGTATTCCTAAATTATTACCCCTTTGTCTAGTCAAGCTTTCTGCAAATAATCTGTCCGTTAGGCTAAAAGCCTTTGAGTTATTGGGAAAATTTCGGCTAAATAGCTTTACCCTAACAGCCATGATGGAAATGAAGAGCTTCTTGGAATCGAGTAATCCAGCACTGTATTTGAAACCTCAATATTTATTTTCAGTACAGCTTGCTAACGATTTTTCTGAAGATTCTTTTGCATTGACGTCTGAATGTTTGAGGTATTTTAACTACGGTGATTTTCATCGGCGAGGATTAGTTACCGTTTTGCTTCCTTGGCTACAGAATCTGGAGCTTAAAATGGATGTCGGTAATAAAGTATTCGAATTTTATACCGTCACCACATTGATTGGCTTAATCGAAATTACCACAAAGTACACCAAGGATTTGCCTAACGAGATTGAAGCTCTCTGGACATCTTTAGCTTTGTCTGGGCATAAGAAAAATTGGACTGTAATTTTATTTTTCTTAATGCAACAATGCTTTAACCGGAAGACGTTTGCATTCGTCGAGTGTACACGACAAATCACAATTTACCTTGCTAAAACTGAACTGCTTTCAGGCTTATACTCTACATTGTTGTCTTTTATATCTTCGACTAACGTTTCCAATGAAAATCAGGAAATATTTTCCTACAGTATTGAAAATTCAAATAATACTTACATTGCAGATCTGGATATTCTTTTTCCTTCTGAAAAAGATTCAATTTTCTATTCACCGTGTCAACTGGCTTTATTATTATTGATGGATATAGTCCCCAATCCGTCCATTATGATTGGGGCTAATGAGGTGGCTACGATCCTTCAAGCGGCTTTCATACAGTTGGACCATTATTCTAAAATAGTTCAAAAACAATGTCGTCAAATCATTCACTATATTGTTGAAAAAGTTCAAGCAATGGAAGGGAGGTTGTATTCTGACGACAACTACTTTAGCTTGTTGGATTCTGAGAATATAATTTCTACCAATGTGAAAGCTGATGGTTCGAAAGACTTCATAACTACTCGCTATGAGCACTTAATTACCAAAACCAATGAAGTGCTAGTAAACACATATCCGGACTTGATACAAATATGGGGTAAAATAGCCTTGAACTGGGCTACAACATGCCCTTCTAGGCGGTTAGCTTGTAATTCTTTTCAAGTCTTCCGCTGTCTTCTGCCCAATTTCGATACTGACATACAATTAAATTTAATAGCCAGATTAGTTGGGACCATTTCAGACCAAGAGAAGTACTTATGCGCTTATTCTGTCGAAATACTTGCCACTATAAATGCATACGTTAGGACTATGGAACCTTCTGAACTCATGCTTTATCCTCAATTATTTTGGACTTCAGTCGCGTGTCTCACTACAGTTCATGAAGAAGAATTTTTATATGCCGTGAAAATTACGTATGATTATCTTAAAAGGACAGAACATCTTCCAGAATTTCCACAACACTTAATAGACTCCTTACCGAATTCATGGTATGAGAAGTTTGATGGCCTCCAGCTATTAGTGTTGAGAGGTTTTCGATCGACAAAATCATTTGAATCTTCGATGCGATTGTTCATGCTCCTTATGACTTACGGAGATAATGATATAGTTGGGAATGGCGAATTTAGGCTTGTAACTTGTCTGTTGGTTTCATTGCCAGCGATGCTGACAACGTACGAAACAGCAGCAAAACTATCGTTTAGTTTGGATGAATTTTGTGATAAGTTGACGAGTTTGGCATATCTTTACGAGAATGTTGAGTTAATTGAATTGATAAAAACGTTTATGAACAGACAGTTTAGGAGCTCAGATGACTTCTTAAAATGTGCTGTCTCATATATAACGTCTAACTTTTTTGAAGATTTCGTTTTGGAAATCATAACGGTTCTTTCCATGTTTTTATCAAATAATATGCCATGGATTCGGAAATCTACGTTGAGGATTTTGGATAGCATACTACCAAGACTACAATTTGATAATACAACATGCAGTAGTCTCGAGCTGAACTTAATATCCCCTTTACTCAGATTGTTATCCACTGATTATGTGATGGATGCATTAAAACTTTTGACTATGCCATTATCTATATCAGGACCCTCAGATGTACAGACATTCAAGTTGCTAATGGTTGATCCAAAAACCAAGAGTACTGACGCCAGGTTTACTCACTTTAGCGAAATTCCAGATGAAACTGGTTGGTCTGAACCTGACCCTGATTATGCAACAACATTGACTAAAAAGAATGTGCATACCATTTTTTATACATGCCCTGAAACAGGCGATTCCCTGAAAACACCTGAAATCCGATTTCATGCTGAAGAGGTATCAAATTATCCTCGACATATTCCCACAAACAGCCGGGGATCTTTAGGAGAAAATTCTTTAGGAGAACTGGTAACTACTTTACATAGCCTTGATGCTTTCTTTGCAGAAGATAAAGGTGAGCATTTGCCCGAATCAAGCGATTTGTCAGATCATGGTACAGTTGTGTACAACGATACTACTGATGACTACGACGACCAAATAGTCTCTATACTTTCAGGTAATCTGAAACGTGAAAGGGAAGGTTGGATCCCGAATGAATCCAGTGTATTTGGGAATTTCGTTGCACCAGAAGAGACTAATGAATCAATAGACTCGTCAACTGGTACCCCAGGTCGTTCAAATAAAGCATCGCTTATGTCAAAGTTGAAACCTCTGTATTTTTCTGACAATGAGCCAAGTTATCCGATTTTGAATCGGATTGATAATTTTTCTGATTTTCGTCCTTCGCTAGACGAGCTTCGACAACCTACTGATTCCAAGGGTTTAACTGATTGGAATATGGAAGAATCGGATATTTTAAATTCAAAATTTCCGTCTAATGAGCTACCATTACATGAAAACTATTATCATTTGCGGACTATGTTCCATGCGAATGAAAGCAATAATTCTTTGAATCATTCTTTCGGGTAAAGACAGAGAGAAACACGAAAGGAAAAAGATGATTCACCCATAATTTTTTTGATATGGCTTTTTGTACTATTGAAGTTATGCTGTTATGAAGTGGAATTTTAGCATCGTGCATATATTTACCGTTTTATTTATTTTCATTTTGTTTGTATGTCTATGGACGTTATATAGTTTCGCGTCTTGATGACTGGCGGTAAGTCAAAAGACTTTATACGTGAATAATAATATGTATTTAAATTTGTTTTATCAAAGCATTCATTCGTTTTATTTCGTCTCATTATACTACTAAACTTTCATAAGAGCATCTAGTAGATTCGCCTTCATGACAATACATGGTGGTCTATTTATCTTAATTCTATTTAGAATTCCAAACTTTTCTTTTGTTGACTCGTTGAGAGTTATCATCAAGTTCAGTAAGATTATCAAGCTAATGGAGATTCTGGTACTCGAAACCGTTATGTTGCAGTTGTATTCTATATTTTTATAACGAGAATCGGTGTATAATATCACTACTTCGTTGAACCCTTAGTATGATTATTATAGTGAGTAAGCATGAAATCTTCGCAAGTATTCGATATACCTTATATTATGGGTGTGTGTGAGTCCTGCCGACTGCACATTACTTTCATCGTCAGTGAAGAAATATAGTAGAAAAGATGAATCCCGAAGACATTAACAAGTCTTCAAAAGGTGATGATGAGATGATTAAAGATGAAAGCGTAAAAACGCCATCTTCTAATGAAAAAGATCAAGCAACTTCTGTTAAAGAAAGAAATGATGTGGTGGATTTGGTAAGTAATCTTAGTATACGAAATTTAAACGCTAACATATTTACAGTCTGAAGAAGACTTACAACTAAAAACAGATTTAGACATGCTTGTAGAACGAATTCAAGAAAACAACCTAGACTTAATGAGTTCCATTCTTACACAATTGAAAGAAATTATTAGAACCTCTACGTCCTCCATGACAGCGGTTCCTAAACCTCTTAAGTTTTTACGACCCCATTATTCTACTTTGACGAAGACTTTCGACTCCTGGAGCGAGGGGCCTTTGAAAGTCCAATTTGCCGATATCCTTTCTGTTTTAGGAATGTCGTATAGTGATCCTAGCAAACGGGAATCATTAAAATATCGTTTGCATGGTGTTACTAGTGATCCTTCTGTGTGGGGTCACGAGTATGTTCGACACCTGGCAGCTGAAATAGGAGCTGAATTTGTTGAGCGTCAAGAAAAGGATACAGCAACTGATGACCTTATGGACCTTGCACTTCTCATTGTGCCTTTCTTTTTGACTCACAATGCTGAAGCTGATGCTATCGATTTATTACAAGAATTAGGCGCTGTTGAGAAAGTCACCCCTTATGTTGAAGCCGATAATGCGTCTCGTGTATGCCTATATATAACAAGTTGTGTAAATTTGCTCCCATTTCCCGAAGATGTGGCCATGCTTAGAACTGCTCATGCTATTCATCGAAAATTCAATCAACTTACTCAAGCATTGAATGTTGCTATTCGTCTTGATGATATGTCCTTAATTCGCGAGGATTCCGAGGCAGCCGAGGATCCACTGTTAAAAAAGCAGTTAGCATATATTTTAGCAAGACAACGGATCCCTTTCGATATGGGTGACGAGGAGTTAAATGATGCTTTAAACAACATTCATTTGTCTGATCACTTTCATTATCTTGGAAAGGAACTTAGCCTTATGGATCCTAAAGTTCCTGAAGATATTTTCAAAAGTCACTTGGAAGTGGCCCGGACAGGCCTTGGGTCATCCGGCGTTTACTCGGCTAAACAGAATTTAGCTAATACTTTAGTAAATTCTTTCGTTAATGCTGGATACAGTAATGACCGACTTGTTTTGGTTGACGATGAAAAATCATCTTGGATTTATAAAAACAAAGACTCCGGTATGATCAGTGCTACTGCTTCTATCGGATTATTGCAGCTATGGAACGTCGATATGGGTCTGTCATTACTTGACAAATACCTTTACTCCTCAGAGGAAAATGTTAAAGCAGGAGCTTTATTGGGAATTGGTATAACAAACGTTGCCGTTCGTAACGAGGCTGACCCTGCATTGGCTATTTTATCTGAGTATCTTGAAACAGGATCTACAAAACTTCGTGCTACAGCTATTCTTGGATTAGGTTTGGCGTACGCTGGATCTAATCGTGAAGATTTACTTGATATGTTCGCCCCCATTGTCACTGATGTGAAAGCACCAATGCAACTTTCCTGCTTAGCAGCATTAACACTAGGATTAATCTTTGTCGGTACATGCAATGGTGATGTAGCCAGTACTATTCTTCAAACTTTAATGGAGCGCGAAGAAGCTGGACAGAATGATAACTGGGGCCGTTTCATGGCTCTTGGTCTTGCATTGCTGTTCATCGGTAAGCAAGACTTGGCTGATGCTACCATCGAGACATTAAAGGCTATTGAAGGTGACATTGCCAGACAAGCAGAAATTCTGGTTGATGTCTGCTCTTACGCTGGAACAGGTAATGTCCTAAAAATTCAAAAGTTACTGCATATTTGCAGTGAACCACTCAGTGCCGACGCAAAGGAGAGTGAGAAGAGCGCACAGTCATTGGCAGCTTTGGGTGTTGCTGTAATTGCAATGGGCGAAGACATTGGTGCTGAAATGGTTACTAGACAATTTGATCACATGATGCATTATGGTGAACCATTTATTCGAAAAGCTGTTCCTTTGGCGCTTGGTTTACTTTCCGCTTCAAACCCTCAAATGAGAATTTTTGATACTCTTTCTAGATACAGTCACGACAACGATCTAGATGTCGCCTATAATGCAATCTTTGCTATGGGTCTCGTTGGTGCTGGTACAAATAATGCTCGTTTAGCTCAATTACTTCGACAATTGGCTAGTTACTATCACAAGGAATCAAATGCACTGTTTATTGTACGCATTGCTCAAGGGTTACTTTACCTTGGAAAGGGAACTATGTCGTTGAATCCATATCATACTGATCGCCAGATTCTCGGTCAGACAGCGTTTGCTGGTCTCATGACAGTTGCGCTTGCGATGCTAGACGCAAGCTCATTAATCCTTGATTCTTCACACTGGCTATTGTACAGTATGACTTTGGCTATGAGACCACGGATGCTTATCACACTTGGCGAGGATGGACAGTATCTTCCCGTCAGTGTACGCGTTGGTCAAGCAGTTGATGTTGTTGGACAAGCTGGTCGCCCAAAGGTTATCACCGGTTGGGTTACTCACACAACGCCTGTGTTACTACATCACAACGAAAGAGCAGAGCTCGCAACCGAAGCTTATACGCCAATGACTACCCTAGAAGGAATTGTGATTCTGAAAAAAAATAATATCGAAGACATTGAAATGACTGCTTAGATGATACCAAATCAATGGATGAAAGACAATATATGTATTAATGTTGGACTAACAACTGTCCACAAAAGTTGTTTATATTTCTGTTGGTTAGTTGATAGTTTATTAAATCCAATATTTTTATGAAAAATAAACATCTATTCTATTTTATTCTACCTTAAGTGTTTGTGTACGAACTGTACAATCGTAACAGTGTTCATCTATGACTCAAGTCGTACTGTATACTACACCAAGGTCACTTTATCGTCGAAATAGGAATGTGTCTAGATTTTTATCTGCTTCGCACAGAATGACCTAACAGTTACAACAAAAAAATACACGACTTTGAGTAAATGTATTAGTGGACGTGTCCTAAATATTAGAATGTTTCAACTAATAAACTTAGGAATGTTATAGATAAAAAAGGCGAGAATTGCAAAACAATATATTCAGCGACACCGGTATTTACTCAGAACGAAGTAATGCCTGCGTAGAAAATATTTCTAATTATTAACTTCAAAAGAATTAGATAACGAGAAAAATTGAAGAAGCGATACGTCGCACAAAGGAGGACTGAGCAAAAATGACAGTACTAGATGGTCATACTTGAGTCGTTTCAGCGTAGGTATGATCAAACTTCTACGCAAATTTTTCAAGGACTTGCAGCCTAAATGACTGTCCTACCTAGAAGGTCACGAATAATTGATAACCCGTACAAAGGCAATCCGCTGAAATGGAATCATGAGGTCGTCATGAGGTGAAATCAAGCTGTGATAAGGCTATGGATGATTTTATTTATATAGCCAGTCTTGGTTCAAGCTAGAGCAAGCAGTAAAAGTCTATTGTAAGACTTAAGGATCTGTGCAGTAAGGAGCTACCTTTAAACCTTTTGTTGTTTCTTGTACCTTTCTTTAGCAACTGCCGAGATTACCGTCTCTTGTTTTTGGTATTATAAACATGATCTTCTCCACTCTTTCCAAGCTCATACTGCTAGCGGCAGCCATGCAGGTTCAAGGTCAAGCTCAAGCTCCGTTTGGGAACACTACTAGCACGGCTGTTTCTTCCCCTGCTGCAATCGAAACTGGTGCTAATAGCACCAGTCTTCCATCCAGTGCTCCTGTCGATACGGTCAGCTCTTCTCCTGTTCCCACTTCAAACAGCACTTCACCCGGCTATTCCGTAAGTAGCCTTAACGCAAGTAGTCCTATTCCTACTAGCCCTGTCACCAATGTAAGTAGCACAAGGGGACCAATTGGCGCTTCCTCAAACAGCTCACTCCCTTCGTTTCCTGTCACAAGTAGTGCCAATGTAACCAGTACTCCTTACTTCCCTACTTCCAACAGTTCTATTTCAACAGGTGCTCCTGTCCCTACTTCTAATAGTTCTGTTTCAGCTGGCGCTCCTTTCCCCACCGCGAACAGTTCTTCTCCAGTTACTTCTTCTTCTCTTAATACGTCCGACAGTACTGCTCCCACAGGTAGCGCTAATGCAACTATTGTACCTGTTTCAGGCGGCGGAAACAGTACTGTCAGCGCCCTTCCTACAAGTGGTAAGAACTCGTCTGGTACAGTAATCCCTCCTGGCGTTTCTAGTACACCATTGAGTTTGAATTCCAGCAGTTCTTTCGTATCCAGTAGCTCGGCAAGCGGAAATTCCAGCAGAGGATCTTCACCTATACTTGCTGGTAACACTACCAGCGTTCCATCCGCTGCCACCCAAGCATTGCCATTGAAGGGCTTTGTTGCTACCTTTGCTTTACTCGTTGTGTCTATTGCTTTTATAATCTAAAAGTACTAATCTTAGCAGCCACTATTTAATTCCAATGAGTATTGCGAATCATAATGAGCAATAGAAGGCTCAAGTCTAGAGTTTCTTATTTCGACTTTATTATTTTATATTTTTTATATTTTTTGTTTCACAAATCATTTTTAGTGTACGTACTTTTTTCTTTTTACTTAATCTTTTTTATTGAACCTTTTTCGTCGTAATGGCTGTTAGCTACATAATTTTCCTTTTTTTTTTTTTTTTTAAAAAAAATAACATGTCTCTCTAATATCACTTTGTAGAAATACGAGTTAACGCAAGATAGAAACAACTTGTTTTATTAGGAAAATATAGAAGCCAGTAGAGACGGAGGAGGAATCAAGGATTATAAAGTTGCCTCTCACACTTGCGTTTGAAGTGATCAATATTCCCAAAAAAAAAATAAAAAGCAAGATACAAAATGAGCAGTTGGATAGGAGAGCACGCACAATTAGTCAAGAAAAAGAAAAAGAAAAAAAGATAAAAATCACATACGCAATTCAGTGATGGGGGATTGAAATAGCAATTCACATAATTAAAAATGTTAAATGAGAAATCGAAAGAGCATCCACTTTATTTCGCATTGCCTTGGGATGCTTCATTATACGGTTTAAAAGAAATATTAATGATATAGAGTGAAACCATTATTCAAATTATGCTTTAGATTAGTGGGTAGCGTCTACTTCATTGCAATATTCATCATAAGCTTCCTTGGTTAACAAGCCTTCAAGTTCCTCTGGAGAAGAGAGTTTCAGTTTACAAAGCCAGCCCTCACCTTCTGGAGCTTCACCGGCTATTTGAGGAGAATCGGTAAGGGTTTTATTGACCTCTGTAATTTCACCTGTTACGGGAGAGTAGACATCACTAGCAGATTTCACAGACTCAACGGAGCCAATACCATCACCTGCTTCAATGGAGGATCCTTGTTCCGGAAGCTCGACGAAAACGACTTCACCAACGGCATGAGCGGCGTACTCTGAAATACCAACGGTACCCGTATCACCGTCTACTTGAACATATTCATGTTGCTTTGTGAAACGTTTGGTGGAATAAAACTTTGCTGCTCTCCATTGAAAGGCATTGAGAGAGCCGGTAATGGAGCTACAAGAAGAACGTACGTGAAAAGGAGATGCTGCCTTGAGAGACAAGGCAGAGCGAATGGATCCAAGACCAGAACGGCAAATACGAGAAGCAAGCATTATTTTTCAGTGAATAGAAATAAAGAAATGTGTGGTGGAAAGATGAAATTCGAGTAAGGGCGTTGAACTGGATGAAGCATTTCTTCGGGTTTTTTACTCCACGACCAAAAGTCACTATCGCAAAGATGCTTTTTGATCAAAGCTGAATTTTTCACATTTATAGTGTATTTCCTTTAAAATTTTTTACCAATTCAATAGTTAAATTTTTTGGGGTCGCTTTTATACCTTTGCTTTGGAGGTTTCAATCATTGAGAAATTGTATTTACAAGAGAAACAAATTCGAAACAAAATCTTCTAATAGTAATGGAGTTCAACAAATAAACACGACTAACGGTAAGAGATATTTTGTTGTTGCGAATACAAAAAGTTATGTTTATCTGTGTACGGACCTGAAAGTAAACAAAGGTTTAAGTAAGGTAGAAAAAGAAAAAGTAGAGTATAACAAGTTTAATTAACGAATTTGTACTCAAATAACCAAGTCATTTCCGCTCAAGTCTGTTTAGCCAAGGTCAATTTTTGGGTTATGAATCCTCTCCTTCGCTGAATCACACTCACTCACTACTCAGACAAAGGAAGGTAACTGTCTGTCTTAGCCACACTGCCAGCATTTAAAGAAAGAGTGAGTTTGAGTAAAGCATACCTTTTTCCTTTTATTAATTCTCAATTTCATTCATATTTCATATATCGCTAGGTTTGCTATAGTATTATCTTAATTTATGGTAAGCTACCAGAAAGCTATTCATTGAAGAAGTAAATTGCCTCTGCTTGTTCATATTGGGCATTTTTTCTCCTTTTGGATTCTTTTTACCGTTTTGTTTTGGAGGTAGACCATATCGTTAGGTTTGACGATTCTTGCTTTTTGTATATATCCTCCTCTTTGCTAATTGGGCTCGCTGTCTTGTTTTTTTATATTTGTTTTTCTAGGTGAAAGTGCCAAAGAGAAGAATTCGAATTGAATTCCCATAATTTGTATAATTATTGACATATTTCGTCTGGAACCAATACTATTCCAGGTTTTCTTTTTTTTTGCATTGGATTTCATTTTGTGAGCAAATTAAGCATCTTCCTTTTCTACCATAATGATTTTGTTTCACAGAAAATTCAAACGAGTCTTTATCGCTGTCAGTTTGATCGCCTGTCTTGTTTTCCTACGATATCGAAATGACTTCCGAGGCGTCTTGGGCGTTTTGGAAGCCTCTGTATTCAAGAACCCTTTTGCTGACCATCAAACAAAGTACTTTGATCGTTCAAGTGTCCCTAACCCAGAGCGTAGTCAATGGCTTCCTGACGGTCGTGTAAACGCCGCTTTTGTTAGTCTTGCTCGTAACGAAGACCTGAGAGATATGGTCCAATCTGTCCAGCGTTTAGAGCGTCGTTTTAACCATAAGTATCATTATCCATGGGTATTTCTAAACGATGAGGAGTTTAGTGAAGAATTTGTTAGACGGATTAACGAAACAGCTTCTGGTCCTGTCGAATTTGGTGTTATTCCTAAAGAACATTGGCAGATGCCTGAGACAGTGGACCTACAAAAGATGCACGACAATTGGGATAAACTTCAGGAAAAAAGTATACTTTATGCCAATTCTGAATCGTATCGTCATATGTGTCGCTTTGAATCTGGCTTCTTTTACCGTCATCCACTTGTTAAGAAGTATGAATATTACTGGCGCGTTGAGCCCAGTGTAGACTTTTGGTGTGATTTGGATTTTGATCCTTTCGCTTATATGAAACAAAACAATAAAGTTTATGGCTTTACCATCACAGTTACTGAATACGCTGAAACTATTGCAACTTTGTGGGAAAATACTCGTAATTTCCTGAAGCAGCATCCAGACACTCTCCATCCTAATAATTCTCTGAATTTTATATCTGATAATAATGGCGAAACCTATAATAATTGTCATTTTTGGTCCAATTTTGAGATTGCCAGAGTTGATTTCTGGGAAAGTGACGCTTACGCAAAATATTTTGACCATTTGGATAAGTCCAACGGATTTTTTTATGAACGTTGGGGTGACGCTCCTGTTCACAGTATTGCTGCTGCTCTTTTCACAGATCGTGACTCAGTACATTTTTTCAATGAAATCGGATATTGGCATCCCAGCAGTGGACATTGTCCTCTTGATGACCCAACTCTTGCAAAATGCGAGTGTAGTCCATACGATTCAATTGATCATAACGGCTGGAGCTGTTTAAACAAGTATTATGATGCTTTTAAAATGCCTTATCCTGCTAACTGGCACTTGTACAGAGGGGGATAATTGCGCCTGTCATGAAATAGGGTTTTTATTTTTTATTTTGTTCTTGTTGTACTTTCTTGACTCTTTCTTATCCATACCTATATTATGCATATCATTCGTCTGCAAAGTTTTAAGTATTCACTTTGTGTACTCCCTTATTTTCCTTCTTTATTTTTTTTTTTTTTCTCACAGTGCTACTAAACAATTTTCTTTTTACAAATTTAATTGAGAACTTAATTCAATTCTATGATTTTAAAACTTGTAGCTCTATATCTTTGTCATGTTCACTATTTTCCAATTCATGCAGTGGCACGTTCTCAGTCCTTGGAGTTGCTGAAGCTGGTTGATTCATACTTTTTAAGTACGGTTTCATTAGTAACAGATCTTTCCGCGTTATTAGTCCAATTAAAACTCCATCTTTCTCAACGTGTATGACTTTTGGACAAAGAGCCTGAAAGAGAGTACTAACATTTGACACTGACTGATTGTATAAAACACTAATTGGTTGTAAATCCATGTAACTTGATAAATCAAAACCATTTGAGTGTGAGCCGGAAGAATTCTCACCCATATCATCCATTGGTATAGAAGCTTTAAAACAAATCCCTTGGTCGTATGTAAAGGTTGAGTTCTTTTTAATTTCTTCAAACGCTAACATAACTGAACTCCTCTTAATATAACCAATCAGTTCAAACGATTTCGTATTATTGACTATAGGATATCCACTGAACGGATAACTTTTCATAGTTCTAAATAACCATCTCCAAGTAATTCCGCTTGATGGTATGGCTATTATATTTTTTGACATGATCGTCGTCACCGGAAAGAAAATATCTTCATCTTCAGAATAAATATTGTTTGATTCTTGAAATGGTATCCCATTGAGCTTGATGCTTCTGTCTGCTATGCCCTGTCGGCCAGATAAAGCACCCACGGAATTAGCTATGGCAACCACAAGAACAGTAGGAAGAATAAAATTCAAAGCTCCGGTTAATTCAAACATAATGACTACGACTGTCATAGTCAGATGCATCATACCACTTAAACTTGCAGCAGCCCCCAAAAGGGCATACGTTCCCGGCGTTATACATGAACCAGATCCGTGACAAGCAGAAAAAAAAGAAAGGTTTGGGAACTTTCTATAAAGTATATCAGCAAATAATCCAACCATTCTCCCAAATGTAGCACCAACAGCCATAGAAGGGACAAAAATTCCGGCGGGTACTTTTACACCGTAGGAAAATGCAACAAAAATCATCCTTAATAAGGTTGAAGTTAACAGAACCACTGAGTTTTTCCCTTCATTATTCGGATTACAAAGATCCTTCAATTCGGGAGTATTCATAGCCTTGCAATCTTGAAATAAAAGCTCCATACCTAAGGTCATATCTAATTTCAACCAAGTATTAAGGTAGCTGACTAATGCAGTAACTATTACGATGATAGAGGCGTCCATCACTGGCCATTTATCAACGAAAACTTTCCTTAACTTCTGGATTTTAATGAAGAGCCTCATAACAAACTCGCCATACAACCCTCCAAAAATACCAAGAATTGAAAAGTACAAAAGCTCAAAAAAATGCCAAGAACCAGAATAACGGACTTCGAAAAGAACAAGTTGGCCTGTCCGAAATGGATTAAGTAAATGTAAGGTTGCCACGGCAAACAGGCAGCATGAAAAAGTATACCAAATCATCTTAGAAGTGTATCCAGAAGCCATTTCCTCAATGCCAAACAATACACCACCAATGGGGGATCCAAAAGCAACAGCTACGCCGGCAGCAGCAGAGGAAACATATATATCTCGAAAACTTACTGAATGTAACTTCAATCTTCTAAAGACAGAAGCTATAAAATGTCCCATAGCTGTCGCTAAATGTACGCTCGGCCCCTCTTTGCCAACTGAAAGACCACTTGCAATGGTAAGCGGTAAACAAACACATTTGACTAACAAAACACGAAAAGAAACAAATTCTTCCCTAGAGAATCCATTGATTATAGACTTAATTTCTGAAATTCCACTGCCTGCAGCCAGCGGAGAGAGATCTCTGACAACAATTGCTGATATTATAATGAAACCCAGAGCAAGTAAAGTATAAACCAAATAATTTAAAATGAAAGAATCACTCCATTGAATCCACGTAGTGCAAGTAGTACCTAAGAATATTAGTAAATAATGGGAATATGATTTGCTAACCTGCTTCTTCACTGTACATGCAGCAAAACTTCTCATTGAAGAGCCACCTAGACGAACAGTATCCTCTTCTTATATCAGAAAGGAATGAAGTAATCACATTTAGCATATAAGCTGATGCCCCAATGCTAACTCCTATAATACAGACAATAAACCAAGAATGACCTGCGTTCCAGAGTCTCCATAAAACGGACCAGTTGCTATTGTCTATACTTTCTTTGTCGCTGAACGCCTGAAAGGTTTCTTGGACTCGATCTAAGGGAACATAGTTAGTCGAAATCAAGATAATCACTGGTTACTTACCATCAGTTATGAAATATTTAAAACTTTGACCCCATTTGGATAATAAGGAATGTCTATCAGGTTCATGCTCTATAATAAAATCTGACTCACCAGAAAGTAACGATTCTGTGGATTCCCGTTTTCCCTGAAAGTGCATTACCTCTTTACCTGCAAAATGAAAACAACAACCCTGTGCATAAAAGGTAATGATACCAGAAGTCCCTACAATTAAAAAATGGTTGTATATTATTAGTTTACAGACAAGTTGCAATGTTGTCTCAACATAATCAAAACAATGTTTGGAGAAGTACGGATTTCGAGTTGTCACGGTTCACAGCAACATGAAGTGTTACAGTTTAAATAATCTACTATATGTTCAGATTTTCAAATTAATACAATACAAATCTTTTATATTTTTCTGAATAAAATAATCAATTGAATTTGTTAAAAAAAGCACAGCTTTCTTATTCCTGAATAACTAAAACTTACAGTAAAGATTGAGTAACCATTAAAGGGAAATCCTCATTCTGCATTAAATACGATAACAATTCCTTCATGTAACAGACGCGTATACGCTTCGCTTCTTGGTATAATAAAACCTAATACATAGGGACCGCATCAACTGACTGAATTTACAAGTTCTTTCTTCCAGATCTTTCTATATATTATAGATATTAAAAAAGAAATGGTAGAATCGCTCTAAACAATCATATTAGTAATGAGAACACAAGACAGTGGATAAATGTTTTACATACCCAGCACCTAAACCAACAACAATACCCGTTAAAGCACGAACTTTTCTCTTTTCGTAGTGAATTTCTGTTTCCAACTTTGAGATTCTGGATTTCTTAACAGGTACCATAGCAGCCTCATTGCTCTCTTTTGGTTGGGTTTCTTCATATTCGTCACGACTTCTCTTTTTTGAACCAGGAATAGAGGGATGAGGGAGGTGGATAGAAGTCATGGCTTTCTTTTCGAAAGCTTCTAAGGGTTTTTTCACCTGTTGTGTTACGTCTGAAACACGACGATTTACGTCCGATCGAATCTTTCCTAAAAGTTCTGAAGGTCTCACTGGAGTCCGAATTTTCCTAGAAATGTCGGAAAAGGGTTTCTTTTCTTCATCTTCTTCTTCTACCCCTTCTTCTTCCTTTGAATCTATATTCTCATCCTTTGATTTTCTTTTCATCTTAGGCTCTTCATGTGAAGGCTTTTCTGAAATGTTGGTTTCTTCTTGCTTCTCATCAGTTTTTCCTTGCTCTTCCGATTGCTCTTTCTGTTCTTCTTCATTAGGAACAGTACCAGTCAAAGAAGAAGAAGCAGGAGAACTATCTGTAGTAGAAGAAGTGGGTTTGTTGGTATCGTCTTTTCTGGTGAAAGCCTCCTGATTATATTTCTCGGATTTTTCACTTTTAGGGAAAACTGACTTTGTTGGAGACTCAGAAGATTTTAATTGGTTTTGCGAGGATTTCGTCTTAAAAGACTTGTCTAAAGTTGAAGGGCTAGCACCTGCTGGTTGATGGACTTCAGTTGGATGAGAGCGGGCAGGAGTAGCATAAGTAGAAGGAGTGGTGGAAGCCTCCAATAATGCTTTTATAAAAGGAGTCATACCATAATCCTTGGCTAAAGTTAATGCGTCTTTGGGGGAGACCCATAAACCAGAAACTTGCTTTTCCTCGACAGGATTTAAGTTTTCACGGATCCATTCCATCTCAGAATCTTCTTCCTCTTGCTTAGCTGTCGGGAAAGCAGAACGGAACCTGTAAGGAATGGATGTTAATATTATACTAGAAGCTATCTTCTAAAGTACGAACTTACATGGAGGTTGCACTTATATTAGAATTCTTGGCCATACGCATCAGAAAATGTGGTCTACATGATTAGTGAATGTCATCTTCGTTAATCGACGTTTACTTACAGCTTGGAAATAGGATTGTTGCACTTGAGACGAACAAAAGTAGCCGGTCCATCAGGAAATTCAATCACCTGCGAGCGACATTTGCTGATTAAAGTGGTATCTGTAAGTTAGCTCTTAAACTGTGCAGCTATACATACATTCTATTGTATCGTCGTCATAAAGAGGATTTCTAACCGTTAGATATTTTCTAACTTTGGATCTGCAAGTACCTTTCAGCAGGAAGCACTCTTCCTTCCTTTGTATTTTCCATTTCGATATTAAGCAATATAATTATCAAGTTGTAAATTGCTCACACTAAAACACTTTTCTCAATGTAGTCGTTATATGGGTTGAGACGACGTAAAACATGTGTTGTAAAATGTTAGAGCACACAAAGCTCTATAAGGAAATGTAACGACAATTTAAATAAGTAGGAAATAATTGGATGTGATTTTTTTTGTTTACTGTTTGTAGAAAAACGACATATTCAGCGCATTGAGAAGTGATAAATTTAAAAAAATTTTGATTAAATAGTCTTATTATATTTGTACTGCCCTATAAAAATTTATATCATACTTGGAATCAGTTTGCTAAGAAATTGGGTCCTAGTTGCCTATATTGTTTAAAACGGTAAATACAATATTTTTTATTCCTATTTTTTTAAAAGAATGATTTTTGAATTATATTGACACTTTATTTAAAAGTTTCTGAACATATTTCCAAAAAGTAATACAGAAAACAAATAAATAAATAAATAAACAAGAAAAAGAATCTTATAATAATAATGTGGTAAGTTAAGCGAACGAGTCACATATTATCCCTTCGTTTGTAGCAGCTTAATTGAACTAGTGATGAATTTCCTACGTCAATATCAACAACACCTTTTTTAACACAAGAGCCATTATGATTGTACTGCTGGGAAAATATGTTGAACCATTAGGTCTTAGGAAAAATAATCGTTTCACGTAAGAGTGATGTATATAATTTAATTATTTTTCTTGTAAATATATTGCTGTTCTGTATGCCTGCTTGTACTTGAAGTTTTTAAAAGCTTTCAAGTAGGCGAAAATCCTTGTAGGATTGCCATTGAACAAGGAACTGCGTTTTCTTTATGTTATATGCTTCGTCAATTGCACGAATTTTATCCCTTCCGAGTTCTTCTGTCACAAAAACTTTATAAAAGGATTATGCCACTCAGACAAACCACGAAAAGAAAAAAAGTTCAGAGCTATGAGTCGAACGATGCTCCTTTATCTGATGCGCATACTCAGAATATATCCCTAAATATTGAAACTAACGGGCAGCATTACCATGTAACAAGAAATAAAAGCTCTGAAAATCGCGCACCTTTGCAAAAGTCGGAGACCTCTCCAGTGTTTGAATTGGCTGTTCCTGGATTAAGGCGTTCAAAAAGAGGGAAAAAACCAGTTGATTATCGGACAGGATCAGAAACAGAGCCAGAGGATGAGAATCCTCTTGTCCCAGAAAGCGAAATTAAATCATATACCAGTGAAGACTCGGAAGCTTCTGCAATAGATGGAAACGGTTCGTCTTCCTCTGACATAGATGAGGATAAAACTTTGCTTTCGAAAAGTAGTTCCCAAGGAGGCACCTCAACAAGAAGGAAGCGATCGAAAAATGAATCGCCTGAGGCGTCCTTGGAAGAACCACAAGCTGTCCGACCTATCTTTGATTGTCAAGACAAACCACTTCCTTGGAAGGGGCGTCTTGGTTACGCGTGTTTAAACACTGTATTAAGGCTTTCCAAAGAAAGTGCGTTTTGCTCGCGAACTTGTCGAATAGCTACAATTCAAAAAGAATCTCTTCAGTTTGCCAAGGATTTAGGCATAAAAAATACACAAGACTTGGCTACTCTTATAGAGTGGAACCATAGATTTGGCATTCATTTTATGCGGGTAAGTTCTGATCTTTTTCCATTTGCGAGCCATGGTACCTATGGGTACTCATTGGAATATGCAGATTCTTATTTACAAGCTGTAGGAGAGCTTGCGAATAAGTATAATCATCGCTTATCAACGCATCCAGGACAATATACGCAAATAGCTTCACCGAAAGCATCTGTTGTTGAAAATGCTATTCGAGATCTCTGCTATCACGAAGAAATGTTGTCAAGAATGAAACTGAATAAACAACTAAATTTGGATGCGGTCATCATACTGCACCTAGGAGGATCATTTGAAGGAAAAGATGAGACACTTTCGCGATTTCGTGAAAATTATGCACGCCTTCCTGAAGCCGTCAAAAGACGTTTAGTTTTGGAAAATGACGATGTCACTTGGTCCGTCCAGGATTTACTTCCTCTTTGCCAAGAGTTGAGTATTCCTTTGGTTTTAGACTGGCATCACCACAATGTAGTACCAGGGACTTTACGAGAGGGGACTTTAGATTTGATGCCTCTTTTACCAGCAATTCGAGAAACTTGGACTAGAAAAGGGATAACCCAAAAACAACATTACTCAGAATCAGCATATCCTCTTGCTATATCTGCTATGAAGCGTAGGGGCCATTCTGATCGCGTGTACAGCTTACCTCCCTGTGAACCAGACATGGATTTAATGATAGAGGCTAAAGAAAAAGAGCAAGCAATATTTGAATTGTCTAAAATTTATAAACTAGACAACCCTCCATTCCCAAAGGAGATCGAAGGACCGGATTTTGATGTACTTACAGATGCGTATTATCCTGCTGGTGCAGAACGACGGCTGATAGCTCGCAAACAAAGAAAAAAGAAAGCAAAAGATAATAAGGTGGAAACTGAAGATGATAAAGAGATTAAAGTTGAAGACGAACTAGATACATAAAAAGCCGTTTAAAGTATTTTTTCTCCCTTTGTGCTATACCAGCATACATAGCGACGATACTCCATCGACTTCAAGTTCCAGCAGAGATACTTTTTGTTATATTGTTTTTGGATGAGTAAGTGTGTGAATTCTGACTTTTTACATCAGGAGAAGAAATAGAAAGAATAAAGATATACTTCATCAAATCCAGCAATGTTTTACGACTCCAATAACCAAAGTGAACAAATGTAATGAACAAATTCCTGAACAAGCTAAGTCACTGTATACTATCGTGAGTCGACCAATTTTTGATTTTCAAAAGAAAACCTATGTTGTGTTTACTAATGCACCTTCAATAGAACACGGATATCTACTTTAGTAAAATTCATTATGGCTCGCTATTTTTCGTGGTTGCATTTGTAGCCTTAGTAAATTTCTCGAAAGAGGTTAAATAAAACTATTGAGGCATTACCAAGTTGTATTAAGCTTGTTTATGTCAAATTCAGTAATGAATATAAGAAGCAACATATAGGATTCCTTCGTAAATCTATATATTAATTCCCTTTCCTAATCTATTTTTGAGCATTCAACCATCTACTCCTTTTATATCGTATTTTCGTTTTGTTTTATTATTTCGTTCATATTTAAAGTTAGTACTCAAAGGGAAAAATCTCAAATATGGTTACGAAGCGAACTACCTTTCGATCAAAAGACAAGGAGGTACGGAAAACCAATGACAGTTCCATTCTCTCAAAAGCGTCAGTCGAAAAATGTGGTTACCCAGGATTTAATAAAGAACACAGTTACTACAAGCCGTTTATTACTAAAACTCCAAGGAGATCACCGAGCGTAAACCGAGGTTATTGGACTCGTTGTATAGCGATTAGGTATGCTGTTCAAAAATTTGTAGAAAAAAAAGTCGGAAAACCAAAAGCTATTGTTAATCTGGGAGCCGGATACGACCCACTAGCTTTGCAGCTTCTAAATTCTTACAATGACCGAAGCATTAAAGACATCGTGTTTTATGATGTAGATTATCCAGAGTCTATTGAAAATAGAGTGAACATGATAATGTCTGATGATTTTCTTCAAGGAATAATCTATAACACTGATTCTGAAATCGAAGAACATAACGAGATTCATACCAAAAACTATCATACGGTCGGTTGTAACTTGAAAGAATTAGATCTTCTTCACAAGAAGTTAGAGAAATGCGGTCTTGACTATAATAACACCTCAATACTTTTCGTTTCTGAAGTCGCTGCAGTTTATATGCCTGTCAATGCCTCAGACTCACTAGTGAAATGGATGTCTCAATTTCCAGATGCTCATTCTTGCTTTTTAGAACAGATCGCTCCTGCTGGGTTTAGTCACCCGTTTGCGAAAGTCATGGTTAAACACTTTAATGAATGGGGTTCTCCGCTACATGGTCTTGCCGTATACCATAGTTTGGAAGCTTTAAAATGCAGATGGGCAAACCTGGGCTGGGAACACGTAGAAGTGTTTGATGTTTGCACCTTCTGGAATTTCTTATTGAGTGAAAAATATCGAATAGAATGTGAAGAAACCGAACCTTTCGATGAATGGGAAGAGTTCTACTTCTTTCTTCAACATTATAGTATTCAACATGCCAGCAGTTCTATGGACCAAATGTATAATCTGCTTGAGCATCCGAATCCTTATATGCAATATTACCGTTATCAAATCAATGGAAATGAAATCTCTCCAGTTCACTGTCGAACACAGCTATCAAAGAAGCGTATGGATCTCACAACGGTTGCAACCGAAATAAAGGAAGCTCTTCCTACTTGTCGATCTGCTGCTATCGGTGTTTCTGAAAATGGAATATTGTTCCAAGGAGGCTTGTCACCATCTGGTCGTTCGGACTCTGCGTTCCTTATAAGCGAAAAGCAAAATGTTAAAGATATCTCTAGTAGTGAAGTACGTCCTCGTGTAAGCCATGCAATAATACCGGTAAACAATGGAGACTATATGCTCATAGGAGGCAGAGAGTCACCGATTAAGGCTCTTGATTCTTGTTACTTATACTCAAATGGGTCTTGGAAACAAGAAGCATCTTTACCCTATCCAGCTTTTCGTATTTCAACTACAAAAATTTATTATGAAGATAGAGCTTATGTTTTGCTACAAGCAGGAAAACCACATGGTGGTTGGCTTATTTGGTCGGAGCAAGCGAGGCAATGGTCTCAAGTTCGTTGTACAGAACCGGCTTTAAGTAAGAGTTGGGGTTCTTGTATTCATCATTCTTCAGAGATACAATGCGGATTTTTAATGGGCGGCATGGATAAAAAAAATCATCCTATCGAGGATGTTTGGGAATGGAAACTCGAAAAACAGAAGGATCACTTCGAACTGATTTTTTCACCTTGGAATTTGAGGGAGGATTTGAAGGTTTTACTTGCACGGGTCAACAGTAATCTCATAACTTTTGAGGAGAATAGTACTAAACCAATGATCATTGGTGGAGCAGGCTTATATAAAACAATGAGATGGGAAGAGGAAGCATTTGTCATTAATATGGTTGATCGGCAGATTGAAAACGTTTGTCTAGAAGAAAGCGATTCAAGACAGGTTTTAGTCTCTTGTCAATGCTGCAATTTTGGTGATCTCTTATATGTTTTTGGGGGTGGTTGCATATGCTTTTCTTTTGGATCTTTTATTAATGAAAATGTTCATTGTTTTAAGATTTCTGAGCAATAGAGTTTTTTGGATTTTAGGTCAAAATTAATATTTTTGTTTATAACTGCTTGATTTAGGAAGCATAGAGATAAATGTAATCCTTTTACTTAATCCTAATTTCAAACCCAACTTTCTACGAAGATATCGTTTATAGACCTACTGTTGGTAATTAAATGTCAAGTGAACGAATTTATTAAATAAGATATATCACAGCTATGAATATGAGATAGCAAACATATGGTTTACCCCTACAGTTCTATGCTCTTTACAAGCAAGTTATCCTTAAACATGAACGACACAAAATTTCCGATTTCGTATATCCATGGAAAGTACCTTTTGTTTGATATAGAAGCAATTAAGTATTTTCGCGAAAAGTATCATATTCTTGGCATTCTTTCAGGAACGCTTCCTCAACTTCCTCAACAAAACATTTTTTTGGGTCTTCCTCTCCAGTTAACGAAGGAGGAAGTATATTACTTAGTAAAAAATGGAGCTGCCTTTATTATTGATGATGGAAAAGCCCACAAAGAACATTTTAATAGTTTAACTGATAATGACAAAAAAGCTATTGCTGACGGGCGCCAAAAGATGGCCACTGAACAAATGTTAACGGCACGTACTAAAGAAAACGAAAAGAAGATAGAAATTATGAAGAAAATAAATAAGGATATTCCTTTAGATACTTTGAACTACGATGGCACCAAACCTGTGAATTTAACAATGGTGCCAGTTGATACAAACACAAAAGGGTTAAAAAGCGATTGCTTAGAAGCTTCTTCAATAGGATTACCGGGAATTGAAAGAAGCAGGTATTTGATATTTGAGTCTCTAGTGATGAATGGCTTTTTCCTTAACCCTGGTCTTCGGTTTGGTTGTGATTTTGTTGCATATCCAGGCGATGCTCTTCGGTTTCATTCACACTATTTGGTAAATGGGTATAATTGGGATGACAAGATCCCACTTTTGCTACTTATAGGAGGTGGTCGTTTAGGGACCGGTGTCAAAAAAGCCTGGTTGATCGGAGGGGAACAGGAACCGTGCAATACGGCGGCTTCTGATGACAATAATTTAGGTACAAAATATCGCCAATTTTCAATTGAATGGTCTGGTTTCGGTTAAGCACGCATAAACTACCCGGGGAGATGGGACTTAATATTTATTCGTAATGCAAAACGGTAGTATAACAGTATTAGCTACATGAGTAAATAAATGAATATGAAAAGAGTGGTTAAAATTCTATATTATATACTTTATCCAAAATAAATCCAACGCCTTAATAGCTTCTACCAAAGAGACCCCAAACCTTTGCATGAGAACCGCAGGCGGCACACTTTGTAACATTTTCAACAATAGCATCTTCACCAGCAGGTTGTTCCAAAGGAATACAAAGACTCTTAGCACCCATACTAGGAGCCTTTTCATCTTCGGGCTCATCACCGTTAGCTTGACGAGCACTATTCTTCTTAATATCCTTTTCACAAGGAGTAGTGTTGCACCAAGGAATAAGAACAAGGTTCTTCTTATTCAAAGCGGGAACGAAGTCTTCCCATTTCTTAACACGGACAATATGAGAATCGAATTGTTTCTTGGCAGTCTCGTACATGCTGGTATGGATAGTCTTCAACAAGTCAGAGATTCTTTGTTCAAGGTTGTCCAAAGGAACAGCGATCTTCTCAAAAGTATCACGACGGACGGCAGTGACTTGGTTCTTCTTAGCATCATTAGGACCAAATTCAAGACGAAGAGGAACACCCTTCATTTCCCAGTGAGCAAACTTATAACCAGGAGTGTAAGAACGTAAATCGGCTTCGGCACGAATGTCTGCATCAATGAGACGGGAAGCGAGTTGTGCACAGAAACCTTCAATGTTCTTGCGCTCTTCATCAGTGGTTTTGTTAGTAATACCGCAAGGGACAACGACGGTTTGAACCAAGGCAACGGGAGGAGGTAATTTCAAACCCTTATCATCACCGTGAATCATGACAGCAACACCGATGGTACGAGTAGAGATACCCCAAGAGTTTTGCCAAACATTAAGCTTAGGGCGTTCTCCGGTAGAACCGACTTCAGCATTAGGATCCTCAACGACAATGTTGAACATCTTGGAGAAGTTTTGACCAAGACCGTGACTAGTACCACCTTGGATACCACGGCCGGTAGTAGGAATGTAACCTTCCACAGTAGTGGTGAACATACCGCCAGCGAACTTTTCGTTTTCACTCTTAATACCTCTGACAACGGGGACAGCCAACAAATCGCTATAGACGCGAGCATACAAGTCCAAAATTTGATAAACTTCCTCGTTGGCAGAATCCAAGGTCATGTGGGCGGTATGACCTTCTTGCCAAAGGAACTCACGGGTTCTCAAAAAGGGTTGAGGATTCTTGAATTCCCAACGAACGACGGAGTTCCATTGGTTCAAACGGAGAGGAAGATCACGGTGGCTACGAATCCATTTAGCGTAGTAGGGATACATAACAGTTTCGGAGGTAGGACGAATGGCAATGGGCTCTTCCAACTCAGTGCTACCAGCGCGGGTCACCCAAGCGACCTCAGGTGCGAAACCTTCAACATGATCTTTCTCCTTCTCTAAAACCTTTGAGGAAACAAAGAGAGGAAAGTAACCGTTACGAACACCAAGCTTCTTAATTTGTTTGTCGAACCATTGTTGGATAGCTTCCCAGATGCTGAAAGACCAAGGCTTTAAGATGTAGCAACCGGAAATGTCATAATACTCAATCATGTCGCTCTTGGTTAAAACCTGTTGGTACCAGTTGGGGAAATCGACATCTTTGCGAACGGTGATACCGATCAAAGCGGCGTTTTCAATGGCAGCATCATTTTTAGAAACATCGGCCTTCTTTTGAGTAGCAGCAGGCTTGGATTGTTCGGCGGGCTTGGCGGGAGCGGAGAAATCGACAACGACAGGGGTAGCGCCGATGGTCTTTAAGTAAAATTCAATAGCGGCGGCAGAAACGAAAAGAGTCTTTTCGCTAGAGGAAGGATGGACGGCCAAAAGACCTCCATGGTTGATGAGATTCTTGTCTAAAACAACATGAACCTTGTTGGCATTTTGTTCATTAACAGAGAAAACACCAATGTCCGCGGGAGGAATGCCAAAAACCTCTTCCACCAAATCAGCGGCAGCTAAACGAGCTTCCTTGGCACCGACGGCCTTGGCAGCAGCGCTAGAAGGAGTAGAAGTGGATTCTAAAGCGACCACGAGAATTGGGACGACAGCCTGAGACTTTGCGGTTTTGGGCTTCAAAACCACAGTCTTAGTCAAAGTGTGAGAGGGGACATTGTTCAAAGAGGACAATGTTTCAGACCAAGCGGTACCATTCAAAACCTTTTGATGGTCCAATACAGCAAAGTCTTCAGTAGTAAGCCCTTTTAATTTGGTAATCAAGCTGTCCACGGACATATTCGTGATGGGAAAAATTTGATGGTTCTGTTTGGAGGTAAAAGAATCGATTGACCTTGAATGTGGTGGATGCAGTGTGGGGGTTAGAGAGAGGAAGGAAGATAAAATACAGTAAAAGGAGGAAGGTTGAAAAAGAAAAAAAGACAGGATAAAAAGAACAAGATTTAACAAGAGACTATTTTAATAAATTGTAGAATAAGAAAACAAAGGGGAATTGAGAACTAGAAGAGTGGATTGTTGCAGAGTAGAAAAAAGAAATTTATAGGCAATAGGATGAAAAGTATATTTAGTGAATTAGAAAATCTCAAACGAGAACTATGAAATAGAATAAGAAACAAACCAAATTATTATAATAAAGATAGCATTACAGCTGAAAAGATTAGAATATGGATGATTCATAAAAGTGAAACCAGCTGTTGAACCCATGAACCGATTCATACCGACAAAAGAAAAACGATTTAGTAAAAGGGGAAATGTCAAGGAAGAAGAGAGACAGAGAGAGACAGAGTAGGATAGAATTGAATCGAATCGAATAGAATGCTTGTAGGAAAAAGGACAAAACAGTTTCTAAAAATACACATGCTTGGTATTCGAGAGGGCAAATAAATAAATAGAAACAAGCATCCCTTTAGAAGGATCTAAACTGATTATGATTGTAGTGATAAAATAGTTGTTTAAAGGGCAGCGTTGTCGTATTTTGGGCGATGAACGGAAGCCATAGCCTCTGGATAGGCAGGAGGAGGAACATCGTCGTTAGGAGGAGAGGGAAATGCAGAATCTGGCGAGGTACGAGGAGGTTGATAAACTTGAGGTGTAACAAACGCGCCAGACATACCAGGCATAAATGGAGTCGTTGTACTGACATTTGGGGGCGGATTGGGTCTCGGTGAATAGACTGGAGGTGTGGAAAGGGGATAAAAATTGGTGAAAGGAATGGTGTTTAAACCATTACGATTTCTTCGACGATTGACATAACCAATGGAGGTGAAAAAGAAAATTAAAAAGACGACACAAATGACTATAATGACCCATCGGCCATAAGCGGCCCAATTGTACGTGTTGCCTTGTTGTTGATCCATAAAGAGAAGTTGGGTATACAAAAGACGATACAAAAAGAAGGATTGGAGGAAGCAGGAAGCTTTTCGTGGAGAATCCAAGAAAAAACACAAGAAGAGAAGAGAAAAGTTTTATTTTAGATTTAAAATTTAAAATAAAGTAAAAATAAAAATAAAAAAAAAAGAGAGAAAAGTAAAGCAAATCAAAGCAAATAAAATTTACGTGTGTATACTCGAAGAGTCGTTTTCCTTTTCTGTAGTTGTAGTTGTAGTCGTAGTCGTACTAAATATATACCAAGCAAGGTGTTGTTGGTGTTTTGGTGTTTGCGTTGGCGATGGTGTGTGTATGGAGTGGTGGTGAAGTAGTTGTGGTGGAAAGGAAAGGTATGCTGTGCTATAGAAAGAGTCAACTGGGAGCAAAAGCAAAAGCAACCGCCAAGGTGAGCAGAGCACAGAGAAAAGGGAAAGAAGGAAAGGAGAAAAAAAAAGAAAACAAGAAAGGAAACAAGAAGGGAAAATTAAAATGAAAAAGGAAAAAAAAAAGGGAAAATTAAAATTAAAAAAAAAAAAAAGGTCAAAGCCCGTTGAAATCCACTTTTTTTCTTTCCTTCTTTCCCTTTTCAACCCTCCTCTTCAGTCAAGTTCTCTACGCAACTTTTTTCTCTTTACTCTTTTCAACGAGCGAGCGCCCTTTGCCTTCTCTTCCTCTCCTTCCTCCTTCTTCTCCTCCTCATCTCTTTCTCAACCAGCCCTTTCCTCCACCTCAGTTCGTCGCAGTTTTGCCTCCTTCTCCTCTTTCTACCTTTGCCCCCATCTTAGCCTCATAACCCCCATCATAGCCCCCATCTAGTACCCAAGCCATCATCTCACCATCCAAAAATCCCCCACATAGCACACTAGTGGTGGGTTCGAGAACGAAAAAGAACTTGTAGGTGAACTTTCGGGTCTGAGTTATGAGCGATGACAGATGTCTACGATTCTTGTGAAATGATTTATAAATTGCGGTTTTTTTATTGACTCTTTTACAGTTTTTTTTTCTTTTCTATTTGTTTACTTTTTTTTTTATTTCTTTTTTAATTTCCGAATCTCTTTTCAATCTGATTTCAACGCCTCCTCGGCTCTTATTTTCTCGCAAAAAATGCGCCAACTTATCTGATGACGTTTGTTTCCATCAGTTGTTAGTGAACAATCCGGAGTCGTGCTAGTTGTTTGTTTTCGGTCTGATGCTTTTTTTCTACGTTTGTTGGTCTAGCCGCTTCTCTTGGAACTGTGCCTCCTTTTCATGAATTGACTATATATACCACCTCTCCCTCCATCAACATTGCTCTGTTCATCAAGCAAGCTTTCATCCAGTGTATTTTATACACATATTCACATTCTCTGCTACAAACTTTTTTTATATCCAAAGAGATCCATTCATCTCTCAAGAATTTTTGACGTTTTATTTAGGTCTTGCTTTCTTTACTACCTCTTTCTTTTTCTTTATTTTTTGATTTTTCTTTCTTTCTTGCATTCATCTCTTTTCAATTTCCATTGCATTGCATCGCATTATATTGCATAGAATTGCTTCTCGTCACATCATCTCTTTACTTTTTTCTTTAATTGTTTCATTGCTTCTTTCATCATGCCTACTCAAGAACCCACTCGTGCTGACCCTTCTACGGCAATCACCGAACCTGAACCTTACGAATTTGCTGCTATGCAAAAGGGTAAACATGTCAGTGCTCTTCTTCCAAAGGATTATTATGGTCAATCCATTGATGAACCTGATGTGAGTAATCCTACCCGTTGGAGGTATGAACGCCCTTTAGATACCGTCCGTGCATGGCAGTTTCTAATCGAAAGCGATGAAGGTTCCATCAAAGCTACTTTAGACTCGGATAAGAAACAATACCATCCTACCGCTGAATTGTTTCGTCCTCTCTCTTTCGTCGATGCTGATCAAAAGTTGTCTCATCGCTTATCCAAACATCTTTCCAGAAACCTTTCTAGAGCTTCTTCTCGTCATTCTAGGCTTTAGTTTGTTCTGAATGTTTGACTCTGCACCATTATGCTGTTTTTCTTTTCATCTTTACGGTTGGTTTATCATTTCCTTTTTCCTTTTTCTATGGAATTCCTTTTTTACGTTTGTTTTTATGATCCATTTTGCATCCCTTTTCTTTTCTTTCCTTTTTTTTTTTGTTTGTTTGTTTGTATTTGTATTTGTATTTTTAGTCTTCTTGAACTTGGGATTTCTCTTTTATTTTTTTAATTTTAATTTTTCTTTACTTTTCTTACGATATCGAAATGAATTTACATTTTCATCATGCCTTTACTTTTAAAATTCCTCTATGCGTGTGTTTGCGTATATGTGTAGTACGTGTTTTATTCTTTCTTTTCCTCTTGTAGATTTCTTTCTTCTTGTCATCATAAAATTGTCCAATGTCTTTCTCAATCCTTTTTACGATTCATCAAAACATTCACTATCATTTTCTACTCTTTTCCTCATATCCTTCCACGTCGTACATACAAATAACACAAATTAAATAGAAAATGATTAATATATTATACATCCAAATGATAAGAAAAAAATTCAACGAAAAAAAAAAAAAAAAAAAGATATCAATAAAAACCATTCTTTTCTATTCCCATCCCATCTCACGTATGTCCAAGCATTTGGCCTAGGCAATAAATTGTGTTTTCAATTCTTAGTGTCAACCGATAAAACAATGCATACTCTTCTGCAATGTTTACAGGAGCTGCAAGTCCGGGATCACTTTCCGGGGGCTCTGGATACCCATGCAACATAGCCACCCTGTCTTCTAAACGTTCGCAAATCTCAAATAATCTTTGATATTGATACTCTTCAAAAATGTTTCCTTCATATCCAGACGAACTCTCCGTAGGCGACAAATTTCGTACGGACGATAAAGAGCTTCGGGCATATTGATTCTCATCACCACTTTTCGAATCCCCAATTCGTGCTAATATCGGCCGTAGACTATTGCTTCTGCTTCTCGACGAATTCTCCGTCTCATCTCTTCGTTTGTCACTTTCATCGTCCGAATTTCGATTGTTAATTAGTTTTTCTAATCGTCCTTCTAGCTGAAGAGGATAGACCAATGAGATGTTTTCAGGTGTTTCCAATCCCTTCAGTTTAAATTCTCCAATGTTATGTACAATGTAACCTACTTGTTTTAATGCACGAATTTCCATTGCATACCTTCCAGATCTTTCAGAAGACATTGCTTCCGATTCTAGTCGGTTCAACACTGTCACAACGTCTGCCGATACCGCAATTTGTCCACCGTCTGCAACCGATACAACCCTAGATGTTCTATTCACCATAGGTCCGTAATAATCCATACGTCGTGTAATAGGATCTAGCTCGCTTACTGTCACACCATAATTCACACCAATGCGTACACTCAATCCTCTGTATAGAACCTCATTTTTAGGTCCTAAAACAGTTCTTCCTTGAACCGATTCTACAATTTCATTTGGCCAATCAGCAGAAAGCATCTGTAATTGCACAGAAAAGGACCACAGCAAAGCAGCAGGTACTGTCTGGAAACAAACCATAAATGCATCTCCTTCTGTCTTTACTTCATAACCGCCAGTAGCACGTAGCTGTCTTCGCATAATTGTATTGTGAGTCTTAATCGCTGATCTCATGGCTACTGGATGGCGTTCCCACAAAAGTGTGGAATTCTTGATATCGGTAAATACCATTGCGATGCTTCCACGAGGAGGTGAAACTTCCCGATTCATTCTGGCTAAAGATGAATCGTCCGGTAAGTTCTGAGAAGAAAATGGAACCCCTTCGCTCCCTTCAGCCTGAGTACTTTCTTCATCATCCTTATGGACCTTGGTAGCGTAATTGGAATTGGTTTCAAACAAAAGACTTAAATCCAAAACCATTACTATTGTATTGTTTTTAGCACCATAAGCAATAGCATAGTCACGTAACTTCGTTGAAGCCAGGAGCATGGATTGTCTGTTAGCACGAACTATATCAATCACAATTCGTTTTGACATTACATTCCAAAATTCCTTGTTTGCTAAAATAATAAACTCATTTAATTCTGAAAGGGGCTGAATGTTCACATGAGGGACAGCTTGAACACCAGGAAATTGGGATAATCTACCAATCGCCCTAGTGGTGGTAGACTTGATGCGACCGGAAATTAATCCCGCCGAATCTATAACTCTGCGTATTTCTTTCTCATTAAATGTATCATGTACATCACTTAAAAGAGTAGGTTCAGAATCATTTCGCGTAGACATTAAAGACATAGAGGTACCAACATTTGCAATGAACGCGCGTGTATCTCGAATATAGATTAAAGCGATGCTAACACCAATGTCCATACATGTTTCATCCATATAATAACCTTTGCTGGATTTAGGAAGCTTCTCCTTTTTATCTTTGTACTCTGCAACTGTCGCCATATCTTGGTAAATTGTGTTACCCAACTTCTTGTTCAAATTCAAGAATCCTCTTCTTAATGCATTCTTGACTTGTTCACTGGAGGAACCACACGTGCTCAATTCTTCAGCTAAGCACGATGCTATATTCTCATAGGCAAATTTGAGAACCCGATTGCTATGCCCAGCTCCAATGTCGCTATCAAAAATACAATAAAGGGACCAATGAGGATATATATAGTCCTTCATTATAAGTTCAACAGTTGAAATAACAGGGTTGATGCGAGATAAATAACCAGAGATTCCGCATTTCAATCCATCGTTTATTGAAGATGAGCGATGTACGACACGATTTAAGATATCAGTATTGTCCACAGGTACATCAGCATTTATATCAAAAACGCTCAAAGCTTTTAGTCGGTTAAGACATGCCCTCGTAACTTTAGCATCGTCATGCTTAGAAAATTGAAACCAACTGTTTCCTGAAAGATCAAGGCATTCAAGATTAGGTGGAATATTCAGAGAATTATCATTATTCTGATTGACCGTAAGGCTTTGCAAGTTATTATTTCCTAAGTCCAAGTAACGCAAACTTCGTGATAACGTCTCATTTTTAGGAAACGAAGATATTCTATTTCCGTTAACGTACAATGTTTCCAAGGAAATACGCGAGTTAGAAGAAATTGAGATATTTGATAATTTGTTACCAGATAAGAACATATGATTGAGGTGCGAAAAGTTTTGAAGGAAAGCACTAGGAATTTCTGTCAAGTAATTGTAGGACAAGTTCAAGATTCGAAGTTCCTTGAAAAAACTCAACAATTTAAAACAATCATCTCCAAGGCGGTTGTCCACAAGAATAAGTTCCTCAACAGACGGATATATGTATTCGGAAGAGGAGGTATTAGAAATAGGACTACCCGACAATGTTCTCATAATTTTCAATTGACTCACGCTTCTCGTTAAGGGTTTGGGGCCAGCCATAGGTAACTTTATTTTTTCAAGAATATTAGACGAAAGGTTTACAATTTTCAAAGAAGAAATCTGCCAAACTTCTTCTGGAAATACCTTGACATTATTAGCATGCATATCCAATAACGTCAACTTTGATAACTTCGATAACTCCGGCGAAACATATGAAATTTCACAGTTCGTGCAATAAAGAAATTTAAGATTCCGTAAATGACAAATACTATCAGGAATTTGAACGAAGTGGTTATAACTTATATTTAGTGTTTCTAAATTGACGAGGCTTTCTAGCATTGCATCTTTCAGACTTACAAGCTTGCCGTGAGATGCGTCAAGATATACAAGAGAGCTGTATCCATTAAAAGGAAGTTCCAAGATAGTTAAAGGACAATGTGAAAAATCAAGGTACGTGGCAGACCTACAAGGGAATTCGTGATGAGATATCAAATTACAAGAGGCTCGAATTTCTTTCAAGTTTGGACATTCAGATAAAGCGTTAATGTGATTCAAAGAATTAAAACGAAGATCGATAATCTCCAATTTCCGTAAGGAACCTAATTGTTGAATGAGATGGCCTGACAAGTCGTTGGATTGAAGATAAAGCTCCTTTAAGTTTCCTAGCTGATCAATCTCAGAACAAACTTCATACAGATTGTTGTGTGATAAATTTAAAATTTCAAGAGAAGACAGCTCTGTAATGATTAAAGGAAAGGTTACGAAGTTATTATAAGAGAGATCAAGGATGGTCAAGTTAGTTAAATAACGAATAGAATAAGGAAGAAACAAAAGTTTGTTTAAAGAACAATAAAATTCTTTAAGGGTAGATCGGCTCCTTCCTGAAAATATTAGTGGATCTAATTCGTAAATATCGTTTCTTGAAACATTTAAAACCTCAAGTCGTCTTAGTATAGAAAGAGGTTTTCCTCTAGGTGGTCTTAAATTATTTGACATATCTAGTAATTTTAGATTGACGCATCGTTCCATAAAATCAAGAGGTAATCCAAGCGAAAGGTTGGATGATATATTTAAAGATATTAACTCGTGTGCGTGAGGATAAAATTTAATTGGAATAACCTCAAGGTTGGAACGTCGTATATCCAATTGTTGTGAAAACTTCTTCTCAGACATTTTCTTGAGCACGTCGGCGCCAATATCCATGGTTGTAAACACTAATCTCGCAACGCTATAATTCTCTTCCTGCGTCATTTCATCTTCAGCATTTTCATCGCACCCAAAGTAGGTGAGTAGCTTTCGAAACATGATACATGGTTGCTCATGTGGAAGCAATATACGCTCAGTTTGGAATTGAACCAAAAGTAGGTAAAAGTTGGCTGAAAATGGAAGGAAGAAAAGCCTTGCGAGACGCTGAATGATATCACTAGTCTTCATATTCATAGGACATGAAAATGAGACAGACGTTTTATCATCTCGATAAACTCGTAAGAAAAACGGTTTATCATTAGCTTCATTGGTAGGATGAGCGAAAGGTCTAGCCACAAAGGAACTCCTTTTCTTTGAGATTTCCGAAGGAATATTTATAGCCCAGCTCTCCGGCGCTTTCCACGAGTCATCAGATAGGATAGATGGATGCGACCCGCTTTTTAAATAGGTACTGTCGTAGCTATCCCGATGATAATCTAAGCCAAATAGAGTACTTAACGTATGTGATCTACTCTTTTCTTCCCCAGATTTGTCGAGCACACTTAACCAGTCGTTAGGGGCAATAGCTTCGACATCGCCAATACTCAAAGATTCCTCATCGCCTGAGACAGACTCGGGAAATTTCAGGGACTTGAAGGAATGATAAGGTGCATCATTTTCGTCGTCCTGTTCCGTATCAGTCGTATGGGCTGAACCTTTTGGTGTAACTTGACGACGAAGTTTGGTTTCTTTAAAAGGGACGTTTCTTCCCGATCCTTTGACTTTGTTTTGATAGTTTCGGCGAAATTCAGTAATAGCTTTGGATCTATAATCTTCACTTTTACGTTTATTCAGTAAAATAGAATCAGACTTGCTGCGACTGATCAAAGACAAATTAAACGTATCCGGTTCAGGTAAATCCAGTATGTTATTATCGATAAAGGAAGGATCACTAGGAACATAATGCAGTGTATCGGACAAGTGAGAGACACTATTGACTGGTCTCGTACAGGGAGACAACGCTTCGTTACCAATGGAAAGTGATTCTTCAATGGATTCAGGAATTTCATACGCAGAACTCTCAACCTCACTGCTGTCTTCTTCTAAATTATCCAACCAGGGAATTCCTGTTTTAAAATTATCCGGTGGTCCAGTTATAGGCGATCGAAACAACCGCTTTTTGTCAATCATATTAAAAAAGGCTCATAATTCTTTCATGCAAAGTCATCAAATAAATTAGATTATTAAAAATTAAATTTAGATTAATACGAGAGCAAACACATGTAAATCCAGTATAAAACGAATGGCACTATTTATGAAAATGCAGATAGAACAATTTAGCCACAACACAAAATAAGAAGTTAATGGTCTTCTAAAAGAACAATCAAAATTTCTTTTTCATAAAATTTTTTTTTTTTAAATGAAGAAGAACGGCAAATTCGTTATATGTACGTTGGATAATAGCAGAAAGGAGGAAGAGTAAATAGTAACTTCGTACATTTACAACAATAATGTGGTTTAGGGATATGTGATAAACTACTTTAGACTACGACTGACTCAAATATCCCTGTTAAATAACCTCGTTATGATAATGTAAATAACCAGGGTGGACAAAGATCCATAATGACTATTTATTCTTAGCTACCGACTTTATTCTCGAATCTATTTTTATAAAAATTTATTGAATAGTTTTCTTTAACCTACTGTTGGACGATTCTGTAATGCTTTCTTCTTCAATGTGACTTTGAAAGCTGGAGAAAAAATCATAGTAAAGTTTTTGTATGATAAACAATAAACATATAGCAGAAAAATGCTTTTTTACGAGGATTCGTAGCTTTTTAAATAAATAGACTAAAACAGTATTACTAAAATTAGAATAAATTTGTACAATCTGGAGTAGCCGGTATTATGGGAGTTGCCTACTTTAGTAAAAAAAAATCCATGGTGACTGTAGCGCTTTAGAGGTGAAATATGACATCTTCTCATCTTCTACAATAAAAAAAATCTTGGCGAACATATTCTAATGCTTCGTTTAGCGCGACATGCTCAACGTGAGAATCGTCTATGTCAATATCTTATGTCACTTCCATTACGCTTTTTGCGTACTAGCAATAAAAAATTTGAAAGGTACAAAGTGCCAAAACTATTGTTTTAGTAAAAGGCCTTTTTATTTATTCGGTTTATTTATCCCTATATTTTTGTAAATACAACCCAAAAGATGTCGAGACATCGTAATGTAAAGAATTTAGAGTTGGAAGGTAAGTATGATTTTCTGTAAATAATCAAGTTCAACTGCTTACAAGCGATTTCTTTTTAGAGTATGATGCAGATGAGCCAGTGGAAGAAGAATTAACTGATGAACAAGAAGGTAAGCAAATCATGAAAGATTATTCCATTGAACCTTTTAACCTGACAATTTTGTGCAGAACAATTTCGTGAAGCCATTGCTGCTGTCCAGGAAACGGTTGAAGGACTTCCTGTTACAAACAAAGAAATAGTCGATACAGTATGGTACTATTATTTTGATGTGGAGAAATCCGTCAATTATCTAATTAAAAGCTGTACTGCAAAAGCTGAAGAGAAAAATGGAAAAGAGGAATCTCATAAGAAGAAGCAACAAGAACAAAAACAAAAACAAACCGTTGATGATCATCCTTCCTCTAAGAATCCCGCTGCTCCTTTAAACGTTTCGATGAAGAAGCTGAATTTGAACGGAAAAGAACAGACCGGAGAGAAATCAAAGGATCAAGAAGAAACACAAACCTTACGGAAGCAAGAGTCTTCGTCGTTAATAGATGTTCCAAAAATTTACCAAGAGTCTCAGCCCAAACCTGTTGTTCATTTGGTGGTTACCGGACATGTCGATTCAGGCAAAAGTACCATGCTTGGAAGGATTATGTTTGAATTAGGTGATGTCAACACTCGATCTATGCAAAAACTTCACAATGAGGCCTCTAACCAAGGAAAGGGAAGTTTTTCTTATGCTTGGCTGCTTGATTCTACAGACGAAGAGCGTCTTAGGGGTGTTACCATGGACGTTGCGGCTACCTCCTTTGAAAGCCAGAAACAAATTTATGAGGTTGGTGATGCACCTGGTCACAAAGATTTCATTTCTGGTATGATTGCTGGTGCTGCTTCTGCTGAATTTGCAATCTTGGTCGTTGATTCTTCGCAGAACAACTACGAACGTGGTTTTCTAGCAAATGGACAAACTCGAGAGCATGCTTATTTGCTACGTGCTCTTGGGGTTTCTGAACTTACAGTTGCCGTGAATAAGCTTGACCTGATGTCTTGGTCTTTGGATCGCTATAATGAAATCAAAGCTTCGGTATCTGATTTCTTAATTAGGATGGTTGGGTTTAAAGAGGAAAACGTTCATTTCATTCCTGTTTCTGCTGTCTCGGGTGTAAATCTTATAAAAAAATCTTCTTCCCCACTCTATACTTGGTATAACGGTCCAACATTAATAGAAGTTCTAGACAATTTCACCCCTCCTTTGAAGGCTTATAGAGGACCTCTTCGAGTCTCTGTTCACGATACTTATCGATCTGTGCGAGGCGCCACTATTTCAGGAAGAGTAGAGTCTGGTAACATTCAAAATGGCCAGGTTTTGTATAATGTTTCTTCACAGGAGGATGCTTATGTCAAAGCTGTCATGCGAAATTCTGATCCTTCCGTATCATGGGCTGTTGCTGGAGATAATGTCACTGTACAACTGACGGACATTGAGCCAAACCAAATCAGTCTCGGGGATATCTTGTCCACCTATAATGACCCTGTCAAGCGCAGTAAGTCCTTTACAGCAGATATTCAAACTTTTGATATACTTGGTCCAATCTTGTCAGGATCAACTTTAGTGCTCCACCGTGGTCGAACGGTTGCTCCGGTCGCTGTTAAAATCATAAACGTAAATGGTAAGAAAGCAAGGCATATTACCAGTAGAAAGCGTGCCTTTATACAAGTCAGCTTTTTGGAAGGTTTATATCCAGTATGTACTTCCAAAGAAAGCCCTTCGTTGAGTAGAATTATTCTTCGACGGGACGGAAATACAATCGCTGCCGGAATAGTGAAAACTATTTTATAAGAAAAAAAAAATATTTAGGAGCAAATTAGCAACTATACAACAAAATTTTTATTAAAATGATTAAAGTATTAATGATTAATGTGTCTCGTAACATAAATGCGATAATAAATTAAAACAACATTATTCGGGTAATGCAAAGGTATTATTAGTCTGTCCATTTACCACTATGGACAAGTTTCCAAAAATGAGTATGTGGAGTCATTAATTCATCATAAGAACCAGTTTCTATAACATTACCGGAATTCATGACAATAATGCGATCGGCGAGTCTCATCAACGAAGTTTGGTGAGTTATGATAAGTACTGTACATGTCAAGCTTTTGATTGTTTGTTCAATTTTGCTAGACGAATCTGAATCTAGCGCAGAAGTACATTCATCCAAAATTAAGAGTCTTGGTTTTCGGAGCAATGCTCTCGCGATGGCTAACCGTTGGGCTTGTCCACCAGAAAGATTCTTGCTAAACTCCGAGATTGGCGATTCCAAATAGTTCGGCAGATTCTGTAAGGTTTCAAGGATGTTGGCTTGCTTTAAAGCCTCTTCAATTGCTACCATATTCGCATCGCAACCATATAATAAACTCTCTAAAATGGTTTCACCCATTAAATTTGGTTTTTGGTCTACAACAGCCATTTTTCGTCTTAACCATTTCGTGTCGACTTCAGAAAGCGGGTGGTCATCAACATAAATGTTGTCAGACATATAAACCTTCTGCAGTAGCTCTGCTGTGGTTGATTTTCCTGAACCAGATCCACCAACAATGGCAACTTTCTCCTTTGGTTTTATTGTGAACGATACATTATTTAAAGCGGAAGCTCCTCGCTCTTGGTTATAAGCAAAATTAACATTGTCGAATTCAATTTTTCCAATGAAAGGAAACTTCATATTACCTTGATTGTTGAGTTTTCCAGGTTTCATATCAGCCAACCGCAAAACCCTGCTAGCTTCAATTCGACTAGCAGAAACATTGGGCAAAGACATGATGCAGCTAGAAGCAGATACCATTGTAAAGGTTGCTAGTGATAAAATTTGCACGGTTTGCTCAACGTTATAATAGTTTTTCGATACAAATTTTGCTGCAGCGTAAAATAGGAGAGAACGAACAAAATATAAGAGTGAACAAGTGACGGAATATCCCAAGCTAGTAAAAATTGCTTTTCTTTTTGTTGCATCCCAATAATCCTTCAAAAGTACTTTATATTTTTCCCGAAAATATGGCATAACAGAGAGTCCTCTAATTGCATCAAGGTTCAAAGTAGTTTGATGCAAAACAGAAGTAGTAGCAATTGCGCAGTCTTGACAATCTTTCTCTGTCTTAACATAAAAGTATGAGAAAACTTTTGATGTTAGCATTAAAACAGGACTTACAGCTGTTAAAATAATAGCCAATTTCCATCCAGTTATCAAAGCCCATATCAAACCGACTAGCATCATCACGAAAGCAACAAAAAGCTCTTCTACCAAAGAATCGATCATGTTTCTCATATCATTGATGTTACCCACCAAAATTTTAGAAAATAAAATGGGTGAATTTGATGTTTCATCGAACCATTCCTGGTCCTGTGATAACAACTTGTTCATTCCAATTAAACGATAATAGTCACACCAACTTGTTGCAGCCTTTGAGAATATGTAATGGCTCAAGAAATAAAACAAACCAGTGAATGCGGCCACGACCAAAATCATGCAAGACCATAGCGCAATCCCAACAGACATATTGTGATGCATAAACAAATTGAGACATTTAGATACAATATAAGATAATACTGGTATACTTGCACCTTGCCCCAGTGAAGTTAAACAACCAAAGAAAAACAGATATCTGGCCTTTTGAACTTTCCATAAGCTTTTGAATATAGCATATATGGAATATATAGATTCCTGTTCTTTTGCCTTTAAAAATAGGTTTTTGTTGCCATCTTTGGTATCCAATGGCTTTTCTTGCAATACGGAGTAATTTTTTGGATCACGATTATGCATAACAGACATGGTAGGCGATGCATCAACGAAGGAAGGAGATATGTCATCGTAAAAACAAGAATTCTCCTCAGATTTCTCAAAGCTTGCTAAAAACGGATTTTCCGAATCTTCCGTTTCAGAAACGAGTTCCTCTTGCTCATCAGCTAAATCGTCGAATAACTCGAGATTGGATAAATCTTTTTTTGAACCCTGATGAAGTAAACGACCATTTTCAATAACAAAAACGAAATCATCATTGTAGATTTGAGACATATCGTGAGTAATATAAATCGTTGTTTTACCTAAGCGGTGCGCACGAATAGCATCGTTGATTAGGTTCTTGGAAATGATGTCTAATCCACTAGTAGGTTCATCGAGGATTAACACTTCAGTGTTTCGAAGAAGTGCTCTAGCTAATGCAATTCGTTGACGTTGTCCACCGCTAAGGGTTCCCTCATGACAAGGAGTATCATAGCCTTTGTCAAAATTCCAAACAAACTCGTCAACAAGGGCTAGGCGTACAGCACATTCAAAGTCACTTTCAGAGGCATTATGGTTTCCTATCATAATATTTTCACGAATTGTCATGTCAAATACGACGGCATCTTGCCTAACCAAGGTAACATTAGAATAAACATAGGTTGGATCTATCATTGCTAAAGGAACATCATCCACATATATAAATCCATATGTGGGCTGAAAGAAGCTCATAAGCAACGTAGCAATTGTACTCTTGCCTGAACCGCTTGGTCCAATGATATGTGAAACCTTACCAGAAGGAATGGACAATGAGACATTGATTATGCTAAACGGTTTGTGATCTTCTGTACTTGGGTACATAAAAGAAACATTACGCATATTGAAGTTCCACGATAGTTTTAGGTCTTGAAAACCGACTTTAGGGGGTCTTTGTTTGGAAGAAGCAGGTTCCCGACATAAAGACTTGAGAAAATGGGAAGCGAATTTTCCTTTTACGAGATCAGGAATAGAAGGGAGAATCTGTTGGATGGAAGAGGCAACAGAGAGACAAGAACCAAAAACGGTAACGACCTGACCAGCAGTAACCTTTCCGGAATCAGCTAAATGGTTACCAAACCAAAGACCTTGGAAAAAGACCGAATACAAAAAGAACTGTGAAATTCCACCCTGCAAGGAATGAAGAAAAGAAAACCGGAGAAAAGATTTGGAACTATGATGAATGGCAGTATGAACATTTTGAAACTCGTGATTTTGCATGGCATGAAA
Organism: Schizosaccharomyces lindneri; assembly: GCA_029532395.1. NCBI lineage: Eukaryota > Fungi > Ascomycota > Schizosaccharomycetes > Schizosaccharomycetales > Schizosaccharomycetaceae > Schizosaccharomyces > Schizosaccharomyces lindneri. The sequence goes on along the minus strand of JARFMH010000033.1, from coordinate 49,688 downwards.
GGTGACAGTTTTGTAAGCCATCAAAACTTTTTCAATGAAAGAAGCTGCTTTTTCAGAAGCCAATCGGTCACCTTCATAGCTATTGTAAAGATAAGAGTTGATGAAAGCAACAACAAACATAATAATAGGATAGGAAGCCATGATGATAAGTGTCAAAGACCAGCTATAACGAAAGGATATAACGAGGCAAGAAATGACAATAGCCATGTTTTCGACAATATGGAAAAGGGGGAGATTAATGGAACATTCATAAAATTGAATACATCTGTCTACCGAATTGATTAAAGCACTAGAGCTGCTTGTAAGTGAGTAAAATGCAGATGGTTTGTTGGCAAGGGCATGAAAGCATAGAGAACGAGATCGTTTTCCAATAATGGCGCTAAGATATTGCCAAAGAAAACGAACGGCAAAACTAAAGATCCATGAAGCCATACCAAATATGAAAATAAGAAGCGAGTTGAAATTGACGATGGAGCACATTTCGTCGAGAGAGATTACAGATCGTGCATAATTGGAGAAAGCATCAAATATTTTACCGATGGTCCAAGTCATGAGCGGTTCCAAGCATGCAGACAAGCAGGTAAAGATGAGTGTAGCGACGATAAGGAAAGCATCGGACAAGCGAAATGCAAAGGTATAATCGGACCAAGAAGAAGCATGAGCGTAGTAAGCAGAAGATTGGACATCATCACCATCCAGAGAAGGTAAATCCAAAAAAGTCCTGTAAACATGTGAAGGGGAATTTAAGGAATCTGAACTGAACGCAGTAGAGGCGGATAGTTGAGCAGTAGTGGGACTTTGTATGGATTTTTCAGTGATGGAAACGTGAATTTTCTCATTTTTTAATGAATTTTTTTTTGAAATATAATCATTGGGTGAAATGGTTCCAGTCTCCATATCCAAGATATGTTTCAACAGAAACTATAGAACGAACAATTAATGATAAACAAAAAAAATAAAAAGACAAAAAACAGTAAGGTCCAAAACAACGATACTCGAAAACAATTCGACACGACTCGACTCGAAAAAAAAAGAAACGAAAAGAAACAAGAATTAAATATATTTATCAAATAGAGCCAACTACAAGCTCAATGTTCGTCAGCATGTGCTGAACTACGAAAAAGTAGAGACCCATGTCGACCTATTTTAATCATTGTGGACAATGGAGGTATTCAAACAAAAGGTCCATTGTGAAGGGCAAAAGTGGGTGTTCGTGATTGCTGGCTACACGTTAATTCTAAACAATAAAGAATAAAGCAAAGAGACTTGTAAAAAGTAACAATAAATGGACAACAGAGAAGAGACACACAGAGAGTGGGAGGGACAAGGGAAGGAGCAAGACTTTTATAATAGGTAAGCTCTATGAATGAATGAGTAAGCTGTGTTGTTTAAAGAGCCCCCAAAAGAAAGAATTTTTTTTCTCTATTTCTCTATAAAAAGAGAAAAATAAATAAATATATTTTATATTTTCGATGAATTTTCAAAATTCAATTGATTTCTGTATTTACACAGAATAGTACAAACGACATAAGCGGACCCGACCCGACCCGACCCATACCTGATCTGGGGTTCGGTTCTTAATAATAGACTGATGAAAGAGATGTAAACAATCTTTCATTTTCTTTTTACTGCTTTGATTTGAAGTTTCGCTTGATTTATACTACAAAAAATAACTATAGAAAGTAAATTTTCGTATGTATAACTTCCTAAATGCAATTTTACAATCTTGCGATCTTGGATTCCAATGGATCGAAAAGAAAGTACTCTCTACTCTGTCGCAAAATTCCAAACTGCGTCCGGAAAGTGACAGCTCCTGTCAATCATATATTAGATTTATTTTTTATCAATGAAATTGTGTGCTCCTCTCTTCTTATGCACTCAACATTAACGTTCTTTTTGTTTTCTTCTTCTCTTTGTCCTTTGTATTGTACTCTTTCCACTCCAGTTTCTTTTGAAACACTAAGTAAATTTCGTATAAAGAGGTTTCCTTCATTGTAATCTATATTCGTATATAGAGGTATCCACTTAATGGATATAGCATAATGATGTTACCAGAAGGTCGATCCGATCTTCCATCTCTGACGTGGCGATTTCTTTATTAAGTAGTAGTTAAACCTCCATCGGTCAAGGAGGGACGCAACGAAACCTTTGCCAAACACGCCTTGTGCTGGAAACTTGTCAATAAAATGGGCAACACGATTGGTAAAGAAAAGCATGATAATGAAGATGAATATGTAAATAATTTAGTGCGCCTAATTGATGGTGGATTTCTCTTCGCACATGGTGTTTACGGCTCAGAACCATCCTATAAAATATCAATTGTACGACGATTAATGGTATGTTTTTAAAGAAATATATTGATGTTTCTTTTTGGGGGAAGGACGTTAATGACAACGCATCATGAATTAAGAAAACGGGACGTTCTTACAAGAGCGGATCGATGTTAATGTGCGGGTTTTCGAGTGTTCCTCTTCCTTCTGGTCTATTGTTACTAACTTTTTCTATTTAGCTTGAACGCCGTTTAATGCCGTTCTATAAAGGACTCGAGGAATATAATGCAAACTGGCCACCTGAAAAAGTCGCAGAAGTTGTCGAAAAGGCTCTAGGTTCTCAAAAAACCATGACGTTACGATCCGCTATTCGTGAAGCAAAAGTTCATACTCTCGGACAACAACCCAAGTCCTTAAAACGTGAAGTGAAAAACCGCGCAGAGCGCACAGTTCGGTCACGTTCCAATTCCGTTTCTGGAAATACCCACGCTATTACCCAAGACAATCATGCCCATGCTATCTCCACTATTTATGCTAACGCCTTTGAATGCCCAATTTGTTTTCTTTATTATCCACCAAACTTTAACTATACTCGCTGCTGCGCACAACCAATCTGTTCCGAGTGCTTTGTAGAAATCCGTCGCCCTGATCCCCATTTGCCAACCGTCCATGCCAATGATCCTCAGCCAAGCGATTTTGATTTGATATCAGAGCCTGTCAAGTGTCCATACTGTATGACCGATCGCTTTGGCGTTGTTTACGTTCCAAATCCTGCTTTGTCACGCTTTTCTTTCAATGCCCCTTCTCAACTAGAGCCCGATTCTCATCCATTGACTAATGAAATCAAAAAACTCTCTATTTCTGGGCAGGAACGGGCCTGGGTCCCTAATTCAAACACAAAGTTTTCGTACGACGATCAACGTGTCATAACTACCGACTTGATTCATCCAGACTGGCAGTACAATTTGGAAAAGGCCCGTCGACGTGCGTTCAGACGTGCTGCAAACTCCACTCTTCTAAATACTCATCTATTGGAACCATCTCCTAATGGAAGTCATAGCGACAGTGTCTCCTCCTCTTCAGATAATTCACAGCCTTTCAGATCTTCGCGTGTAAATTCCCAACGACGCGTCTTAGGCAGTCGTAGACATCAATACCTTGCCAATGTTGAACAGCTAATGATGGCTGAAGCCATCCGGCAAAGTTTGGAGGATGCACAACAGACGACTCCGGCTTCTAATACTGGAATCTCTTCCGTTGAAGATGGTGATCCCGTATACACTGCTACTTCAAATTTCAACAGCAACGTTGAAAGACCGGCTACCCCTAGCGCTCAGGAGCCTAAAGCTGCTCATAAGGATTCAGCAGTCCCTTCAAGTAGAAAAGATACATATCATGTTCAGCAAACTTCTGAAACCACTGGTCAGATTCCTCGGTTTGTAGAGCAAACTGAAGCTTTTCCACGCGGTTCTTTAAATACCGAGTTTGACTCTGTTGACCGCTCTGGCTTGGAACAGCGACAAGATTTGGAAGAACTTATTCATAGCCCCATAGCATCTACTAACCCTTTTCTTTCTGAATCTTTGAACCCTGCTGATTCACAAGATGCACGTGGTGAGGCGAACATACATTCGCCTACTCTTTGTGTCAGCAATGACGATGTCAATTCCCCAAATCTAGCAAAAACCCCATATCCTTCGGTTTACGAACATGCAATTACCAGCGATGGCTATAAGCAAAGCCATCAATACGGTTAAGTTTGGCCGCATGTATTCTAAAAAATGGTTGTACGGGGTTTCTCGTCACCAATTTGTCATTCTTATTCGTTTGTTTACCTGTTAATTTACTAATTTATTCATAAGCCTATTTGTTCTTATATTTACTAGATATTTTTAATCTTTTTTTTCTTTTTGAGTTGTGTATGTAATAAGCAATTATGATATGGAAAAGTTGGACTAGGATTATACCGTTTAATGAAATCCTGGCTTTGAATCTTTTCTAATGTGTTTCGAAAAAACGAATGTTATGGTTTACTCATATGCTGCTCTGGTAGATTTGATAGTGCAATTATCGCTTAGTTGATCAAAAATAAGAAGGAAGACAATTTCATGGAACATGACCCTAGAAAAGTAGTCTTCACTGGTTACTTAGTAAAGATACAATGCCGTTATCAAGTGAAAGAAAAATACTATTTTCTAATTTTTTGGCTTTTTATTAATTCACGTTGTAGTCGTAGTTCCATACTAAGCGTGTCGGTTGAATCCAACAAAAACCTTCCAAGCTTTCCTGACCGATAAGTTTGAAGTATGTAGGCAGAGACAGTATTGTCATTGTACCCTCCGCCTTTAGACAGTTTACCTGTTTTTCGGGCTACGTTCTCTAAAAATTCGTCCACATCATTAGTAGGCGGAGACCATTTTGAATAAATGGAAGGGTCGACTAAATTGATTCGAAATAGCAAATAATCCACTAAGGTCACGGAATCAATTAATCCTTCCTTGACACACCCAACCAAAGACAGCTTCAGCATATCTTCTGGTGAAGCAATTGACGGAGTCATGATACCTATGTAACAGTTAGCATCAATCAACTTCAGTAGAAATTTTGTATCATTTAAAAAGGTAACTTACCTGGAGTATCAAGCATGAACACCTCGGCGTCCTTTAGCAATCTGACAACTTCGCTAAACTGTTTCGTAACACCTGGGTGATTCCCTGTTATCGCAGCTTTGCTACGACGTAAACTTACGTGTCGCAAAGAGTTTAAAATGCTGCTTTTCCCTGTATTTGGCATTCCTACAAAGTATACCTGTACGCGTTCATTATTGGTAAGCCCATGAACTGACATACTCCGAATTCTTTTTAATAATTGTTTCGCATAGAGAGGTATTGAGGACACATAGACAGAAGTATCTACTGTTTTCAATGTGTCTCTCCGAGATTGATGGAACCAGTCTTGCATATATTGAAAAGACTGTTGTAGACGTGTCATTTCATGACGAAAACTAGAAAGAGATGTTTCCAATGGAATTGCCAAATCACATTTGTTGTAAACAATAATTCGATTTTTCTTTCTCAAAATCGACTCTACTGCAAAGTTCCTTGAGGTCAAAGGAATACGAGCATCCCGAACTTCAACTAGTATATCTGTTTTCGAGGAAAGTAATTGCAATTTTTTTAAAGTTTTATGCATATGGCCTGGAAACCAGGTTGAAGGCTTTTCATAAGGGAAGGTTTTTCGCGCTACAAACGCCATAGTCCGATTTATCCAAATTTTCAAATTCGAATAACACAAATATCTAAGATTATTTCATTTTTTATAACAAAAACGCGTCTTTGTGAGTTATAGACAAGGATACGGATGTTGGCAGTCCCAACTTGGTAAAGCTCTTGTAAAGCTTTCAGTAGAAGTAGAACGAACCAACTCCCTTCACCACCAAAAGTTAGGATTGACCTTGACGAGGAAAAAATCAATTTTATCCTTATAAAAATTTGAAAATGAGTGAATTGGAAGATAGGGAACAACCCAATGGTAAGTAATTATACGTTGTTTTATTAGAAACTAACTGGGCATAGTGGTTGTGAATAAAAACAAACGTTACAGGTATGAGCTTTATTGTTTTCTTTTAAAAAATATTTTTTAACAAATAAAAAGACGTGAAAAACCATGGGATACTGATGATATAGACCATGTAAGTAAAAAATTTCAAATACTGTGGAAACGGCATTGGATGCTTTTGAAGAAGCTAAACTAACTTATAATAGTGGAAAATTGATCCTTTTTCGAAAGAAGAAGCCGCTGAGCCTTTTTTGGAAGAGTCCAGTTTCGCTACTCTGTTCCCCAAATATCGAGAAAAATATCTTCGAGAAGTCTGGCCTCATGTAACAAGGGCTTTGGATAAATATGGGATTGCTTGTGTTCTTGACTTGGTAGAGGGTAGTATGACTGTAAAGACCACTAGAAAAACATATGATCCTTATGCTATTTTGGATGCTAGAGACATGATCAAATTATTGTCTCGAAGTGTCCCATTTCCTCAAGCCATTAAAATTATGCAGGATGGTGTTGCTTGTGATATTATTAAAATTGGAAATGTTGTTCGTAACAAGGAGCGATTCGTTAAGCGTCGTCAACGTTTAGTAGGTAATAACGGTCAAACCTTGAAGGCATTGGAATTGTTGACTCAATGCTACATCTTGGTACAAGGTACCACGGTAGCTGCAATGGGTGGTTATAAAGGATTAAAGGAACTTCGTAGAGTTGTCGAAGATTGCATGCATAATATTCACCCAATCTATCACATCAAGGAATTAATGATTAAGCGTGAATTGGCTAAGGACCCTACATTAGTTAATGAATCGTGGGATCGATTCTTACCTCAGTTCAAAAAGAGGAACGTTGCACGTCGTAAGCCCGTTAAAGTTAAAGAAAAGAAGGATTACACACCATTTCCTCCTCCTCAACAACCTAGCAAGCTTGATCTTGAAATTGAGAGTGGTGAGTATTTCTTGAAGAAGGAAGAGAAAGAACGTAAAATTCGTTCCGAGAAGAGAGAAAAACAAAAACAAAAACAAAAACTTAGAGAAGAAGAACGAGAAAAGGCTTTCGTACCTCCTGAAGAACCTGTGAAGAAACGTAAAGCTGATTGAAACTGCTAAGATATTTGGGTTAAAATCATTTTTGTTTAACGGATAATACGGTTTAATAAAATTTTGAAGATTATGTATAAATGTATATACAAGTAAATCTGTAAGACGCTTGCTGCATTTGGTAGTATACCTTGAATATCTGTAAAAGGTTTTTAGCAACCTTTGTCTGTTTAAAAGCTAAATTTACTTAAAGCTTTTACATTGTATCTTGGATCCCCAAGAAATATTCGGTACAACCGACGAAAACTTAGTACATGAACAAGCTAATTCTAATGGATTTACGCTTCTTAATTTTTCTTTTCTTTGGTATAATGTGTGTGACAAAAATAAATTACAGTCAAAATTATTAAAGAACATACACAGATAAACGGGTATCCAGAAATCGTATAGAGTTCATACGTGAGCATATTCTGCTTTCGTAGAAACTAATTCTTAAACTTATTGACTTGAAGCTGCCTTCCAAAGTGTTTTCCGTCTGGATTCAGGACCTGAGGCGGTACTGACAAGCTGAATAGATCGATTGCCTTCTCCGAAAGCTAATACAACACTTTCATCACCGCGTCCTTCAATGCGGAATTGTTTTCTGTACGAATTTCGCATTCGTACAATCTCTGTAGCGAGTTTGTAACGCGCCATACTGCTTGCTCCAACAGTAAGTTTGTCGCTTTCCAAAAGGTTTTTGATGACAGGGAAAGGAAGATTGCGAAGCACATTCACGTATTCCTTATCCCAATGATTAAGAAGAGTGGTGTACATAACTTCTAAAGCTTTGTCAAAGAGGCCTGCGGTGTACCTAGGGTATGGTCCGATTTTAAGCCTTTCAAAGCCTTCTAGTCTTGGGTCCAAAAAAGTAAGAAGATTTTCCATTGTGAATGGATTTATTAAATTTTCTATGCTTGATGCAGCCTCGAAGGCCAATCCGTCGAGTCCCAATAGTGCACTAGTAGCAAGGATGCAACAGGGATTCAACTCAGCTGGTATGGTGACAGCATCACGATAAAGAGAAGAAAGAACGAAAATGGTTGATTTTTTTGTAACGTAAGGATCTTCAATTTCTAACTTGACATTGTAGGGCATCCCGTTGGAAGACACTTCTGTTATTTTTTGATATAATACAGGTGAGCGTGCTAAAAACAAAGCATGAAGACGATATACATTGTCCTGGATTTGCAAGTTTGTATCTGAAAAAGTACCCTGCAGGAATCCGTTTGAGAACACAAAATCAGAAATCTAGGTCACTGTTAGTATAAAAACAAAAATTCATAATTTGAGAAAGTCAACATGGAAAGGAGTTATCCTGGTTAGATTACGGCAATACCTAGAAATTAGACGAAGCTAGACTATGTATAGTGAAACTCATCCAATTCCAGGTACTTTGAGAAATAAAATATAGCAAGAATAAAACTAAAAATAACAAGAAATTTATAATTATCGAGGAAGAAATTACTTACATTCAACGCGTGATTTGGTGAAGTTACTTCTTGTTCTTTAGCAGTACCATTTGACGAAGCTTCAGGTATATAACCATTCATTTTAAAAGCAATCAAAACCAATCCGAATTAGCAATTACCAAACAAAGAAATTTATTTTTAATGCTCGATTTAACTCGCGTTCGGTTTACTTGGTTTTTGGTGTAGAATTACGACTCTAAAAGACTTCTTGGGTTTCAGAATATTCCTTATGCTTTCTTAATCAGCTTAACGAATGCAACATTCGTTAATAAACAAACGCGAAAAGAATCATTACACGATATTCTTTCGCATATAATCAATGAAATATTAAACTAATTTTATTTTTAGATTGGAAGAACAGAGAAAAGTGTTGTAAAGGGTTCAAACAAGAAATTATCACATTGATTTTACGGAATGATTATGCTAAAATGAAGTGACTATTACTAACACTCGTATAAAATAAACCACCTAAAAAAGACTTGGTCGTAAACATTAAAAGAAGAGGTATGCTGTCAATTTATTTTGTTGAGGTCTAATGATTCGTTGAACTCGGGCTTTTTAGATACGTCGACATCTTCCGGCAGTGGACTGGAAATTCCCGGAACTTTGCTTCGCTCTCGTTGCAAAGACGTGGTTGGGCGAATGATAGATGGGCGCTGTAAAGAACGAGAAGGAGCATGAATTCGTAATGAGGATGCAGGTCGTTCTACATTAGAAGCTCTTGCTCTAACCCCATTAATCGGAGTTTTTGAAGGAACGGAAGCTTGTGCAAGTCGTGATGGAGATCGTATCCCAGAAGCAGTACCCGGCCTCATTATCTTGGCGCTCGAGTTTTTTATATTAACTCCTGTTTGTTCAAGTCTGGATGGTGCTCTTGGGGCAGCGGCTCTAGAAGGAGATCGTATCCCAGCAGCAGTCCCGGGTCTCACAACCTTGACATTGGTTTTTTTAGTATCGGGCCCGGCCTGTTCGAGTCTCGAAGGTGCTCTTGGTGCAGCAACCCTAGAAGGTGAACGTGTCCCAGTGGCAGTCCCGGGTCTCATCACCCTAACATTAGATTTTTTAGTTGTAGCTCCCGTTTGTTCCAACCTAGATGGTGCTCTTGGAACAGTGCTTCTAGCAGAAGATTGTACCCCAGCAGCCGTTCCTGGTCTAAGAACTCTGATGTTCGGGTTTTTTATAGCAGCACCACTTTGTCCTAATCGAGAAGGTGTTCTAGTAGCAGTAGTATTTCTTGATGGAGATCGTACGTCAGCTGCAGTTGAAGGTCTTACTACCTTAGCGCTAGAACTCTTGATACTTGCTCCCGTTTGGTCTAATCTTGACGGTGATCTATGTACAGTAGTCGTAGGAGGAGAACGAACGCCTAGGGATGAGTTGGTACGTAGAGAAGAATGTGGAGGATTTTTGGTCATATCGCGAGATGTATCAGGATCACGGAGGATTCTGGAACCGGGACGTACGGTATAAGCAGAACTAGAGGGACGAAGGATATTTGCACGGACGTTGGTTTTGGCCTTTGGGACGGTAGGCGACTGGGCAGTAGATTGATTTTCACGTATTCCTACAGAGGAGGGGCCCGTCGTGCGTGACATTGGCCGTGTTGTTCCAGCCCGAGTGGCAGGGCGAACAATGGAAACCCCACTAGTTCGCCTAGCAGAGACCTTGGGAGAAACTGAAGGGGAAGAAACATTTGCTCCAGTGGAAGGCTTAGATTGTACTTTAGGTGCTGTATCTTGTATACTGGAGATAGGATTGACGGTGATTCTGGAGGGAGGACGAACACCCAAGGAAGATCTGGATCTAGCAACTTGAGGATTTACCACAGCTGGCGATTTGGGAGTAGAAAGTGAGACTTTAGGACTGGTTGACGAAGAAAATGAAGATCTAGAAGCTAATGAAGAAGGAGGACGTATTGGTGATGGAGAAATTCCCGGGGATGAAAGTCTTGAACTTTGAACGCCATTGGAAAGACGACCAGATAAGCGGGATGGTACAGTTCGTTGAGGTTGATCTACCGGAAGAGAATCCCGAGTCGACTTAGCAAAAGGTCGAATGGCTCGAGCCTTAACCTTCGTTTTGCTGGGTGAAATCGAAGCAGGTATCTGAGGGGTTTCTTGCTGATCTTGAGAAGGAGTATCCTGGTTATTGGCATTATTAAAAGACTCTTGCGTTTTTGAATCTTCATTTATTTTCACATTAACCATCGCCTCGGTTAATGAATCAATATTGTCGGCGGGCGTCTTAGACGTTGAGCTTTCAGCAACGATATCATTCTTGTTTACATGATCAGCCGATGAAGTTTCCGAGAAGGTCGTGGTGGAATGCAGCTTTTTAAGAATGTTGGACGTCTGCATTTGTAATTGTTCTAATCGTTGCAGCATGTTTGTTTCTGCCTCTGCCAAAGGCTCTTGATTCGTCGAACCCGGCATTGGCATTATTATATTCTAGAAAGAAAAGAATGTATGAAAAGATTAGAGTATCTAAAAGAACGTTTATTATGAAGTTGATGTTGTTTCAACGATGTTCTCGTATTCCCCAGAGGAAAGGTAACGTGCCAGCAATGGACCAGTATCGTAGTAAGGAGGTTGGGTCCAGTGGATATATAATAAATAAACAGTTCAATGAATTTTTTTCATTCTTTGACAAAGTGATGCTACTTTAGAGAATTATAAAGCTTTGGAAAAATGTTTTAAAAATACTTTTCTGTTTAGGAAGCGGTACAGTTTCTTGTGAAGATGGATGTTACAACATATACGTGAATAATAAACAAAACTTGAAGCGAAAAAAATCGTAGGACATTAAAGAAGATTCCTTTTTTCTTTTCAAAAAAAAATTGAAAATACCTGAATCTAGTCATTTCTACTCGAAAAATTTACTGTACATTTCAACCTCATATACCATCCAAGTAAACAAACCACAACGTGACATCTGATATACTCTGAATTAGAATTGGGCAGTAGAAAGCAGGCACGTTAATAAACATTAAACATACGTATCATCAAGTAAACAAATAGAATGAAAGTCTTATTATAGCTTGAAAAACGAAAATGTAGAAAAGATGGACCTTTTTTTTTTTTTTTTTTTTTTTTTACTTGAGAACTGGTAATAAGAGCGTTCAGAATATAAAGAAGACAAATCAAACAACACTTAGTATTTGCTTTTGAAATAAATCCATTACCAGTGAATAAGTTGTCTCTTCTTTTGCACAACATCCACATTCTTTCAATCGTTTCTTCATTAACGAACTCTTAACATCATTAACGTTTGTATACTCCCCCAGCGTTTACAAAAAGTGATGATTTACAAAGTCAAGTCAAGTCAAGTCAGTATCAAGCTACTACTTTTTCTGTTTGCTTCAGCTAGTTTTGTTTTACTATACGTTATGATTCCAGAGTTTCTACTTTCTACTTCATCCAACGGATATTTGCATAGGACAGTGCAATTTTTAGTTGATCATCAAGTATGATATAAGTCATTCATTCTTATGAAACATCAGAATTGCAAGCTGCACATTTACCAATAATATAGATATGTATGTTCTCTTGAAAAACCATCAAACCAACGTCTTTCTTGCTACTCTTATTATTCTTATTAGACGATATTCAGACCTATCAACTGAAAGAAATATTGTTACTTTTTCCTTCCTTTTGTTCTTTTTGTTCCTTTCCTTTCAGGTTCATTTATGGACGATTTCGTATATATCCCTTGTCGTTTTTGTTCTTTACACATATCAATTAGGAAGTTCTGTTTCTATACAAAACTTCCGCCATTCATATTACCGTCGAAATATACGGCTTGAGAAAGCTTTCTCGTGTCTCCTATATCATCGGTGCTGGTCAATTGTTACAATTTGAACCTGAAAAACGGGGAATTGACTTTTCTGTTCAAAAAGTTATTTATTTTCACAGGTTTTCTCTATTGTGCTTTCTTGTTTTGGGCTTTTCATTATCAACAGTTTTCTTTTCCTTCTAGGTCTTATTCATATTCATATTCATATTCTATTTGTTATTCTTACTCTCATACTCGGTTTTCTTTTCCTTTCATCGTTGTTTTTTTATTGTCGTTTCTGTTCCGTTACAAAAATGAATGTTCAAGATCGAAGCCGAAACCGAAAATTAATTACAGCCGGTGCTGCTGAATATCAAGACAAAGTACGTTCTAGCTTCTTCATGGATCCCCTTTTTGAAGATGCGAATGTTCGAAATCATTTTCAAAAGGAAAATGTTCTCTTAGAGCGAAAGCCAGCACCTGCCCGCGCGCATCCTTCTGCGGGCTCTCCGAAAAATCTTTTTAAAAAAAACTTTAATTTTCTCAAGTCTCTTTTAGGTCGTTTCTTTCCATCTCAGAAAAAGAGCAAATGTTTGAATCCTAGGTCTGTTCAAATATCTCCTCCCACCTTAGTTAGCACTACATCTGCTCTTGCTTTGTCTGCCATGCAACAACCAGAATGCTTCAATAGCTAAATCCCATTTTATAAACTTCTCTTACTGATGTTCTCCTCTTCCCCCTTTAGTGTCGTTCGTTTTGTTTTCATTCGCTAACACTGTTGCTTTCATCATCGCTAACGATCAATCAAAAAACTGGCTTTTCTTTTCATTTATTTAATTTATAATAGCCATGCCTTAATGTCATAACTCTTATAATATCTGGCTACACACAATTCCAAGCTTTGACCCCAATTTTTAAACTCCCGTTTACCCCCATTTATGTGCTTACTTGAATAATATTTTTCTATTTATCATAACAAAAAATCAATTTTTATTTTGTACAACTTACATTCTCTCTAAGGGAGTCAAGCCCAATAATCTCATACCGTTATTCAACACTTGTTTAGCAGCTCCAAAGAGTGCAAGACGTGCAAGTTGCAAGTTTTCTTCACGACCCTTAACCCAAAGAATATCGTATAATTTACTAACAGCGTGTGTTAACTTGAAAAGGTATGTAACCACAGTAGATGTTTCTTGGAAACGGAATGCGCTCTTCAAAACATCAGGGTATTGGCCAAGCAAGCGGACCAACTCGAAAGCGTCAGGCTCTGTAATCAAACTCAAATCGGCATTCTTCATCTGCTCATCGGTAAAGTTAACATTACGTTGAACAGATGACAAACGAGAATGAGCATATTGAAGGTAAGGACCAGTATCACCCTCAAAAGAAGTCATACGTGACCAATCGAAAGCGTAGTTATTAATACGCTTACCAGTAGAGTCTTGAATACGGATAGCAGTCTTACCGACGATATCAGCGACCTCTTCGGGATTCTCAATCTGAGCATATTTCTCTTCGTTCTTTTGCATAACTTTATGCATTTCTTCTTTGGCAACCTCCATGATATCATCCAAGAAAATTGCTTTACCTTTTCTGGTACTCATTCCTTGGACAAGACCATAGTTGATATGAACACACTTCTTAGCCCATTCGAAACCCATGAGCTCTAAGATCTTGAATAGTTGAGCAAAATACATATCTTGTTGAGAAGCAACAACGTAGACAGATTTGTCAAAGTTATACTTTTGATAACGCTTAAGAGCAGTACCAATATCACGAGTCAAGTAAAGAGTGGCACCATCTTTCTTACGAACAACTGCTTTGCCAAGCTTCTTGTCAAATTTGGCTAAATCAACCAACAAGGCACCGTTGTCTTGTTCGACAAGGTTTTTCTGTTTTAAGATTTCTATCATTTCATCCATAAGTGGAAGGGAAACCTGAGACTCACCGTCATATTCGTCATACTCAATGTTAAGACGCTCGTAAGTCTGCTTCAATTTGACGATACTTAGTTCACGGAAACGAGACCAAGTCTTAAGGCTGCGCTCATCACCAGCTTCCATGTGCTTGAAGAACTCACGAGCCTTGCCATGGAGAGTAGTAAAGGGAGTATAAGGCACACCCTTACTTTCAGCTTCAGCACTTTCTTGCTGAATCTTTTCTTCTTCAGCAGTAGCATCGGCATTAATTTGCACGTAAACATCATAAAGATGACGCATGGGATTTTCTTCTAACTCCTTATCATTTCCGTATCGCTCAAAGCCAATGGCGAGTAAACCAAACTGTTTACCCCAATCTCCCAAGTAATTAACACGGTGTACCTTCCAACCTTGGGATTCATGCAAGTTGGCCAAGAAAGAACCAATAATTGTACTACGAAGATGACCAGCATGGAAAGGTTTAGCGATGTTGGGGCTACTGAAATCGAAAACAGCAACCTTTCCCTTGCCGGATTCGTTGCGACCAAAATCTTGGCGCTTATTCCAAATCATTGGTAAGACCAATTTGGTAAGGGAAGGACCGATGAAATTAAAGCGCAAAAAAATTCCATTAGCGGCAACCTCTACCAAACCCTTAGGAAATTCCTCAGCCCATTTAGCGGCCAATTCTTGAGGCTTACCACCCTTTGCACGAAGACGAGGAACTGGTAAATTTAAGTCAGCAGAATCTTTGCTTATAGACGTCTCCAAAGCAGGATATATAAGAGAAGCATCTACTCCACTAATTTTGGACAACTCCGTAGAAATGTAACTGCGGTAGAGGTCAATAGGATTGTGTTCGACATCAGCTTCTTCACGAAGAGTATGATCCTGTAATCCTAAGGACTTCAAGTTCATCGTAAGTTGTTCCATAGCTGCCATTTTCTTTGTGAATAGATGGTATGGTCTAAATCCACAAATACTTCGTTGAATTAAAAGTTTAGAAGGAAAGCGAAATTTTGGCTTCAGCTTTAGCCTTAACAATGAAATAAAAGTACCTTTATAATTCAAAGCCAATTTTATCAATTGACAAGTAATATAAGTAAAGGTTTTGCTCTGGCTTCCTGTCACTTACCAAGTGTGGTTGAGGAAGAAAAAGTTTTTCATAACCAGTAACACTACCAAATACATAAACCGAACATACTTCTATATAGATACACTTTTATGTACATTGAACAGTAAAAATAATATTTTTAAAAATAGAAGTTAAGAACTAGAAGTCAAATATTCTCATGCTTTGGATGTGGACTATAGGCTTTTCCAAGTAGTCTTTTTTCCGAATAATCTAGTTGCAGATGTTCTAGTAATTACAATTAAATATATATTGGTACTTAAAACTTCAATCTTTCACTGAGTCTTTCTTCAGTAGTTGTAAGTTATTCATTCAGACACGAATCTTAAAAATCACTGAAAGTCCATCATGGCCTGCAAATATCTAACGTAAACCGCAGCCATATAATATTAAGAACTTCTAAAATAGAGGAAGTTGTTGTTATCGTTCTATTGATTCCTTGTATATATGGAAGTCTTAATGGCCTCACTTTCAACTACATCAGCTTTCTACCTATACTCAATACCAAACAGAACCACAAACAAAGGGACAACCTGAACGTTTTTCTGAATTAAAAATCAAAACTATTGTGCTAATTGTGTTTACTTACTAACCCTGGTTAACAAACCAATCCATAGTATCTCAGCTTTTTCGAATTTGAATAGTGTTCATTTGTTACCTTCTGTCCTCCTTGATCTATTCAACAAAAACATAAACAAAAAGAAACAGATTTGGATTACTATTACACTTCCAATTTTTTATACCACTGCTTATACTCTCATCCTTTATCGTTGATCATTTAAGTAATCCCTTTTTCTAAGAAAAAAAAACCCCCATTGAATGTCTGAAGACCAGTCTAATAGCAATGGAAGTGCTAAAGAAGGAATTTCCTTCGGAAATCTTCCTCGTCCTGAATCAAAAGAAAAAAGCAAACTTACAATATCAACCAATGTTCAGCGACAAGCCCACTCGGAACCTGTAACACCAGTTACTAGAAGCTCTAGATCTTCAATGGACAAACCGATTGTTCGTCCCGTTGCTAAGAACTCTGTGACATTTGCTGCCGCTCAGGGTGCTGGTTTTATACAGCCGCAGTTTGAGGAATACCCATATCATCGAGCCCACAGCTTAGCTTCTCCTCCCCCTAGTCCACATTTTCTTAAAAGAATTTCTTTTGATACGTTTAACAACAAAGCTGCATCGGAATTTTCTCTAACTTTAAAAACACAACATCGAGCTTATAATTGGACTCGGGCATCTCGGACGTTTTTATGTGGTATGGATGGAAATCTATATTCAGAATTTGCAGTAGAGTACTTGTTTGAATCTCTTTTATCAGACAACGATGAGGTCGTTATTCTGCGAGTCATCGATCCTTCTTCCAAAATGGCGGAGGAATTATCGGACGAAAACTCTTATCGGCAAATGGCAGAAAACGTAATGGCAACTTTATTAAAAAAAATTGATGAAGAGAAAGCTGTTTCTATCATAGTCGAACTCGTCGTTGGAAAGCCTCAGGAAATGATCCTCCGAACTATTCATACTTATTCTCCCGATAGCTTGATCGTTGGTACCAGGGGAAAGCCTTTAAATAGCTTTCAATCCCTCTTATCTAGTGGAAGTGTTTCCAAATTCTGTTTACAAAGAAGCCCAATCCCTGTAATTGTAGTTCGACCTGACAGAAAAAGGATGCGTTCAAAAAACAAACGCCTTAAAGATAAGACAAGGAAATCCTATATGGAAATTCTTGAAAAGAGCGGACGTTAACTTGAATTTTCTACGATTACTACTTGCTTAACTTCTGACAACTAATGACTTTTTATAACATTCTCAAACGCTCACATTATTTTTTATTTTATTCACTTCCCATTTTTTGATATTATGCGGACATATTTTATTTGATGCTCTTTGGTAAATGTATGAGAAATGACATTCATTCTTGATGTGGTTCTTTGATTAATATTATTTTAATACACAACTTTCTGTGTTTTATTTTCATGCGTAGCTATATCATCTTAGCACATTGTAGACTTACGTTTTGTATGTTTGTTTACATTTCATCAAACACCTTTAAATGGCTTTTCTTCAATGGACTTCCTGAAAATACAAATAACTTGCACGATGATGACCTTTAATAATTCTTTGCCAAATGAAATCTGCTATAAAATTATCTCTTATATAGACTTCTCCAGCCTGTACAATTGCCTAACAGTGAGTCCTATATGGTGCCAATATATCTTACCGACTTTATGGGAAAAACTGGTTTTCAAAACGTTGCCTGAATTCCAGAGATTCTTAGAAATTTTGAAAACATATGAAAATGCGAGAAACTACTGCCTGCATTCTAGAAAACTAAATCTCTCGTATGTGAGCGACTTCGTAACAGATGAACATGTATTATGGCTACTAAAATCCAAGAATCTTTCAAGGATTAATTTGTCTGGCTGTACTAGATTAACCGATAATACGGTTAGTGCTATACTTCTAAATAATTTGAACACAGTGGTTCTGGATTTGAGCGGAATACCCAGTCTATCATGGAAAACTATGTTAAGTGCTCTACCAAAGTTAAAGAAGTTGAAAATGTTGTCGCTTTCTCAATGCGTTCTTCTTGATGACTCACAACTGAAAGAGGCATTGGTACATTGCAAGCATTTAAAAAAACTCAAGCTAAACAATTGCATATCTTTAACGGAAAAAACTCTGCAAACACTAAGTGAACATGGCGACTTAACAGAGTTGGACATCAGTGGTTGCATAAATATGAAAGATCCATCTATATTAATTAAAGCCCTTATGAAACATAAAAATTTGAAAGAATTGAATATGTCAGGCTGTTTCTATCTGACCAGTTTTATTGATTATTATACTTTCCCATCAAAAATCTGCTCCCTGAGAAGTCTTAATTTGACTGGTCTTTCAGAGCTTTCAAACCATCATGTCCTCAAAATCTGTGAATATTTTCCAAGATTGCAGATTCTATATTTAACCAAATGCAATAAAATCACAGACTCGGCCTTGACTGGTATCTCATACTTGAAAACATATCTTATCTCCTTACATCTGGGTCATTGTAATGAAGTAACTGACCTAGGAATTATAAGGATCCTAAAGTCATGCAGAAACCTTACCTACGTTGATTTTGGAGGATGTTTTCGGTTGACAGACCAGTCCGTTGCTGAAATAGCTAAACTTCCTCGCTTACAAAGGGTTGGCCTAGTCAAATGCATATTTTTAACAGACATTTCAATAATCCATCTTTCTAATTGCAACTCAAGATTTCTTGAACGCATCCATCTTTCTTACTGTACCGGTTTGACAGCAAAGGTATGCCCAATATATACTGACAATTACTAACCTATAACAGTCAATAAGTTATTTGATGATCAATTGCAAAAATCTTAAACATTTAAGTGTAACTGGTATAGGCTCTATTCTGTGCACTGAGCTTCGTGCCTTTTCTCGACCCATTCCCAAAGAAATCAATCCATCTCAAGTACCCATTTTGTAAGTGTTTTAATACTTGAGTACTTTCCTTGCTAACTATTATTTTAGCTGTGCATTCACAAGAGAGGAAATTGAATTGTTTAGAAACTATATAAATCAGAAATTAATTTAAATACTGAGTCCAACTTTCATTTGTAGAATTTTGATTTTATATATCGTCGAGTTCTGTTCTTATACTAAAGCCAGCAACGATTACTGTCGGATGAATTTGACTTCTGCAAATCCAGGTCTTTAATATTTCTAATTTTCAATTTTATTATTGTGTCCTTTGACTTTCATTTCACGTAATTTATTATAAAAGGGCATTAACTTCTATTGTACAGCTTATGTTCTAATATTAACATGAATAAAATAACTAACTTAAATAAAAGGCATCAGTTATATTTATTGAGCTTCTTTGGGCAAAGAGGATATAAATCCATCCAAATTAAACTCGTCATATTGTGATTCATCCCACATTTCCGGTAACCCTTCCAAGGCTTTCTTTGAAGTTGTACTTAGACCTTGGTTATCCGTGTCCAAAATCTTTTGTTTTTTCTCATCCGCTTGCTGTTCGTCCGCATTGGTATCAAACAAATCTAATATCTGGTCTGTTCCTATAGAAGCTAGACCGTTATTTTGCTGATTAACAACTGTCGAAGCGACATTCATCTTAAACCGCTGTAGACCCATTATCTTCTCTTCAAGACAATCCTTAGTAATTAATCGGTATACGTTTACAACTTTCTTTTGTCCAATACGATGTGCTCTGTCCATTGCCTGCAAGTCACGCATAGGATTCCAATCATGCTCAACGAAAATAACAGTATCGGCACCCGTCAAGTTCAAGCCTAGACCACCGACATGTGTTGTCAATAACAAGACGTCAATGGAAGGATCATTATTAAACTTCGTAACAGCCTCCTGGCGTTTCGTAGGCTCAACGGAACCATCAAGTCTCATATAAGAAACACTCGGCATAGTAGCTTGTAAGAGATCTTTCTCAACCATGTCTAACATGTCTTTAAGTTGACAGAAAATAAGTACTCGATGTTCACTCACAGGATTAGTTAAAGTTGAGTCAACTCCTCCACCACTATACGAGGTATCACCTATACCACAGTCCTTAAGTAATTGACCAAGTGCCAACAACTTAGGAGCATGCTTGAGATCATGAAGAGTACTGTGCTCTTTCTGTAACTGTTTCGAAATTTCATCACGTTTAGGATGTTTCTCAGTCAATATCAGAGCAGGGTGATTGCAAAGTTTACGCATGTATTGCAATGCTTGGAAAATATGTCCCTTAGGTGATTTCTTTTTCGCCGGCTTCTTATTTTCTTCTTCATCTACCTTAACTTCAAGCTCCTCGTTAATATTTAATTGAGAGATGAATTCGTTATGGAGTTTCCGTTGTAAATCGCTCATCTCACAATAATAGTCTTGAATTATCTTAGGAGGAAGATCAGCTAAAACATCTTCTTTCAAACGACGCAACAAGAAAGGTAGGACTTGCTTGTGTATTGCTTCCAAAGCCAATGTCCCTCTTTCTCTTTCTTTAGACGAACTCTTCGCATCTCGACTTGCTGCAATCGGTTTCACAAATCTTTCATGGAATACTTTTTCTGTGCCCAAAAAGCCAGGCATCAGAAAGTCAAAAAGGGACCAAAGTTCCAAAACGTTGTTTTGAATTGGAGTACCGGACAGAATAAGTCGATGATACGATCTCAAACACTTAACTGCCTTAGTAAGTTTGGCACGGGCATTTTTAATGACATGACCTTCATCTAAAACGCAGTAATTCCAATCAACTTTAACAAGAGAATCCATATCGTTTCGGCAAATGTCATAGGAAGTTACCACAACATCCACCACTTTAAGTTGTTTTCGTAACTTTGAACGATCAGTGGGAGGTCCCACGTATAATAAGACTTTCAAAAAAGGCGCATATGTAAGTAGTTCTTGCTGCCAATGTCCTGCTAAAGTCGACGGGCAAACCACGAGAGAAGGCGCGTGAGCATATCTCGGACTTTTAGTTTCTTCAAAAGCTTTCTGACGATTGTGATGATCACTGGCTACTACACATATCGTCTGTAACGTTTTTCCGAGACCCATATCGTCACAAAGGATCCCATGTAACTCGTATTTGTTCAAAAATGCCAACCAGTTGACACCCTCTTGTTGATACTTTCTAAGGTCCGCATTAATAGCGACGGGCATTACAAAAGAATCGACCTTCGTAGGATTCAACATCTGTTCAAGGAAACGTCTTTCTTTTTCTCTGCTATCAATAAGTTCTTGGGGAAGATCAACAGGATCTGGGATACCTGCTTCAAGTGGTACCAGTTTGACAAGTGTTGCAAATGACGAAGTAGCTAAAGTCCTTACGTCTTTATCGGAATCACTCATCCTGCCTAAGAGGGGAATAATAAGATACAACACATAAGGTAAAACACGAACGCCAAGTCGTTGCACCACTTGATATATGCATTCAATAGCACCCTGTCTGTGTGTAATATTCGTTGGATCACCCAGCAATGGAACTATGCTTTCGACCAGCATTCGTAATGCTTTTGAACCGGCGGTAGCAGAATCAGACACTGATGCGAGGCATTTTGCGACCATAAATCTTATAGAACTGTATTCACAGCATACTGCTGAGAGTAAATGTGGTAGTATATCTGTTATATATCCGCACAGATCAGCATCTAAATTAGGAACCAAAAATCGTAGAATGGACATGGCATCTAGTAAGTCCTGACCGAAAGTGTGATCCTTTTTGCCATCCACATCCATTGGAATTCCTTCTTCACTGAATCGTTTTATTGGAGAAAATAAGCATTGTGATAATACAGGGACATCTTCGAAAAGTCGATTACGAAAAGTTGATGCCATTAATTGAAGGGTCAACTGAGCACCTACTCTTTGAAGAATTGCAGCATCCTTTTCGGTGCTACTAGACCGAGTTCTACGGCGCTCATCCACCTCCCCTTCAGTAATTTTGCCAATCTTCTCACCATCAATTTCTTCAACTTCGGATTCGCTATTGGAAATTGATAAGATACCTTGCTTTTCGGATTCTTCAAATATAGGAGTTTCCGAAGTATCCATACAAACATAAGCACATAAATTCTTCACTATTTTTTCAGAAATATTTTGGCGAGACTCTTTATAACACGAAGAAATTAATTTCATCATGGCCATCGCTGAATGTCTCTGTAAGCAAGAAAATCTTTCCTTTTTTATAGATTCCATGATACCCTTAATAATTGGATTCAATTTCTTCGGTAACTTTTCATATGAAACTATACCAGATGCTAGAGCAGCAGCACATTGAATATCAATAGTATCCTTGTGATCTTTATACATGGACACTTCATCACTGACTAACAACTTCATTTCATTAAATGTTTTACCAGACGCAGCTTTTTGTGAAGGCGAAAGGGTGCTAAACAGTGACTCAAACGTGGGACCAATTATTTTCTCGGCATCATCGATACCGAAAGCATTGGGACCAGCATCAGCATCACCCTTCACAACAACAGCTAACACAGGTATTTTATTCCTTGAGGCACGTCCTAAATCCACGAACGTATTTAAAAGCGCGTTACATTGAGCCCTGACAATATGTAATTGTGGGACTAAGTTAGCATATGTTTCACGAGGGATAGTTGTAAATTGGTCGCAAAGCATTTGATGAAACTTTTCCTTTTGAATCGCAAGATCAGAATCTTTGAAAGCAAAAAATTCTTCTATCAATCTTGAACAAAGTACAACAGGAGTAGAGAACGGAGATGAAAGGCATAACTTTAAGGGTGATTCGAATACCGGAAGTATTTCATCTCTTTTCCAGCGCCCTAGGATTGCACCCAGAATGGATGCAGCACCCAAACGACATCTCAACATACGCTCTTCACCAACGAACTCTACGTCACCATTCAACATAGGTTCATCAACAGAATACGAAAATGATGAGCCAGAATCGGATTCTGCATGTCGTCTCTGTTTTCTACGAGAGGGTAAGTCGAACATAAATTTAGAATTACGGTCCTGTGGAGTACTTCGTATGGCGTATGGTTGACCGGATGGTTTTATAAGTAACGACGAATCAATTGGATAAGGATGCCTGGTGGAACCTATCGGAGTCATGGTAACCTTGAGCATTGCCTCGATATGTGGTTTCATCAATTCAGTGAACTTGTCTGCTCCATGATAAAACAAAGCATCAATAATGTTATGAGCCAAATCAAAAGAAGATTGGAAAATGTCATCTTGTTGTTCGAGCAGAACGTTCTGAAAACAAAGCCGTAAAGTTAAACCGGTAATCCAGCTATTCAATTTAGGAGCTTCGGTAAAGACGAATTTACTCAAAGCATAAATCACAGATCTTCGGACACCACTGAGAGTGTAACGCATTAAGTAAAAAAGTCGTGGAACTAAAGTCCTAAAAGAGCGCTTTGAGTCAGTGCTCGCATTTTCTTGCATAAGTTCCATTACTTCTGCATAAGAACATAAGCAAGACAGAAGATCCATAACGCTAGCTGTTGAGGAAGATAGATCATCTTTAACATCGTCCAAACAATCCCATAAGACATTGAGCAGTTGACGGCATGAATCCAGTTTACCAGCAACAAGTTTATCAGCCACCGGTAACAAAGTTAATGCACTGACTGCACGAACATCGTCGTCGTTATTAGCTAAACCTTGAATTACTATATCTATCAAGCTATCAAGATAGAAGGATTGGGAAAAGAACATAGGATACTTCATTGCCACAAGGTACTTAATGCCAAGCATACCACCATGCGCAGCCTCCCATACTCTATGAGTCAATCCTAGTTCATTTTGAAATACCAAAGAATGAAGTACTTTATACATAGAATGAACTGAAGTATCGGGCACGTAAATAAGGGCAACACCCAGCACCTGACTGACCGATTCACGTATAGGTGCAACAACTTGGTCAGCCAAATAATCTCCAAACCTGTCCAAAGCAAAAACACAAGCAATACGACATAAAAGATCATTAAAATATTTGGTATTTAATTCGTTATTTTCTTGTAGACTTTTACCCACCTCACGTCCGTATCCAAAACCTGCAAACCGAATAATCTCACGTAAACCCATACAAGCACCATGTCTTATTTCCCAAGCAGGATCAAACATATCCACCAAAAACAATTCGACAAGAGTTTTGAAAGGCCAAACAGAATCGCTAGTAACTGCAACAGCAGCAGATGGCACAACTGGAGCTTTATGCTCTACGACAAGTTTATCTGACTGAGATTGCGCGGTAAAATTATACTCCGGAGCGGAATTGGAATCTGATTTGGCTGTTTTTGACGATTGTTGATTGATGTTGGGAGCCACGTCGATGACACGAACTTTTTGAGAACTTTTCATTTGCTTAGCTTTACGCTTTAAAGCATTGCGTTGACGAGCTGATAAATGAGATAAATCATCAGACTCATTGGGGTTATTTGAGGCCCCAACAGAGTTTTGATTTTCCTCTTGCTCAGGTTGTAAAGAAATCGGAGAAGGTCTATGTTGCGGAGAGGATTGATTACCCAAATCCTGCATGAGTTCATCGTCCAAATACTCGCCAGCGAGCCCTAGACGATTTTTGAGATTGGATAATTGATGAATATAATGAGATGAATAAGTATCCGATGGAGTAAAATCATAGTCACGACTGGCACTGCCTAGCAATTTTGTTCCATGCTTCATGACGTCTTCCAAATTGAAATTATCAAAAGAAAGCAAAGAATTCTGAAAGCTACCTTCAAACTTGGAATTTAGTTCGGAAGATATGGAAGAGTCGTTTCCAAAGTCTTTTGTAGGAGCGACATTATTAAATGAATGAGAGCGACTAGATAAGCGTTTCTCTTCAAATTCCTGCAATCCGGAAGCAGTTGTATCACTTTCTCCTTGGGTATCCTTTGGTTGCTCTGTAGAATTTTCAGCGAACGTTGACTGTTCCACCTCTTCTTCCTTTACTTTATTTGTCTGTTCATCTGGAGAAACGGTCGTTTCTGATTTTTGTTCTTCAATTTGGTTTCCCACCAATCTAGAAACCGAGTTTCCTATTTCATTATCTTCATCTTTCGGCTCAGTTTTTACCAGCTCTTCATTTGGATTCCATACTGGGATATTTTCAGCGATACCTCCAATGGCTTTCGCTGCGGCAACGCGAGTGTCCCAATTCTTTGATTTTAAATAAGGAACGACACGGCCCAGTAAATTATAAAGCTCAACCGGGTGTGCCTTTTGAATACCAGCAATTTGCTTTGCAGCGGCTTCACGAACGACTGATGTAGAACCGTTGTCCAGCAACACCACCAATCGATCCAAGCGTGAAGTCATAGGACCTTTCTGTCTTTAATAAATCTTAAGAAGTACAAAGTATATGTAAATGTTTCAACACTAAGCCTAATAGACAATATTGAATCGATTATTCACGTGATAAAGAATATAAATTCCTTTGTCCTGCAAACGTACACACCGAATAATATAAGAACCTTCTTCTTGCAAACACAAAGATACCAAGAATGTGATGCTAGGAAATGAAACTTAACAAAAGGTACTACGTTCCAATTATAAGAAACAGAATCAGTATAATAACAGCCTTCTTCAATAAAAGTCAAGAAGAACGAATGCTATTTTAAAAAAATTTGTTCAGCAGCGAAAAAGTTATGAATACTATTCTTTGTTTACAAGCGCTTCTCGCAGGAAAAAAGGCCTTCGTTCAATCCTTTCCAGCCTTTTGTAGTGTAATTTCAATCAATAGTATACAAACTTCTTTTTACTATTCCAATTTAGAAGTTTTGATCTATTAACGTGGCATAATACACCTAGAATTATTGACTAGTTTCGTGTCGCGCTAGCAATGGCGGTACTGAATCCGCATTTCTACCGGGGCTTCATGTGGTACTTATGCGATTCACAAAACCAGCAAACGTTGAAAAATGTTAGGAAACCCTAACCCAGACAAAATTTTTTATCGAAAAAAGTGATGTTTGTTACAATTAATACATTTAAAATATTGAAAAATTCGTATTAGTAACTAGTTTAAGAGCCATTCATGTATTTTTTTTCATTTCCTTTCAATGCTTCTCATATTTGATATGATCTCTGTTCCGTACGAAACTAGATTCTGTTATACATTGATAACGTAGCGCGAAGTGTTTATTTACAGTAGCTTGACAGACTATGTAAAACACTATTAGTGATCTATTTGAGGTTCTAATTATCTATTACAAACCTTAACGTTGCTCCTAGTAAACGTTGGATGTTTTCTATGTAAACTGGTAGCTTCTTCAAATATATATATCAGTATATATATGTATATCTACCAGGAAACATTGCTGTTTTTGTTTTTTTTGTGAACGTACGAAAGAATTATAGGGTTGAAAGGAATCCTGGATCTAACGATACTGTCGTACACGTAAATTGAGTGGTTATACAGTCTGGTTCACAAATATCACTTGATTTTGTTTAATTTATAACTAGAATTGGCTCAATTACTTTCGAACTAGGAGTTGTGCATCTCGTATCTTTGTGTTAAAAGACATACGGGCAAATACAATTGACTACGTCGTACTAGTATTTGCCATTGTTTAAAACCCTATACTCAATAACTTTCTTTTGGGTTTTCATACTATTGAAAACAATTTGTATTTAAATTTAACAACTTAACGAAACCACCCGCCTTGGTTTTACCCAACTCATGACTGAAGTCTGGTCTAAAAATCAAGTTGTCGGGAAGGACTTTCGGCCCGTATCTAGGACCCAAGGTCCTTCTAGTCTCTCTTATATGCCTCCAGCTACTTCTGCATTTATTCCAATGGATTTTTATACAAGGATCCCACCAAACACAAAACTCGTTGTTGGTAGCCATACAATTACGGTCATCCGGTATCTCAGCGAAGGTGGGTTTTCACACGTTTATCTCGTGGAAACGCAGGATAAGCGATGTTGTGTTTTAAAACGCATCCACGTTCCTGACAAGGCTGCCCTTCAATTGGTACATGGAGAAATAGAAACGATGAAGCGTCTTAAAGGCCATCGCCATATTGTGAATTACATAGATTCGAACGCTTTATATTCGAACTCAGCAAATCGTTATGAGGTCTTTTTATTAATGGAATATTGCGCAGGGGGTGGCCTCATTGATTTTATGAATACAAGACTTCAAACTCGTTTAACGGAAGGTGAAATCTTGAAAATTTTGGCAGATGTTTGCGATGCAGTTGCTGCCATGCATTATTTGGACCCGCCTCTAATTCACCGAGATCTTAAAATTGAGAATGTTTTGTTAGTTGCTCCAAACTCATATAAACTTTGCGATTTTGGCAGTGCCTGCGAAGCAATACCACCCGCTACCACACCGGAGTCAATGTTATGGGTTGAAAAAAATATTGCTGCATACACAACTCCTCAATATCGTTGCCCAGAAATGATTGATATGAACAGGCATCAAGGTATAGATGAAAAGAGTGATATTTGGGCCATCGGCGTTCTAGCTTATAAACTTTGCTATTATACAACTCCATTTGAAACCGTAGGAAGTCCAGCTATTCTGAAAGCCTCATTCTCCATCCCACCTTTTCCGAAATACAGTGATCGTCTGAAAAGGTTTATTGCTACATGTCTTCAAGAACAGCCTTCGCATCGTCCAAATATATATCAAACTCTAAAGGAAATCATGGAAATGCGTGGCACACCTCTACTACTCTCGGATATTTATGGGGGAGTAAATGCTTCAACTTTTAATCCGCCCAAAGCACCTCTTTTCAGAACTCCTTCCGGTCGATTACAGCCTGCCTCCTCTTTGCAGTCACATGGGTCGCTTCCTCCTATACCTATTTCTCGTCCATCCATAACGCCAAAGGCTTCCTTGCAGTCGTTTGACCGATCATTTAGCCGGCCGAATAGGACATCTCCCTCTCAACATAATGATCAAAATAAAGAATTCACGTTATCCACAGCTGATGGCAAATATAATCACACTGTAACCCCATCTGCCTCAAAATTCAAGAAAAGAAGTATTAATGATTTTCGATCTCTACTTAAACATGATGACATCCTCAATGACAGTGTAAGAAATGATTTACACGGGAAAGATCAGACTGATGAAGTTGATATTCTCTCACGCTATCCTAGTGTCGATGAATTAGATAAGCAAGTTAGTAACAAAAACGTTGTTAAGCCGTCTCCTTTACTTGATGCCAAAAATAACGACACCCTTGTTAAGCAATCTACTACTTCAACGGTGACACCACCGACGTTTGATAAGAAGTTGCTCCGCTCTCAATCATTAGATAACCCGTCTTATGAGGAGATGGATCCTACAACTTTTACGGGTAAACAAAAGAGTTTTTCAAGTGCATACTCGCCAGTTCCAAAACTTTCTTCTCCGAAGATATATTCTGCCGACGGACACAGAGAGTTATCCCAAGGCCAGGCTGCTTCATCATCGTTTCCAACCTTTCAAAAGGGAAGTGCTCAAATTCCCAAGCTGGTTGACGATTCCAACTCGAAAGATGATGTCCTAGACCACCGTATTTTACCATCAAGGCCTACACAACAGGAGTCTTATAAATTAGATCAAGATCAAATACCTATAAAGCCGGAAATAGATTTGAATAGGGATCTAAACAATGAACCTCAGGACTCATTAAACAACTTTTTGCATCAAGGAGAAAAAGAAACTCCTACTCAAAGATCTCCATTAAGTGGATCATCTAGTGATATGGATATTATTAAAGGGGTTGAAGATTTGGTTGTCTTTGATGATAAACATGATCGAACAAACTCCGCTGAGAGTGATTCTTTCGACGTTCGATCAAATGTTGAATTTTTGAGAAGCTTAGGGTCACATGGTCGTCAATCTTCTGCAGATATTTCGCGTACCCAAAGACTCCAAAAGTCAATAACTGCTAAGCTTGAAAAAGTAAAAACTAGCGAATTAAATAAGAAAGATTTACGGTTATCTAATATCTCTAGCAAACCCAAAAAGCAAGGGCATGCTTCCAGGCTATTATCTGGCAAATTTGGTGATGCGTTCAAAAAGTTTGAATTTGGAAGCGAGAAAACGCACAGAAAGTCGCATGAGTCACCGTCAAGGGAACCGCCGAATTTGGAGTCTGAAAGTGTCAGCCCTAGTTTGTCTGGTCAATCTGATGATTGGAAAGTAGAAAGCGAGGACTTACCACAGGTTCACGAAAATATTCGTCAATATAGAAATCTTTCTGAACCTAACCAGACGAAAAAACATACTGGTGCAGGTAAATCAGGATCCAATCGAAGTGAGAAAAATTTTCCGGAACCAAAATTGGTCAGCCCAGTTAAGTCGAACTTGATCCAAGAAAGAGTTCGACAGTTGTTGGATAGGAGTTCAAAAAATTCTTTGGACGATTTTTCTGACAGTGAGAGTGGTGATTTTTCATTGCCTTATTCGCATGGGCCTCCTAGCGAAGAACCCTTACCGAAACCTGCAAACCTACGTGGACAGCGTCTTGATGCTTAGTGGAAACGTACCATCGTATACGCAGTTATAATTTTGCTATAATGTTGATTGATTCATGCTTGTATGACAAATTATGTTAAACGCTTTTTTTGTTTTCTTATCTTTATTCTAAAAATATCTTACGCTTAGTGGTTCTATAGGTTTATTGTTTATTGTACCGTGTATAAATTATATTTTGAATCCGGTTATTCCATGTTCATTCATGCACTTTCACGTCGCGAAATCATCCTTCTATTTTTCTTACATGTTTTTATCTTAGGAAATTATGGTTTTGATTGATTTAAACGAAAAATTGTGTAGTTCTTATTATGAAAGCCTATGTATCAAACCATTGCTGGTTGATGACATTAATAAAATTGATCAAAGAAGAAAAAAAAAAGATGATGAGGATTACAAAGAAATAAAACACTTGGTTGATCGACGAACTTAGATGGCTTTTACTTTGTACCGCCGCTGGAAAACTTTTTTTTACAATTGTGTCGCAAACGGTCCAAAATTGAAGCTTTTCTTTGTAAATTATTTACTGATCGCTGTCTGCCGTCATTGTTATTCAATAAGGATTCGCTCTCTTGATCATTAGAGTGTGAGCTATCTTGCTCAACATAGGTTGGTGAGCCGTAGGTATTGGTATTAGCCCCTTCCCATATACCATTATCCGAAGTCAAGTCTTCTTCGGATTTATCTTTTGGAATAAGAGCACTTAAGCTGTTAGCTCCGCTGTTTTCCGAAAAAGCAGCAACTGGACTGGTACTAATATCCAAATTTCGGTGCTTGCAACACGGTTCAAAGGGACCATCATGATGAACGCCTGTCGTTAGATATAAAAAACATTTATATAATTGCTTACCGAAATCACCGAGATACGAATTAGATGTATCTAATTGATCAATCCTATCGTACCCGAGCATAGAAGCATTTCTTCCTGGGAAGTTGATTTGTTTAGGCCTGTTTCTTAATCCTCTATCTTCGATAATAAGTCTAGGTTTTACGGCAGGTTGCTTTCTCAAATGATTGTTTTTCGCTCGAAGAGATCGTGTGTTCAACCGAGGACTAACCTGGTGTTGCATAAAGGCTGGATCGTAAGGATAACTGTAATGATCTAGATACCTATCCATATTTGCTTTGTCCAGTGAAATATTTCGTTCGGGCACTCCCGAGAGTTTATCATCGTCTGGATTCACAAATGAACGAAACTGGGTCTATTAGCTTAAGTATGACTGTTGCACTTACCACGAGGTAACCAAGTTTGCTAAACTCATTATCGTGATCTGCGTATGGTTCTTTTGTTGAATGTTCAACAAACGGCCTAGCTGCAGACTCAGAAAATGGGTTCCTGTCCTTCATACTTTGGATAGGTTTGAAGGTAACCGTGCTCACATCGAGGAAAAGTCTATTCTATATGTACATCTTTAATGTTTACTTTGGAATGACACTTTCAACGATATAAATTGCGTCACAGAATTGTCACATATTCTTCTTCTTCTCTTACAGGGAAAGCAAAAGGGAAACAAAATATATTGTACCAAGCAAATGAATATGGTATAATGATGACAGTATAAAAGTTTACAAAACCGGAAGTTCGTTCATCATCAGTCAGTGTTATTCGTTACGTTCCAGAGTATATAAGATGAGTTTAATTAAAAATATAATAGAAAAATAGCATACCTCTATTGTGGTAAGTGTTATATAATGCTATTTATGATGAACTTCTAACTTTTCGAAATCGCTTTGGATATTCTGGGCTTTCCAAATTCTGAGTCACTACAACAAAGTTTTGTATTCTATTTCTAATGTTTATTAATGCTAGTATAACTGATATTCAAATAGTGTTCCCTTGACAAAATTATTGCGTATCACCATACATAAACGAGCTAGTAGAAATAACATCTATGAAATTAATAGAAGGAGAATATTAATTGATAAATTCGCTTTGCGCATTTAAATTTCGTCTTCAGGATTGTCAGCAGTCATTAGATAAACAGTAAATTCAAGAATCCTGAACGGTATTAGAATGAAGTTAGGAACAACAGGCTTATATTTGATTTCCGTAGAACAAAAGTTTCTTTTTCTCTACAAGTGAAACATTATAAATCTTAAATAAACAGATTTTACACCTTCAGCCTCGCATCACGTAGCTAAACTTGTCATGTTGACTTCTAACGAATTGATTTCTTATTTTAGTGTAAAAATAATTTCAGCATCAAGCATTATGTACTTTATAAATCTTTTTTCTTCTACAGCCAGAAAAAAAGGAGCGCTAGGACCTTTACACGCATACAGACGTTGCATACTTGCGCTTCAACACAACAGCTTTTAAATTATTTGTTACATTACTCATTTCGGCCAAAAAATATTCTTTCTTTAATTTACTCTTTTTATTATTTCTTTCCAAAATTAACATATTCGCCTTATTTTACTGTCGTTTGCTTAATATATGGACGTCGACGAACTCTTTAGGAAACATACAGGCTCCCTCCATCATGCAAAAAATCAGCTATTACAAGGTCAACTAGAACTCAACTATTATTTAGCAAAAGCTTCTAATATTGTACACGGTTTACAAACAGATATATTAAGGAGGACACGGTTGGAAGCTGCGAACCATGTAAACAAAACTCCGTTGCATGAAAATGATGAGCATAGAAGCGACGAAAATACGAAAGAAGTCAAGGAGCTCAAAGAAATAAACGAATCTTTAGTTTCTGATATTTCTCAACTCAAAAGTAGAATATCCTCTCTGGAATCTGACATAGCACAAAATCTAGAAGATATGAATACATTGCATAAACAACGTCTGGAACATTTCAAGCAGGGTGCTTCTTCAGAAAAAAGTCCTCACTTTGAACACGTCGAGTGCAAAACCTCAAACTTGTCCGTTGATAATGCTAGCGTATCATCATCAAATACGGACCAAATTACTCGTTTTCATCATACAATTACAGACCTAAAAAAGACACTCAAAGAGAGAGATGCTGATTTAAATAAACTCCACAGCGCCGTTGCAGCTAAAGAATCTGAGTTAAATAGATGGAAGATTAAATTGGAAACGGAAGAATCAAATTGGAAAGTTAGACTGCAAGTGTTGGAATCGAAAGTTGCAACTCAGAGTAAGAAACTCAGAAAGAATGAAGGAAAAGGAAGGAAAAGCACTGTCAATACTCTTGGTCTGACTTCACCTGCCGAATCTTCGTTAAGTCCGATGTCAAAAAGTGCTCAGAAAAAATCACCCTTCCGTGTTACACCTTACCTTCAAAGAACATCAGCCATTATAGGTATACCGTCTAGCCCTACTCATGCATCACCTACTGCCAAATCTAGTAGGACAGCAACTACCCAAACTCCCACAAAGGAAGCTTCCTTGACTGAAAGTACGAGTAAACTCACAGAACATCATAACAGGGATAGTGGAAATGCAATAGAAAATTCAGCATCTTCGCAGCGAATGAATTCTCTTACTCCTTCCAAATTACCTTTACCCGTTAGGAAAAAAAGAAAGTTCGAGACGGATATTGCGAAATTTGAAGAACCTGAAGAATCCGATACAAGCATGACTATGGAGGTTCCACTTCAGACAAAGGTTACTTTACCTCGAACTATAAGCCCGCCAAAAGCAAGATCGGAAACGCTTGTTGCTCTAAAGGATAAGTTTAAGATTAAAAAAGGTGTATAAATTACGTTTACGTTTTTGTTGTTTGATATAAAAAAAAACCCCCCGTTTCTAATATTGTCTTAATTATAATATAATGATCTTGAAATTAATACTTTATTGCGTTTGCTTTTCATTTCATTAAATTAATCGTTAGGAATTTATCATGAAAACATGCTCTTATGTTAGTAGACTCTCGTTGTCACTATCCCATTCCTCCATGATCCCTGCGCTTTCGCCCAGTTGCTGCACCAGTCGTAGACCACACAATTCTTCGATATAATTACAATCATTAATAGCCTGTAAAACAAAATCCCACTTTCGTTTCTCCCATTCACTTATTACGTACTCGCTACAAGCGGAACATTGCTGGTAGGCCTTACCAGATATCTTCAGTAAACTAAAATCATGCAGGAAACCACGAATTTGATGAGGCAATTCGCCCAAGACCGTAGATTCTGTATTGGAGACAGGGGCAGCGACACTAAAAGATGTTAGTATTACAAAATCGGATGTATTTTAACATACCCATTTGGATGCTGTAGCAGGCTAACAAATAGCTCTACAGCTATTGCGGTTGCAATGTTGGTACATCCTGCGCGTGTAACTGTACACGTTTGATCCAAGGTTCTATCAACCACAGAATTGGATGGAGCAAATACATCATTGCAAAAATAGCAACCAAGGCGATTTTCTCCTTGTGATAAGCTACCATGTCTCATAACAACCCAGCTATCAAATCCAAGCGCAGAGTTAATTAAAATCTTGTTCATTGATGTTGCCATGACCGTTGGAAGCCAGCGTGATTCTCTCGTATCCGTCAATAAGAAGATAGCATCGTGACTCAAAAATAGGTTTTCTAAGTTTTGATAATCTCTCTTGGTTTTCTCAATATCAGACTCGTATATTGGGTGTCCTAGCATCGGAATACTTATTGAATGCCCTTCGGTATACTAAATAATTAGTATCATAATTAGTATGACTGTTATTCTTACCATTTTTGGGTAAATTTCTTTTAGCCTGGACGCTGCACACTGAGCTTTAGGCTGCTTTTTTTTGCAATCTTCAAATGTAAATAGTGATTGTCTTACGGGATTGGAATAAGCCACATTTGAATAGTCAACAAAGGTGATGTGTCGAACTCCCCAAGACTGTTGTAATTAGCGTTCATTCAATGTTTGTAGCCATACCACAAGATTTCTTGCAACACCACAACCCAGTGTTCCAGCTCCAAGGAGAAGACACTTAGTACTCTGAATTATGCCAAGGTCAAGTTGTGGTACGAGTCTCCATCGCATTAAGCTTAAGTTTAACATTGACGCTGATTCAGAAAGTAACACAGGATCTATCAAGGAAGACAAATTCACTACCTTTGGCCCTAGTTGACCCATTCCATTTCGCTCCCAACCTACGGTGGATAAATGTTTAGAGGAATCTTGACTCTTCCGACTCACTAAGTCTAAGAAGATACTTCGGGATAAGTTATTTGAAGTTATTCCATCTCGAAAGATAATTATTTTAGTTTTTTCTAGATGATGTTTAATTGAAAGATAGGCAAGAAGATTTCGTGTCGGCCAGGAAGGATATTCTTGTAGTTGAAATGAATCCTCGGCGAAAATAAAAAACTAGAAAAAAATTAGCTTCAAACTCATAAAAAAATACGATCTTAAAACAGTTTTCTCCTTACATCTAGTTTTTCATTGATGCACCATGGTAACTTTTTAAGAGGAAGAACAACCCATTGACCTTTCAGGTCCTTCGTCACGATGAAAAAAGGTCTTTGAGTATAATCTGATGTTTTCAAAAAGTCTAATATTTTAGGCAAGACGATATTAGAAGGAATGACTGATTCTGCAGGATGGGAACTCTTGACGATCCACAATGGTGTATTTTTTAAAGACGGAAATAGGCACCAGTAATGGTATCGATAAGATTTTATGTCTGCATATGAAAAAAGTAAGAATTGAATCAACTCATTAGGCTTTTCGGCCACACTGTCCGTCTCAATGGATTCCAACAACTAGCAAAGTGTTAGCAAGTACCATTCACAACTTGTGCAAGCATAATATCATACTTTCGTTCCCATGCTTTCACGTATTTTTTTCACATCAGCCTCCACAAACTCTTGCTGGGTGTTTGCATTGATTAAAGTACCTTCAGCAATGCATTCCTTGATGGTGCTGATCCGTTAGCATTTGAATACCATTCGTTTCTTTCTCAAAATACCTATTTTCCGGTGCTTTACCAAATACGATGGAGATTGCACTTCGTGAATATGCATTGAAACGTCCATGAATAGCAACTGGTGACGCGTCCAGCTTCTGTTGTTCCACTTTGTGATTGCTCAGTAGATGCCAAAAGATCGCATCTACTGAAGAATGGAAGGATTGGAACTGTAACGCCCTCCCAATGAGCGTCTCCATGTTGTCTGTCTAAACTTTTGATATGTGTACTTGTAAGTTATTGTTTGTGTTATCAATACAAACACCCAAAGATGTTTAGTGTTCATTAAAACTCGTTAAAATAATACCTTATATACCGATTGTAAACAAACATTAGTATGTTACAGTAACGTTACTAAAAAACAATGAAGGCTACAGAATGAACTATTGATACTTTTATTGAATACT
Organism: Schizosaccharomyces lindneri; assembly: GCA_029532395.1. Classification (NCBI taxonomy): domain Eukaryota; kingdom Fungi; phylum Ascomycota; class Schizosaccharomycetes; order Schizosaccharomycetales; family Schizosaccharomycetaceae; genus Schizosaccharomyces; species Schizosaccharomyces lindneri. The sequence goes on along the minus strand of JARFMH010000033.1, from coordinate 14,230 downwards.
TTTGTTCAATATTATTCAGTGACAGACGTTAAATATATTAATTCCTAAGTTACGAAGCTCCTTCTAACATTGAAAACAAGTAATAAAATACCTTTCAGTCCTGGATCTAATCCTTTTCTTTTGACGCATTTGACGTTTGGCGTTTTTAATCATCTATTCGCTCTAATATGTAAACATATCCGGTAGCCTTTGCTTCTTCTAATGATGACGCCTTTAGAATCTTCTCGTCATTAAAGAGAACCCAAACAGGTCGACCTTCAATTTCTTTTCGAATAAATGCTACATAATGTCCAGCATGGGCACTACCACCCTTGTGACTAATAATAGCTTTCACTTGGTAGTTTGCAGGCAAAGCATCAGAATCGTATTTTACTTTTTCGACTTCCATTGATTTTTCTGCTTCGCTTGCTGTTTCATCAAAATTTTCATCTGGATGGTTTAGAATCCAATCAACGGCTCTCTCAACGTCGTTATTTGTTTCAGCGAGTGCTCGTTTAGCTTGTGATTCTGAGAATCCAAAATCACATAGAGACCGAACTTTATCATCGGGAACAGAGTCACTTTTAGCCTGTTGAAGTTCAGATGCGTCTATCGGATTATCGATCGCAGGATCCTCCATATGCTCGAACAACCAATTCATAGCTGTCTCGGCATCAGAATTATTTGTAGCCAACATAGCTCTTTGACAGCGAGCTAATGGGAAACCCATAGCCTGAAGTTGCTCTATAGCCTGTTCATTCCAGTTGATCACTGGAGCAGCTTCAGGAAGTAATTCTTCACCTTCAGGTCGAGGTTTCGCAGCGAGATGGTCTAACTTATATAGTCCTTCTTCAGAAATCCTTACGGGGATCCCCAACTTTTTTACTTGAAAAGCTTGTATATCGAAACGATTTAGCTGTAAAGCTAACACCTTGGGAAATGTTTTCAACGATAAACAGGTCGTGGCTCCTTGTTTACTCTTACAGGCCTCACAAGTATATTCCATATTATCAGGCTGAACAGCCAAATCCAAACATTCATTTAGAGTAACTTCTTCGTAAACCCCTTCACCATTTTCTTCTCCTATTTTCTTTCGTGGAACAGGAATTGTAAGCCCTTGAGAAGTAAAGACCGAGTAACGTGCACGCTTACAAGAAAGACAAAGTAATTTTTGTTCAACATCAAAATCAAAAAGAGTAGATATATCGCGGTTTCCAATGCTGTTTTTACGGATTACACCCAAGAGGTAAACTAAAAATTCATAGGCGTCTTGTTGTTGTGCTGTACCAAATTCTGGGTGATCCTGGCCCATGACATCTTTAAACATGTAAGGTCGTAAACCATCTTGGAATGGAAGCATAGGAGAAGAGTCGGTTGTCTGGCGTACAAGTCCGCTTGGCTTGGAAAACTTTCCAGAGCATAGCCCTTCAGCCAATTTTGAAAGCTGACATTGAAAATTCGAGGTCGGATGATCGCACCTAGGATTACAGGTATTGAACAAATCAAGTTCAAAGTCTGCGAATTCCTTAATAGAAAATAAAGCCTGCATCGTGGAAGCTAAATAACAACTGTTCCCCAAATTTTTTAATCCTGTAAGTCCTGGTCCAAATAAACGAGTAGCTCCTGATTCTTCTTCAGAGGTTCCGAAATCCCAATTCAAATTTTGTTCTAACTGCATTTCAGCCAATGATTTCTCAGTCTTATTTAGTTTTTTCATATCGATTTGGAAAGTTGCTAAGTGATCTTTAATGTACGGGTCAATTCTTTCCTCATCACAACTATAACAATAAATATCAGCATGACCATCCGGTGTAATGCTTTTCAGCTTTACCGAAACAGCATGCTCAGAGTTTTTAAAGTGTTCAATCGCATGGCCATTACCACCACCTCCTCCATATTGCTTGCGCCCGCAGCTCAAAATTCCACAATGCATACACATCCATAAATTATCTTTCAGGTCACAGCCAAAACATTTTGTTTCATTTAATTCTGGTATATGATCAGCTTGGGGATTAAGACAAAGTGTATGCTCACATGGGACAATTTCGTTCTCCCATGCCTTGACTTGGCTTTTGTTGGAAGCTTTTGGTGCTTTGGTGACCGCTTCGAACGACGCTGAAAGCAATGGCTGCTGAATATCCAAATTAGTTTTGCAGATTAAACAATGGGGTTGATAAAACCAATCGTAAATATCCTCTTCTGATTCTTCCCGAATCTCCAGCTTAGTAACTTTCCGCATAGGCTCTTCACACTGAATTTATGTCAGTAAATTTGATATGAGAATATATTTCATACTGTTTCTGGTTTGAGTTTTCTTCTTATATTCAGCACAATAGGATGTTGTTTTCGATCGCAATGTATTTTTGAGTGATTGTACTCGTTTGGTCCACATCCCGATTCAAAGCAAGCTAAACAGAGATCAATCCCAGTTTCAGAATCCTATTGAAGTTAGCATGAATCCACATTACGCCTATGCAAGAAACGTTTGTTCATGTATAGTCCCTACCTGAGAAACAAAGCATCGAACACATTCTTCCCGATAGACAGTTTGATATCCATTAGGAATACTAATATTCGTTTCTGTTAAATGATTGCAAGTCATGAATGAGTTGTTTATTTTGGATGAAATAAGTTAAGTGCAAGTGTAATTCCTCTATTTACGTGCCTTTCCATGAATGTAGTTGTCACCCACCAAGCTTATTACAAGTAACATATTGTAACCATACTACTCTACCAACAGATTCATTAACAGGCTTTCTTAACTTCATGGTGCAATGCATCAATATAAAATACTATTTACACTACTTTTCTATACGCAGTTCCTTCAGTTAATTTTTAAAATACGCTTTCGCCTTCGTTATAAATAAGCACTCAAATGTAAATTATTTTTTCCTATACTAAAGATCTATCGCTTCTAAAATGAATGTTACTGACGAAACAAACAGGTACTCAAATGAATAAAAAGTAGAGCATCAATCATCATCCGTCAGTTTATTTTCTTCCGAGACATTAAAAGGCAGACACAGTTTTTATTTGTACAAAAGTACAGCCGCATCCACCCAGTTATCACCCGGTTATAAGCTATTTATGATATACTTCAACATATTCTTTTCCTCATGGTTTCACTTTTCCCATACATGGTTTAGTTTCCTTTTTTTTATCGTTTACAAATTATATAAAACACAACGAATGGTTTAGATACGTAAGAAAAGCTTTTATTTCGTACACTAATTTTCTCCTCGCGGTAGTGGTTTAGAGAGGAATTGGTTTACCACGAAAATTTATATATAGGTGGCTGCATGTGTCAGATTAATGATACATGAATTATAGGATATTTTTAATATAAAAAAACAAATAATATGTTTTGTATAATTTTTATGAAGTTTTAGAATTTTTAGATTATGATATATACACGAATTCAAGCGAAAGACAACTGCATCGAACGCGCCCACCAAATTAGCACTTCTATGAATTACTAGACTTTGAGTGGAATTGTCAATTTATTTGCACTACCAGCAAAATGGCGACATTCTACCCAGATTTTTTAAACATGGCTCCGCCTCCTAATTACATAGCAGGACTTGGACGCGGTGCCACAGGCTTTACAACACGCTCGGATTTGGGCCCTGCCCAGGAATTGCCTTCACAGGATGCGGTGAAAACGGCTATTGAAAAACGGAGAGCAGGTGAAGAGGATGAAGAAGACGATATTGATCCCAGATATCAAGATCCGGAAAATGAGGTAGCTCTTTTTGCAACAGCTCCATATGGCGCTGAAGACGAAGAAGCCGACCGTATTTATCAAACTGTGGAAGATAACTTAAGCAAAAGAAGGAAAGCTCAGCGGGAACGTCAAGAGCAATTACAACGCGAACGAATTGAAAAAGAAAATCCAAAAATATCTTCTCAATTCGCAGATTTAAAGCGTGGGTTATCCACATTGACGGATGAAGATTGGTTAAATATACCAGAACCTGGCGATTTAACTCGTAAGAAAAGGCCAAAACAACCACGACGTGAAAGGTTCTATGCTACAAGTGACTTTGTTCTAGCTGGTGCACGTAATGAAGGTCAATTGGAGTCTTCAGTGGCTGTAGACGGTGCTTCCGGTATAGAAAGTACAACAGAAAATGACTCTAAAACTAACTTTGTCGAAATTGGTGCTGCTCGTGATAAAGTACTGGGCATTAAACTTGCTCAGGCTTCCACAAATTTAACATCTCCTTCCACCGTTGATCCAAAGGGATATTTAACAAGCTTAAATAGTATGATACCAAGAAACAATACAGATTTGGGTGACGTGAAGAAGGCTCGCAAATTGCTTCAGAGTGTAATTGAAACCAATCCCAAACACGCTTCTGGTTGGGTAGCCGCAGCTCGTTTGGAAGAAGTTGCTAATAAAAATAGCCAAGCTCGCATTCTTATATTGAAGGGGTGTGACAATTGCCCGCGTTCAGAAGATGTTTGGATGGAAGCTATACGTTTGCATCCTGTTGATGAAGCCAAAGTAATTATAGCTGACGCAGTTCGGAATCTTCCTCATTCTGTAACGTTGTGGTTAGAGGCAGAACGCTTGGAAACACAGAGTTCTTCTAAAAAGAAAATTATAAAGAAGGCACTTGAACATAACCCCACTTCTGTCGGTCTATGGAAAGAAGCAGTGAATCTCGAAGAAGAAGTAACAGATGCAAGAATTTTACTCGCTCGTGCTGTTGAATTAATTCCAATGTCTATTGATCTTTGGCTCGCACTTGCCAGGTTGGAAACATACAAGAATGCACAGAAGGTTTTGAACAAAGCAAGGCAAACAATTCGTACTTCACACGAAGTATGGATAGCTGCTGCACGTTTGGAAGAACAACAAGGAAATGTTTCGAGAGTTGAAAAAATAATGGCCCGTGGTATTGCCGAACTACAGGAAACAGGAGGCATGTTGCAACGAGATCAATGGCTACATGAAGCTGAAAAATGTGAAAAAGAAGGGGCAGTTCTTACGGCTCAGTCCATCATTAATACTTGTTTATCTATAGGATTAGATGAGGAGGATCAATTGGATACTTGGATGGATGATGCTCAGTCATTCCTAATCTCTAAATGTCTTGATTGTGCGAGAGCAGTCTTTGCTTACACTCTCCGTGTGTATCCTTCAAATGAAAACATCTGGCTTCGTGCTGTTGAAACTGAAAAGGTTTACGGATCTACTGATACTGTGAGCTCAATATTAGAAAAAGCTATTGAGGCATGTCCCAAGACCGAACTTATATGGCTTGTCTATGCCAAAGAAAGAAAAAACATTGGTGATGTCAATGGAGCTAGAAATATTTTGGGAAGAGCTTTTGACTTTAATTCCAATAGTGAAGAAATATGGCTTGCTGCTGTTAAACTTGAATTTGTAAATAACGAAGATGAAAGGGCCGAAAAACTACTGGCGCGTGCTCGTATAGAATCAGGTTCAGAAAGAATTTGGACAAAATCTATTTCATTAGAAAGAGTGTTAGGTAAAGTGGACGAATCATTGGCATTGTTGGAAGATGCTTTGAAGATTTTCCCTACTTATGATAAGTTTTGGATGATGAAGGGACAGATCTTGGAAGACTCTGGGGATACCGGGAAAGCGCGGGATGCATTAGTTACGGGTACAAAACATTGTCCTCATTCCGTTGCTTTATGGATTCTTCTTGCTAGGTTAGAAGAAAAAGAAAATATTGTACGGGCAAGAGTTGTTCTTGATCGAGCCAAAGTTCGTAATCCTAAGAATGAACTTTTATGGCTTGAAGTGCTAAATATGGAAAATAGTATAGGAAACACATCCCAGGTAAAAGCAGCATTGGCCAAAGCTTTACAAGAGTGTCCATCATCTGGACTGTTATGGTCGGAAGCGATTTGGTTGGAACCTAGAGCTCAAAGAAAAACGAGAGCCACTGATGCTTTACGGAAATGTGAAGGTAATTCTTACCTTTTATGCACAATTGCGAGGATGCTACATTCTGAATCAAAACCAGATAAATCGCGCGAGTGGTTTTTGAAAGCTATAAGGGCGGATCAGGATAATGGCGATGTCTGGGTTTGGTTTTATAAGTTTAGTCTTGAGGTAGGAACACCAGAACAGCAGCAAGAGGTTGTTCACAATTGTGAAACTGCTGATCCTCGTCATGGGTATTTCTGGCCTACCATAACCAAGGATGTAAAAAATGCCAGAAAAAGTATACCTGAACTGTTAAAAGAAGCAGTAAAAAAGCTTTAATTATTAGTATGTATAATAATTTCGTTAAGTTATGACAATTGAAGAATATAGAGATGATAAATGGAAAAAGGAGTTTTCGAATTGAAGCTCTTAACACTACACAAAATTTGTTTTCAAATAGTAAACCAAAATTGATTGTTCAAATCCATCAGGTAGTAGATTATGATTTTGTGAACAAAATTATCTATTATTTCTAAAAGCTTGTCTCTATGCAAAAAAAAAAACAAAACAAAGAAACCCCAAAAAAAATTTTATAAATTATTTTATATGTCTTTTTTTTTTATTTTTTTTACTCAGGAATAGGGTTCCACTGGGAGAATATATCCCAACGGCTTGAGCCGGCAGCTTGGGTAACATATTTTACAAACTCAAGAACCCCTTCATCTCTATAAACCAAGGAGAAAACGTTCCACGCAGCGGGTAGCGAAAGTAAAATACCATCATCCTGCTGATCACCTCTATAAACAGCAGCGTCAGCATCTGGATCTTCGTCACCAATCATATAAACATTGTAAGCACCGTTCTCTGTATTAGCAATCTCCGTACCAGGAGACAAGCATAAAGTAGCTTCGAGGGTAGCAGTTTCATTGGTAGAAGCCAGGGTAAAATCGGAACCAGGACGGAAGCGACGACCGATTTGGTAAAAAGACTCTAAAGGAAGGCCACTTACCAACTGAATCCAGCGTTGGAAGGCAGGAAGACGTTGCAAATCCATAGGAAGCAAAACATCGGGGCCTTGTTCTTCGTGGTCCAAGTAAAGATAACGGTGTTTGTGAGGAGGAATAGCAGTCTTCCATGGATAAGAAACCTCAGAAGAATGAGTAGGAGTAGGTTGTTTTTCGGCATTGATGATACGCTTCATCAACTCTTTTGAGTACTCGGGATTCAAGAATTCAACAAGTACGATAGCAGAGTCCTTAAAAAATCTTTTAGAAAGCATGCCAATGCCTTCAGTAGTAGTATACAATGGGTTAATATACTGTGAAAGGACTTTAGTGTCTTCCTGAGATAACAATTCAGGTTTCACCACGGGATATTTTGATAGTCTAGGCAATTCAAGATCCATCTTCATATTTAGTGATTGTAAAGTAGATATGTTGTTATCAACGTTTTGGGGATTATAGCCAAACTCACCAGGTTGAGGATAATGAAACCAACCAGAAATGGCCATTCTTGGTTTATCAACGAAGACTTCCTCCACGTCATGGAAAGAGTGACCTGGCTTCACGCGGAAGAAAGAGAGCTGATTCCATTGAGGAGGTATGCGTTTACAGTAATCAGCAGCAGGGAAAGATGGTTGTAAAGTGGGATACAAACGAAGAGCACCACCATATTCTGACTTCCAGCCTTCATCTGGTTCAACTAAATAAAGGATGTAGGAGACACAGCGACTTCCGATAACATCATCATGGTTCATGAGATGGCCACCTTTGGCGTAAACATTAACGGACAAGTCCTTTTTAGAAGCAGATAAAGGACCACATCCAGTAATTCTTTGGATATGTGTGCGGAACTCCTCGGAATAAAGAGCATCACGAAGTTGATGCAAATATTTGAGCATATCTTTTTCATTTTCGTCAAGGCCGTCCAAGTTGGCAAGATCTCCTGTTTGCCATACACGATAGATATCAGTAACCTTTTCTGTAAAATGAATATTGTTCATAAGTTCTTTACGAACATTTCGTAATAGAGTATCATTGATTACCGGTTGGATCACAGCATGATTGTAAGGTCCGCTATTTCTGTATTCCTCTCCAAGTCGATTCGCTTCCTCTATATCCAAAGCATGAGGAGAAAATCTTTCCAGCATTGTAGGATTTTGACTGTCCACCATCCCTTTTCTTGACTACTTGTATGTTGCCCTGGTTTGTTTTGGTTCAATTGTGTTTCGGTTAAAATTTCGTTAATATATCATATGTTTGACTGCATATGGAAAAAGCATTCCACCTTGAAAAAAATGAACTCTTAAAAAAATATTATGAAAAATTATGATCTTTAAAACGAATTCTTTAAATACTAAGACAATATCCGTCCTTCACTAGACGCTGCCAAACAGGCCTATGAAAGAATGACAACCACCGGTGTTTGCTTGATTTAATTTTCTTAATAGTAAGTAAAAACATATTTATAAAAGGGCTGATTTCAATGTCAAAAATTCGTACACCTTCAAAGTTGTGATGGTATTTGGAAAAGAAAGAAAAAGAAAAGGATATTGAGTATGGATTATGGAAAGAATATGGACATTTAGTTTTGGTATATCAAATCTACTAGTTTCTATGCACCAGGTCTATTTCCAGGTATCTTTTCAAATTGCCAATGGAGATCATCAAGAATCCTTGGTTTGCAGGGAACTCAATAGATAAAATTGTAACCAGCCATAGGCGAAGCTTTTATTTATTTATATAAAATAAATGAAAAAGAATAGAGAAAATAGTTTTGAATCTTGTTATTCTGTAGGCAGCTAAACCTTTGAGGTGCCAATTTCATGCTCAATAAAAACTTATATAAATCTTTTTGAAATACGATTCCAATTGTTATTGACCAACTTTAGAGAACTTGACATGTTTTTTTTCGAATTAGTTTGTCAATAAGCAATTCGTATAAAAGATTAAAATTGCGAGTATTATGTATTCAAGCATGGTGAACTTGAGACTTTCTTGACATTAGACGCAAGTGCAATCTTACAGTATTGCAATAAAGTAGAGTCTCATATTAGGCAACGTACATTGATAATCTGTAACCATGGTATGCTCTTTATAGCCTAAATACTTTGGGGTATCACATGCCTTCATGACATTCGTCTTAGCTCGTATTTTATTGAAATCGAATCTTTCATATACCGTCTTAAAACGACCTGACAGAGTATATAGAATTCTCGTCCATGTAGAGAACAATGATTTATGCTTTCTGATTTTCTGTAGCTTCATTTGGAGATGCTAATTTTAAAACACTAGACTTGATGTCCTTCATCATTTCCATTTTTACTGTATCGGGTATACTTTCAGTTGCTGTATGCAGAGTAATTTCATATAACTTTTTAAAGTCAATCCCCGTATTTTCTCGTGCAATACCTCTTGTGTAATCTCTCAACTGCGACGCCCACCCACAGGACTCCAATTTGAATTCTAGGTCATTAGCCAGCCTGTCAGAGTTAATTTTTAGGCTTCAAAGATGGTAGAAAAAGAACTTTTCATACCTTTCATAATCTCCATTTTCTTGAAGCTGTTCGCTGATCCTTTCAGCCGTCATGATAGTGGTAAAGGCTATATTTACTAATGGACTAGCTTATGAACAAAGTTCAGGAAATAAAGTACCTCTATCTATTTAAGGCTTTCTAGATTGAGATAGAATAATAAATATAAAAACTGAAAAATGGAGTCCTTTAGCTTCCTCTGATACTTCTATGTTTACCTACAAAAAAAAAGGGAAAGTCATCAACTTCAATGCATGTATGATACATTCAAGGAAAACAATTAGCGCTCATTACAAATAATAAAGTCAAGTTTACTTTGCAACAACAATTTATCCTTAAGAATCCTATGTATGCTAAAATCGAAATTTTAGGTCTCCAAACTCGTCATCTTCTTCATTATCTTCATTAAAATTATCACCCTCAGCATGTTCTTCCATATCCATATCTATATCCATAGTGGGTCGTTGAGAAATTGGCTTTGGTAAAGGCGCAAGCCGTGTGTTTGTATTTGTGTTTGTGTTAGTATTAGTTTTCTTCATCAACTGAGGAGCAGGGTCCGTATCAATGTCTATGACTTCGTCCTCTTGTCCATTTCGAGATTCTGACAGGGTTACAAACACAGGCGGTGTTACATGCACTTTATTTCCTTGCTATTTCTGATTAGTAAATGTTTGACATTTAAAACTCACCTTTCGAAACTTTTTAAAGTTTGGTCTTCCTTTGTATTTTGGGTTTTCGGGTTCATTCGTTCGATTGTTTCTGGAAATTCGGATAGAAATGAATTCCACCGAGCCAAGATTTCTTGGCAAGTTTTCTTCAAAATATGGTTCTCGGGCCTCCTTCTGTTCTCCCTCTAACGTCAAAGGACTTGTGTCCCTTTCTTCTTTAACTTTCACATTATGTGAACTTTCTTCGCCGGCAGTAGACAATGCCAAAGGAGCAAAATGAGAAGAGCCCGAATTTGGATTAACATTTTTATTCTGTTTATCTACTTTTCTTGTTGAACTTCCCGGTTCAGGAGTATTCCCATGGAACGGACCTTTACCTTTCGAAAGAATATATGGAGAAGTACCAGACGAAAGATTGGACTTCTTTGTAGTTTCTCTAGTGTCTCGCACTTCCTTTTTGAGAGGGCTATTTGGCGGCTTCTGTTTTGATATATTCGACATTTCTTCCGGTTTAAGAGTTCGTTTGCTCCTTGGAGACCGAGGAACAGGTTTAAAGTTACTAAACAAGTCATTCAGTACATTTTCAGATGTTTTATTTGAAGATGAATTTGATGTAGCACTGGATTTTGGTTTTTCAAGGCTCGCTCGTTTTGCTTGCAACAATTCTCTTGGATTGTTTTCCTTTAGAATATCCCACAGCTGAATAAAAGTAAGGCAAAAAATGCCCTTTTTTGAAAGAATACTAGAAATAGTGTTTTGTTTTGCATGAATAATGAAGTCAAGGTCTCGTTCAGCGTAATAAGTTGACAAAAACTGTACATCGTCTGTATGATGCCTATGTACATTCAAACCAAGAAGGGATAAAACTTCATAAAGTTCTTCGTTCAAGTCGATATAACAGCACTGAAGTCCTTTTAAAGAATTTCTTAAAGTTGCGTCAGATTTTAGAAACAACTCACGATGATTCTTGTCTGTATAAAGGTATGAGCTGTCTTTGGGAATTAGGTGTATATTGTGAATATAGTTATCTTTTTCTTGAACCAACGTTTGTACAAATGCTTCCTGAACAATTTTTACACCCTTCAAAAAAGCCAAAGCTGTTTTCACGGAAGGAAAAGAACCTTGGCCGGGAACAAAATGTGTAGTAGAATGATTCAGATGCACTGAGGTGGGGATTCCTATTAGTTAGCTTTATTCAATTTATATTACATTAGAAAATCGTCTATACCAGTAAGTAATAAAGGCGTTGACCAATGGGCAGTAGTCTCTTGATCATCAAAAGCAATAGAAAGGGGGATCCATTGAAGACTAGTGTTGAGTTAGCGGAAAGAAACATAGAATGAGAAATTTACATATCACTTACTAAAATTTGAGCGGACATTTTCCTAACAAAAGTTCTAGCGAGACGTTTTTCTCATAAGTTTGTTTGGAATGGATACGTTCGTTATTCACAGTTGTCCCAAATTTGGTACCTAAATCTTGAATATCGATCCTACAGGAAGTTTCGTTTTCCTATAAATTAGACAAAGCCTCAAAAAGGAAATGGTTCGGTTCATTTCAATACCATACGTGACAAGTTGCTTTTGGGGGAGATACTGTAATTTGAGCGTGCTTTTTGCTAACTGATTTTGAGATTATCTGAATGTTTGAGGAATCATCTAATATTCTTTTGTTAATAAACAAACTCTCTTCCATACGAATGATTACCTCTCACACTTCGCCCAAGAGTGTATGCACCAGGAACAAGGGTTTTCGGAGTTTCTTGTGGATGTTAAAAAGAAGACTCAAACAAGTCCAATCTACGGATAAGCAATACCTTTCAGTTTCCCTTCGTTACTAGACAAAATCCACATGATCAACGCGTAGTTTCTATGTGCGGTATAGGCAATGAGTCTTTTTGTGAATCTCTCCTACAATTCCAAATCTATTTCAGTCTCAATGACTCTATCCTCTCAAATGTTTACCAACTGCTGGAAGCAAAAGCCACCGAAATGAAGTTTCTTTTGGCTCTTTGTGTTGTTCTTGGAATGTTCGCCAAAATTAACTCTATCTTTATCCGAAATAAATACTGACCTCATACAACCTGAAGAACATAATTTTCAAGAAAGGAAAATCCAAACAATTTGTAAGAAATTATATGAGGAATTTCATTCTTACTCTTTGAAAAAAAGGAAGAGAAAAAGAAAGAAAAATACGTAGCAAAAGTTGTGTTTCACAGCTAATGCCAATGGTAACAAACCAATAAATACTGAGCGACAATGACAAAAATACAAAAGTGGCTTATACCTTTGTCGAAGAACTTAGATGAGAGGATATTAGTGAATACATCATGAAGGCGGTTCTTGTAGGTTCATCTGTGGTTGATTAGACTTTGGAAAATCGTGGCTTACTCGAAGGCTTGTTTAGAAGTTGTATGTGTGTCGAATCATAAATTGTGGCGAGGTATGGTTTTGAATATATGCAGAATACTGTATATAAACGGAAGAAAACTCCGTCCTTTTAGTAAGAGATTGAAACCGCTTCCTTGATACAATTGAATATGTCGAGTAGGAAAACCCAGTTATTTTCAGATCCGATGTTGGAGTACTTGGATGAAAAACAAAAGAATTCCTTTTTTAAGAAAACAACAAAAGCTATTCAACAATTAGTATCTACTTCGAACGAAAGCGGTATAAAATTGAACCAGTCGAACCCTGGTAAACTTGTACAAGGCGTAGATATTCAGGTACCGGAACAATTGATTTTGTCAAAGTTTGAACAAGAAGTATTTCCAGAGAATGATTTTCTTCCTCCAATGAAGGAAGGTCAAACGGCTGGAAAAGACAATCATTCACTGACCGAAATGCCATTTATGACCGGAGTAGCATGCACAATTATGAGACAAGAAAATCGATTATATTTAAAATGCTCAAAAGAAGCTGTATTTCAAGAGATCCCACTATCGGAAAGTGTTTACGAATTTTGCGACGACATAGTTACTGTGTCTAAGCGTATGGATGTGTTTTTTAAAAAGTACAGATCGGATGCATTAAGCCTTTGTATGCATTTTGCAACGGGTAACTTTACGATGCCCATCTTAGTCCGTCATGTATTTCTATACGAGTATTACCCCAAAGAAGTCCAAGATTCCATTTGGCGAGCTATGCTTGTTTACATATCCCGAGAGGTAAAGAACGGTACTTACTCTATGTTTCAGTATCAATGTGCTCAGAAAAAGATTGGAAACATACGCATGTATCTGGTAAGACCTGGTGATGTTTACTGTTTTCAAAACCGCTTCAATTGGGCAGCCATTTGTAATAAGCGATTTCTATGCTATATGCAACTGGGTAACGAGTCAGATGAAAATATTATTTTGAGTGAGCAAATATGCAAGGAGTTATTTCCTGATACAATCGTTTCAAAAGAAGATCTCGGTTGGCTCTTTTTTATCCTATCTTTGGGAAGCAATGCCAAGGCTTTCCCCATACATTATTATATGAACTCGATCGTTCCTGGAGCAGTACAAGACAATTACGACGATTGTGTATTTATTTATCACCCCAATGATTCTCTATTATTCCAGAAAAGTTCACATCGGCTAAAAATGACTGAATGGCTGAAGGAACTAAGGTCTGATCTCAGTGTTTGTAAACAACAGCGATTCAGGCAAATTAAACAGAGCACCCATATGCAGCCTCTCTTTCATTTAACCAAACCTATCGGATGCTCTGATAATATCAGCAATTTCCACGGCTACCTGTGTACTTAATAGGAAAACGAGTAATCTTTCATTCTTTCATTCTTTTTCTTCTGGTATCACCCTTACTTATGTTATGCATGTTATGTTTTATGATTTTTTATTTCCCTTTTTGTTTTCCCCTCTATCCTGGTTCTGCGTATTATTTTATTATTTTATTTAATTTTTTATGTTTGTTGTTCACCCTTTACTTTCTTTAAATCTATTTCACTTTTTGTTTAGTGCATTATTTCAATTACTTTTATAGCTACTTTCGTTTCTTGTAGGTTGCATTACAAATAAAAAACCTAATGATTGAAGAACCCCAAAAAATAAAGAAATGTAGAAAGGGAAGCCTACAGCATCCCGGATTCCCATGTTGTCTCCAACCATAGTACTAACGAGACCCTCAGACGCTTAACTGCAGT
>JARFMH010000032.1:0-136238 GCA_029532395.1 Schizosaccharomyces lindneri | reverse complement strand
GCCTTAGCAGCAGAAATAATACCGGCTTTTTGGACCAAAGAATCAGTCAACGTAGACTTGCCGTGATCGACGTGAGCGATCACTGACATGTTACGGACGTTTGATGGCTTGTCCATCAAATTGCGGACCTCTTCAGGTGTGAACGCAACCATTTTTTTTTAATGTTATTTTCTAGTCAGTGGTGGAAGACAGGTTTTCAGTCACCCATTAAATTTGATATGCCACTCGAGAACCCTAACCCAAGTACGCGTAATGGCATCAAATTTAATATAGTAATGTAAATAAACCGTAAAAAAATCTCTGTACAATGTTCCTGCTCATTCTAGCTTTCTTTTTTCTATGAAACAATAATGAAATTTTGCGATTTAAAAACTGCGTCAAAAAGAAGCGAAAAATTTAACTTTAAATATACTACATCATACATTTGTTCCTGTATGGTCCTTAGGCTCTCCCAAAAAAAATCAAAACCAATATTCCAAATATATCTAAATATGCGTGTTTGTAATTTTTAACTCATTACCTGATCAGCTCTTAAACCAGTACATGAAAATTTGGTGCCCTCTTGAACATACTCAAATTTACGTAAACCACCTTCTTTAGCACTCTTTTCTTCTGTAGGATCTCTGTTGCTGTATACATTCTGTATTATATCGGTTTACTACTTACAGGTTTATTATTTACTGTAGAAATGCATTCGGTTGCTCCTGTTCGTCACTCTTCTATTCCTGGGATTCTTCATCAGTATACCAGCAAACTCGTTGGTTTTGAATTCATCGGTTCCAGTGGGAAAACTATCTCTTCCGACAAAGACCGAGCTTTTCTTGTTTTTGTCGGTGGACTTGGTGATGGTCTACTAACGGTTCCCTACGTCCCTAGTTTGGTAGAACCACTCGACAAACTGGGCTGGAGCGTTGTACAGGTTAACACTCAGTCGTCTTACATTGGATGGGGAACAGGAAGTCTTGTTCGTGATGACGAGGACTTGCATAAAGCCGTTGATTTCTTTGCTCATCTCGGCGGCGCTGATTACAACTCTAGAAAAATTGTTTTGATGGGTCATTCCACAGGGTCTCAAAACGTCCTTTATTATCTTTCTCAGTCTCCTCTTGATAACCATTTAGCCGCTGCAATTGCCCAAGCTTCGGTGTCTGATCGTGAGGGTTGCTACAATACGATTGGCGCTGACGAGACAGAGGCATTAGTTGCTTGGGTACAAAAGGAATACATCGAGAAGGGACTTGGCGATGATGTTTTGCCAAGAAGCAAGGTTTCTCATTCAATGGGTGATACCCCTGTGTCTGCAAATCGCTTCATGGATTTAGTGTCTATTCGCGGTCGCGACGACTTTTTCTCTACTGATTTAACTCCCAATGATTTTGCCAAAACATTTGGAAGTATTAAACCGATCGCTGGAACCAACGATTACAGTCGTCTTGCTTTGTTTATGTCTGAAAAAGACGAATTTCTTGCAAAGGATGTCAACCGCGAAGAAATTGTCCAAAGATTTAGAGAAGCCATTCGTCCTCCGACTTCTAATAGCGACTCCAGCGGCGTCATTCCTGGCGCTACTCACAATGTAGGAGAAGCTTCTGAACCTGGAGCTTTGGAATGGCTTATTGAACACGTTGTCAAAGTACTAAAGCAAGTCTAATGATATTACTTGTTTTATACATTTAGATATTAATAAACTGGGATAGAATATTCCATTTATGAATTTTGCTAGAAAGAGTCATTCATCTATGAAACAAGCTACAATGAGCAAGTAATGTGGAAATAGCATTTGCTAAATTGCACTTTATAAATCTATGAATGAATTCACCTTCAAAACTATAGAAATTTACTATGAATGAAAAACGATTCGCTATATTATATTTCCATTCCATGATATTCAACCGTTGCTGCAAATAGTCTCTTTTAAACAACATTATCAACACGTCTCTCATAACGCATTCTGGGACTAGCATTTTATCAAGTATGGAAAACAGTATGAAATGAATTCAATGAAAAGCGAGTAGTAATGAATTTTGCCACTCGGTTTTTTTTTTTTTTTTTAAATCAGTTTCGCTACTTGGAACATTACAAGTAATAGCAAGAACATCAACTAGTTCAAGCTTATATTATATGTAAAAAAATGAGTGTCGATGTGATTCATAAAACAGTAGAGAAGGTAGTTCTGTCTGCTGCAGAAGCAGGAACATTTTTATCCCAAATCGACAAACGTTGGGAGCGATTGGTTCAGTTGGTAGGAGATTATCGGCCTGTATTAAAAAACCCATCTAGGGAACCATACGAAGAATTAATTCAAGCGGTTGCAGGTCAGCAATTGCACAAAAAAGCAGCGGACACTATATATGAAAGGTTCAAATCCTTAGGGACGGATGGACACTTCCCATCTCCTCAAAAGATACTAGAAATGGACTCGGAGAAGTTACGTTCTTGTGGGTTTTCTACCAGGAAGACTGAAACTATTCGGAGCATTGCAGAAGCAACTCTTACTGGAATTGTACCGTCAAGAAAAGCAGCAGAGGCTCTGTCAGATGATGAGCTAATAGAACGATTGACAAAAATAAAAGGAATTGGTCGATGGACGGTCGAGATGCTGTTGATTTTTTCACTTAATCGACCGGATATTATGCCAGCAGATGACTTGATTATTCGGAATGGATTTCGATACTTACATAACCTAAAGACTATACCTACAAAGAAATATGTTTTAGAACAAAGTGAAATTTGTGCTCCATATCGATCAGTTGCCGCTTGGTATCTTTGGAGAACAGCAAAGTTACCTGACTATGTGAAGATGAATTCCAAGCTCACAAAACTGAAACGCTCTGAGACTTTGTAGTTGCGGTTCCTTCGTTTACTCCTAATTTATTTAATTTTTCGTTCTTTGCATGAAGCAGTCTTCTGTCAGATAGTTGGTTTTGGATAAATAAAGTTTATTTATTATGAATTTGAGAACTCGTAATCTTGATTTCGTATTTACAATAAATATTTCATAAAATTCTTGTAATATCAAACACCTAAAGTGCTAGAACGTGCTTAGTTTAAACTTCGTCGGATCGAACAAGGGGAGTTTTCACAAACATGCCAACAATATCGAAAAGAATGTTTGCAGCAGTCAGCGTGGTCAACTCGGCAACATCATAAGAAGGAGACACTTCGACGATATCAGCACCAACGAAGTTTAACCCATTCAGACCACGAATGATATCTGTGAATTCTCGACTGGACCATCCAGCAATTTCTGGTGTGCCCGTTGCCGGGGCATAAGCAGGATCTAGTGTATCGATGTCAATAGAGAGATAAACCAAATTATTTTGGACGCGATCCCGAATTCTTTTCACGATACCCTCTACTCCGATTTTATCAATTTCGCGAGCCTCAATGACTTGAAATCCACAAGTCGCATCATCTTCATAATCCTTCAATCCAGAAAGAGGACTACGGATACCAGCATGGATATTTGCATCCTTGCTCAGTACACCTTCCTTGCTGGCCCAGTAGAAGTAGGTGCCGTGATTTAAGCCATCGTTATCAACACCGTCTCCAAGTATACCAGGTTTCCAACTATCGAGATGGCTGTCAAAGTGAATGACCGATATAGGTCTGTCGTAGACTCGATGTAAAGCTCGAAGAATGGGAAGCACGATGGTGTGGTCTCCACCCAAGGTTAAGAGACGCGGTAATACAGTTCCATTTCGAGCGTAACCTTCGCGGTCGTGAAAAGAAGTGGGCTTTCTGGCAAGTAGGTGATAGTAGCCGTCCTCTAATTGCTTCATGGCATTCGGGATATGATAGTTGGTCATGGGCACATCTCCACAGTCTACTACGTTTGCCCATGATTGAAACGGATACATTTTTAATGGAACATTGTACAACGCAGGGTCAAGACGACGTGATCCTTCTCGAATACCGCCGGGTCCGAAGCGAGCTCCGGGTCGATATGAGGTCCCCATGTCAAAAGGCGCTCCTACAAACGCAATATCATAGTCGATGCCACGACTAGCCAAGCAATTTGGAGCAGGTAAATGTCCAAACGTAGTTATTCCTGAATATAGTGTGTGGACTTTGGGTATATATGCATCATCATCATCATAGCTATAATAATCCTCCATTAAAGAATAGAATGGTTTTTGTTCATTTTTACCATCAAACTTCCCAGCACTTACGACTGTTGTATGAAATGTTACAAACCGTAACAAAAGTATAAATATTGTAGTTTTCATAGTTGTTTTCTCTTCAATTCGAGAATCTTTCAAGAATAAATTTTAGCACTTTGTTAGTAAAATCCAAATTCATTTTCTAAAGTTCAATGTCAACTATCCCTTCATTTCCTCTACATATCATTGTTTGCATACATCCTCCATATGTGTATCTCCGTGGATTCATGACTACTACCACCAAACATCCATTGTACCCTTCCGTCTAGTTTCCGTAAACATTGGCGTATTTATCACATAGTGCTGGACAAAGGCTATCACTTTAGATAACATCCGTTATGAATACGTATAATAATCAATGCCAGAAAGGATAACGATGTCAACAATGAAAGGTAAAGGATTGTCGTACTGTGCCTTTATTGTCACTGATTTCACTACTAAAAAGGGACGAACGCTGTAATAGGAGGTCTTTTCATGATATCCATCAATTGCTGTTGCTAGTAGATAAGTATGTCGAGTATTAAAGGTAGGAGGTATCCGACCTTTCAAACAGTGTCATTTTGTTTCAACTTGAAACCCTGGTGGCCGACGTTTTTGAATATATAGAAGCGGCTTGAAATTTGGTAAAGACTTTGTGATAAACATTGGAACGTGACTTTTTCATACGTTGTTTTGATCTATCCTATAGATCCAGGGAATTATTGTCTTTGAAAGATCTAAAAATTCTATTTAAGATGACTTCCCTCGACGAAAAAGACAAAAAGGACCAGGTGGTTCATATCACCAAGGAAGCTGCCTCTGATCATAGTCCTAGGTCAAAAGACGTCGAACTTGGAGAGTCACATCCTTTGGCTGATGATGATAAACTGCTTTTGAGTCTGGGTTACAAACCCGTCTTCCAACGTAGGTTTTCTTACTTGAGTGTCTTCGGTCAGTCTTTCGGTGCGATGGGTCTTTGGTACGTATCTCTCTTGGGTTATTTCCCGTTTCTAACTTTTTTTTAAAGCCCCTCCATTTCGGGTTCGCTCATATTTGCCATGAATTGCGGTCCCGGCGGAATGATTTGGTCTTGGTTTTTGGGATGCTTTTGTTTGCTTCCCGTTGCTATTTCTATGAGTGAGCTGGCTTCCGCAATGCCTACTTCCGGTAGCTTGTATTACTGGATTGCTAAACTTTCTCCTCAAAAGTACCGAGCATTCCTCAGTTGGCTATTGGGTTATGTTAGTATGCTTGCTTATGGCACTGGCTTCGCTTCCACGGTTTATGCTGCTTCTTCTCTTCTTGTAGCCGTTATTTCCATTGGGAACCCTGGTTATTCCGCTACAAAGTATGAACAATATGGTATATACTTAGCGTTCAGTCTGGCTTCCTCTTTTCTCATTGCCATGCCGACAAAATATTTAGCCTACTTCAACAAGTTTTGTGTGTTTTTCCAAACTTCTACCGCTCTGATCGTAATCATCAGCCTTGCCGCTTCCTCTAGTTCCCACACCCGGACGAGCGCCAAGTACATTTTTACCACCTTTAATAATTACTCACAATGGAAAAACATGGGCTGGGCGTTCATCATGTCTATTACTACCCCAGTATGGGTTGTCTCGGGGTTTGAATCATGTGCTACCGTTGCCGAAGAAGCTACAAATCCTTCTGTGGCTGCCCCGATCGCTCTTATATCTAGTTTAGTAGCAGCTTTGGTTTTGGGTTTTTGCGTGATAATTACTATTTGTGCTACCATGGGTTTTGATTTTGAAGCCATCATGAACAGTCCCACAGGAGAACCAGTCATACAAGTTTTGTTAAACAATTTGGGAATTAATGGCTGCCTTGGGGTAGCTTCTGTCTTGATTGTTGCTCTTTGCCTTAACTGCTCTTGTTTGGTACGTCGATAAACTTTGTCTTGTAAGACGTTCATTACTGTTTCCGGATTTTTAACATTCTAGTGTATCGGAGCTACAAGGGAAGTCTTTGCTTTTTCCAGAGATGGTGGCCTTCCAGGTAGTAGATACCTTTCTAAAATTACTTCAAGTGGTATCCCGATAAATGCAATCATCGGCGTAGACATTTACACGTTCTTGATTGGTTTGCTCATGCTGATTAATCCAGCAGCGATCTCCTCCGTTTTTAATCTGGCTATTATTGCTCTCTTTGTTGTTTATTCCCTGCCCTTTCTGGCAAGGATCCTATTTGATCGGTTTCAACCAGGTATGTATTTAGAATAAGCAACATTACTGACTTTAACAGGTAAGTTTTACTGCGGAAGGTTTAGTAAACCGCTGGCAATATTTTCGGTTGCTTGGCTTTGGTTCATAGCTATAATGCTTTTTTTCCCAAGCTATCAACATCCAAACCAGATGGAGATGAATTGGGCCATTGTTGTGTTCATATTTGTTTGTTTATTCTGTGTTGTATATTACTATTTTCCTAAATATGGAGGTAAAACATTCTTCCAGGGACCAGTGAAAACAGCCGAAAGCTATGAAGATCCCCATTACTAGTTTTGTTTTCTTTAGGTCCCTCCTTAACTCAGGTTTGTATATGTATTTATATGTTAATTCTCATTATTCAATCTCTATACTCATTTAATATACGTTTATTTCTTAATCCATGTTCTTTACTTTACTTTTTTACGTAAGTTGCTACTCTTTTTAGCTAGCTACACATGGTACGCTTATTTATGCGAAATTTTCAAACAATTTTGATTTATACCAAAGAACCCCGTATGTCATAGAAAAGTAGAATAAAACAAAACAAAAAGAAACCTGTTATGGAAACTTCAATAGCAAAACCCCAGTTGCTATATTAACCCGAACTTAAAAACAAACAAATAAATAAATAAATAACTTAGATCAAGAAATTCGTCAGCTCGAAAGCATCCGCAGTAAAAGCAGGTTGTAAAGCAATATAATGCTCAGCGGCATGAATAAAATTCTCTGTAACTGAAGCAAGCTTCTCGGCCAGTTGCCCATTCAGGTCACGCATCTTAAGAAAAAACTTAAAGACGGCATACATACGATTTAGATCTTCTAACAGCTGATCAGGATTATTTTCCTTTCCGCTCACAGTATTAGAAAACAATGTTATGAAAGGAGTAAAAGGATTATAAAGAAATATCCAGAGATAACAAACGTTTTTTGAAATAGGATCTAATACCACAAAAAAATTCTTCAGTACATCAACTGCTTTACGAGCCGTGTCTAAACAAATAGCGGATCCTTCCTCTGTATCGTTTAACCTTTGCAGGAAAATCACAGTGTTGCAATATGAAAGGTATATTTCTATACTTGCCGAGAAAAGTCTCTGATCATCACTATTTAAAGTAAAGAAGATGTTTTCGTTTCTTTTCAAACTCTCGAAATAACTTTGAATTTCGAGAGGTAGAGAAGTTTGCCAATTTTGCATTTTTTCAAAGATAGACCAAATTACCTTTAACCGTTTACCCTCAACAGAAGGCGTATTGCTGCTATAAAGCTGGGAGCGAATCTCATTCTTTAATATCGTCAATGAAATCTCTGCGATGAAAATAATATTCCCATGATATATATTTGGGTACAAAGGCTCTTTGGTTATGTCAGGATACCCACAGTCAATTTCCATGTCACTCAAAACAGAAGGAGTTCCAAATACTAAAGAAGTAGTTATCTCAAGAACATAGCAAACCCAAAATATTCGTCGATATAATTCGGCAGTCCTTTTAGGCAGCTTCGAGGTTGAACTAGCGCGATGTAAATTTAAATCTCTAATCATAAGGCATACTTGACCACAAAGTGCCTTACACAATGTAAATAGTGATAAATGAGCCGTGAATTGAATCATGATCACAAGTGCTTGAATCTTCTCCACCTGGGGTATCAAAAAGAATCCAGGTTTTTGAACTAAATACCATGATGCACAGAAAAAAGATTCAGCAACCTTTTGATCATCTTCCATTTTGCTTCTTGAGATGGCCACTGCGAGTATAGCATAAAACGATACCAACCATACGCCCTTTGTGTGGTTTGGATCCTCATAGAATTTGTGTAGCTCGGCCATAAAATCATCTTCATAGAATATCGGCCACCAACAATTGATATAACGAAAGTACCATTGAATACGAGCAACTGCCCATTCTCGCTCAGGTATGTCGGGAAAATCTTCATCCCAACTAGGGAAAGAATGAGCAAACAAATCGTCAATATTTGTTTCTGCAGGAGTCAATTTAAACAGCTTTGAATATTCCTGCAACTTATTATCAACTAGTGAGCTAGCGTCTCGAATTTGGGATATCAATGAAGGGAAATCTCGAGCTCGGAATCTACTAGGCGGTTTATAAGAATCCTCGACAAGACTCAACAACCTGTCTAGCTTATCCTCGACATTTCGAAGGCGGACATGAAGTGAATAGTTATCTTTCGTCTCAGAAGATGCGATGTAATCGCAATTAGGACTATCCTCCGACTCAATTGAAGGCTGTCGAGTCTTCGCTAGTGCATCGTTCTTCATCTTGAGACTGTAGCGCTTCAGTCTCTTTGAGTAGTGACAAGCCTCATTGTAGACTAAGCAATTTTGACATCTGGGAAGCTCACGATTACAGCGAATCTTTTTCCTCCGACAAAAGTCACAGGCTTTCTTAGGTTTTTCGACGCCGTCCATCTACAGAGTTTGCGATTGCTATCTTTTTACAATTGCGATTCCAATGAATCTATTATTTAATATCTAAAAGAACATGCGCTAAATCGTTTCAGCTTGTGGTATATGGGGTATTGGGGTATTAGTAAAATTTTTAGCATATGAAGCGAATCGTACTATGAAAATAGAATTATAAAAAAGCGAAAAAATGTAGAAGATTTAGTAAATATCTTTTAGTTTTAACTTTTTATTTATTTATAGAGTCTTTTAAAGATTGAAAACAGCGACCTTCCAACAAGAACAAAAGCTGTACATGGAAGAACTCTTTCAACTTGTAAATGGGAAAAAGTATTAATGGTATACAAAGCAAAAAGTATGCTTTCCTTAATAAAATTATCGATCCTTCCGACCACGGTAGTAAATACTTAGAAACGGCAAAGAAAGTAGATTAGTAAACAGTCAATGAAACATGAATTCTGAACTTATGAAATTCTCTAATATTCTTTTCTCATTCCAGTATTCAGTATTCAGTTCCACTTCTAGTGAATTGAAATTCACAGCAATGAACAATGCATCTCGATGATATCGTTGCAGAGAAATTGCGCAGACACAGGTATGCTTACCAAGATGAAACCTTCATGGTTCCTTTTTCAAGAAAAGACGTATGCATTTTAAATGCTTTATTCAAAAGGAGAGGCTCATGCCCTCTCTTTTCTTTTAGACAAACAGATTCTGCCAACTTTAAATAATACATCAAGATGGGACGGTAAACTGGATGAGCACAATTGTTTATGACTTCTACAGCCCGCTCTCTTGGAGAGAGGCCACGGAGGTCAGCTAACCCTTGTTCGGTGACGACTATGTCAATGTCATGTTCTGTATGATCGACATGTGTAACTTTGGGAACTATGGTAGAAATGCCTATTGGGTCCGTTTTTGTCGGTCTAACAGATGGAGCGTGCATAATGCTAAGCTTTGCATTTCTCATGAAATCTCCAGAACCGCCAATTCCGTTGAGCATACGCGTTCCCATGACACAGGTGCTATTCACATGGCCGTACAAGTCCACTTCCACTGGGGTATTCAAAGAAATGCATCCTATACGACGAATTATTTCTGGGCTATTGGTAATTGCCTGTGGACGGAGTATCACATGTTCTTTGTAAAAATCCCAATCTTTGTAAAAGTTTTCCAATTCTTGTGGGGAAAAGCGAAGAGACATGGAGGATGCATATTGGACGGTACCTGATTTTAATAAGTCCAAAAATGAATCTTGTAAAACTTCGGTCCAGACTTGAAGGTTGCGAAAAGAAGAGTTACCAAGTCCTTCGATTACAGAATTCGCAATAGCACCGATACCAGACTGGATGGGGTGCAAATTTTCCGGGATCCTTCCTCTATGAGTTTCATTCTTCAAAAAATCTATGATGTGTTGTGAAATCGCTCTGGTAGTACTATTCGACGACTCTGTACGGCTTGGAAATTTCCCATGGGATCCCTCGACGACTCCAATGACTTTCTTTGGGTCCAAAGGAATGTCCCATTTTCCAATTCGATCGGAAGAAGTACAGACATTCAAAGGTCTTCGGTAAGGAGGAGAAGCAGGCACACACAAGTCATGGATTCCGCGAAGCGAAGGACTATTGGTATTCATTTCAACAATTACTTTGTCGGCAGCTTGGATGAGTTCGGGTGTCACGCCTACGGAAGCTCCTGGAACGAGATTTCCTTCTGGAGTGATTTCTGTAGCTTCAACGATTGCTATATTCAGAGTCTGAGGCTTTCCATCCTTTGCACCCAGGTATCCAGATGTCAGCTGCTCCGCAAAATCTATAAGGGAGTGGTCATGAAAATCGATCTTTCCATTGTTTAGACCTTTATTGATGACCCTGCTTACTTGGTAAGGTGAACGACTACAGACCATATCTAGCTCCGACAAAGCCGACTCTGTTACTGTACCACCTGATGAACAAACTCGTAAATCAAACTTTGGTTTAGCAAAGGCTTTATTAGACCTGACCTCGTTGATCAATGGCTCTAAGGTCTGCAAAGGATAATCAACTCCAGTAAATCCCGACCAACCAATTGTTTGGCGACCTTGAAAGCTTGAAAGCAAGCTAGAAGGCTTTGTGATTTTGTCCTGCAAACCTTTACATCGAACTCGGGAAAATAGTTTCGAGGACATGAAGCAACTTTCAAGTAGTTGAAATGAATTTATACCCAAAGAGCAACTAGAAAAACCGAAAACAATGGAAAAGGTGTTTTTCGCTTTTCAGCTTGGAACATGAGAAACCTCACGGATTGTTGGGCATTCCTTCTAATATTTGACTCGATCTCTACATACCGTGGAGTGTCCCATCTGAACTTTTGTCTCTTTTTTTTTTTCAGCAAATAAAAAGAAATGAAATCAATTTTTGGATACTCGTGAATAGACACCAAAACCGATTCGGTTGTTAAAAACCGAAACCATTGGGAGCAAAAGAACGAAAATAAATAAAAATAAATAAGAAAGAATAAATATATAAATTAATAAGAAGAAGAAATCTTTATAAGAAAAGAATCTTCTCTTAGTTGCGTTTTTCAACGGGTGTTCTATACTATTTATTACATAGGCCTTGAGAAGGAATTCTCGAATCAAAGTTGTTGTAAGCGAATTGATCAAAAGCATCATCAAAACTTGATTCTTGGGCTCCTGAAAAACTCTCACGGGTCGAATTGTACTTATTGAGGATCTCTGAATCATTTACCTACAATACATCTCTCATTTAAAGATGCTCTCTTGCGCAAATAGCATCAGGGCTCAAGGATCAAGGATCGGTGCTTTACCATTTCAGCAGTTTGTAAAGTCATTTGGAAGCGAGTCTAAGGCAAGTTTCAATTACGATGGTGCTTTCCAAGGGGAAATTCAAAAAAGAAAGGACACTAGTACGTACAGAGTGTTGAGCAACATTAATCATATTATCAATGACCAAGGACCAAAAGCATTTACGAAGGATCATGATAAAGTAATCGATGTCTGGTGCAGTAACGACTATTTGGGAATGCGAATGAACAAAGAAATCTCTAGTGCTATTCACTCTTTTGTCGATCGGTACGGTGTTTCATCAACTGGTTCTAGAAATATTGCCGGGCATAACCAAGTATTTGTCGACTTGGAGAATTCTTTGTCCAAGCTCCACCAAAAGGAAGCTTGTCTTGTTTTCAACAGCGGTTATGTTGCCAACGATACTACACTCGCTACTCTAGCTCAAAAGCTTCCAGGTTGTGTTTTTTTCAGCGATGAACTAAATCACGCATCTATGATTCAGGGAATTCGAAATGGGAAAGCCGCCAAGATTATCTTTAAACATAATGATCTTCAGGATTTGGAAGCTAAGCTAGCTAAATACCCGAAAACCACTCCCAAAATTATCGCCTTTGAGTCCATCTACAGTATGAATGGCGATATCGCTCCTATTGAATCTATATGCAAGTTGGCAAAGCAGTACGGTGCATTAACATATCTTGATGAAGTTCACGCTGTTGGAATGTACGGAGAGCAGGGCGCTGGCGTCGCTGCTGCTCTGAACGTTTCAGATCAAGTGGATATTATTACTGGCTCTTTGGCAAAATCTTACTCAGCGACAGGTGGTTATGCTGTAGGATCTTTTGCTTTTGTGGATTTCATCCGTTCTTTTTGTCCTGGATTCATTTACACTTCTAGTCTTCCTCCTCATGATATCGCTGCTGCCTTGACGTCTGTGGAGTATCTAAAGACTTCTAACAAGGAAAGAGCTCTTCAAAAATCTGCTGTCCGTAAATTAAAAGATGCTTTAACGGAATCTGGAATTCCTTTCCTTTCTAACCATTCTCATATCGTCCCTATTATGGTTGGGCATCCAGAGTACGGAAGATTAATTAGCAGGGATCTTATCACCGATTATAACATTTATCTTCATCATATTAATTATCCTACTGTTGCAAAGGGAACTGAGCGTTTGAGAGTAACGCCTACCCCTTTACATAATGATGAGGCTATTTTAAAACACTTTGTAACTGCTCTAAAAGAACTGTGGAAAAAATATGATTTGCAGGGTCCTGATTCCTGGAAAGCAAATGGATTCTCGGTAAATGAACCATGCCAATTTCCTCTTGTTGCATAATAATTTTTTGTGTTTTATGGTTTTTTATGACAAGCGAGAATATAATCTGAACCATTGGATTCTACTGCCTTTTTCGTAAGCAAACGAATTCTTACCCGTCCATCAATTCTTTAGTATATTATACAAATGGTTTACTTTTATTTCCAAAAATTTTGGTGTTGAAACGATATGTAAATAATTGAAAGGGCTGCTTTACGACTGTTCTTATACTTGAAAAAATACACGAAAGAGTAGGAAACCCATAGCAAGCTTGCCAGTGTCAGTGCCAGAGCAAGTGTCAAGTCATACCGTGGTTTTCTTTGCCTGTTGTGATTCACTTACCACTTCATTCATAAACGTTCGTTAGAAAAAAAAAATAAAACTACTGACAAACAAAACAAGTTGTTTGAAAACAAAAGATTCATTATAAAGTGCGTAAATCTATATATCTGTATATAAAGTCGTCAAGAGAGGGAAAAAAAAAAGCTTTTCATATTTATTCTATTATGAGATTTCATAATTATTCATGACATTTTTGGCAGTCCTTTTTTTGTTCACCATGGTGATCAAAGTAGGGCTCACCAAATGCGAGTCTAGAAGTTGCGTCTGTAAGACTTTTCAGTAAGTCTTGACCTGGATGAGAAGATTTTTTCTGGTTCTCTTTAACTTCAGAGGTCAAAACATTACGGGAAGGAGGAACGTCCAAAGCTGGATTGCGGAGGAAAAAGTTTCTAGGGCGTAAAAGGAGACTGATGGGTTCAGCAGGCATTACGGGGAAGTCTTCAGGAGCTGGAAAGTGAGTAATGCCAAAGGTGTGCCAAACGACAATATCGGTGTTTTCCACCTTTCCGTCGGGATTCTCTTCGATCCATTCAGGCAAACCCTTGGAAGGCTCACCGGAAGTTTGAGGAACGTAGTCACCTGCAGGATAGTATTGACCATCCTTGTAAGGAGTAACATGCATATGATGACGGGCAAAGCCAGCTCGGTTTGAAACCAAGGAGCCAGGACGAGCCAACAAAGGAGGGACTTCACGCGAAACAAGTTTGAACGAGACGGGTTTTTTCGAATAAGGATGCAGCTTGTTGGGGTTGCAAATTTCCCAAGTACGAGAGGTAGTACCATCGTAATCGCTAATGGCTTCTTTGACAGTCTTGGCAACGGTACGTTTGTTTGCAAAGGCATTGCCATAATAGTTTTCCTTGGATCCAGGAAGACCATCACCACTAACGGCATCATTGACAGCAACAGAGTTGTCCACACCATCGACCATGGGATTGAGACGAAGACAAAACAAGTGTTGGTGGTTGTGAGCATTGACTTGGGGATAAACTTGAGTGCCCCAACCTTTGGTATCCTCGTCGGGATTCATGGCATAGGTATTGAGAATACCGGTTAGTTTCAGTTGGCATTCAATGACACCGTCCATGTGGAAGGTCCAGTAGACCATATATTCGTAATTGGCAGCGGTGAAGATTTGAGAAACGACGAGTTTGATACCACGGGTAGAGATGGTAGTTTGGAATTGATCACGGAAATCAGAGTGTTTGAAAAGGACACCATCATCTTCTTCATGGATGCAAATGGCATTTTTCACATGTTGAACTTCACCGGTATGGCGAACGAAATGGGCATCCAAATAATGAATAACACCCTTGCAATCGCAACCCAAGGCTAAAGGATTTGTCAGGAAACCGGCACCGTATTCACCCAAGTCAAAGGCATGCTTGCGTTGATGGGGATGTTCTGGGTTACCGTAAGGGACAACCATTTCAGCAAGGGACATGCGGTAGAAGAGAGGACGGACGTTGCCATGGTCATTGTATGTGATGTCGGACAAGACGATTCCTTCGCGGTAGTTGAAACCGATGTGGAAACAAAAGTTTTGCCATTCAATGTATCGTCCTTTGAGGGTAAAGTTGACACCATGGGGTTGAGCAATAGCAATAGGTTTGACTTCACGCAATTTGCCATACTCTTTTTCAGCGTCTTTACGGTTGAAATTGGAGTGTTTGTGTTTGGACAAGGGTCTACGGACAGAGGGAATATCGATGGCAATGACTTTTTTAGCCTCGGTGTCGATGACGGGACAAAAGTCAAGAGGATGAGAGTATTGAGAATCATCTTCGTTGGATCGATAGTACATGAGGGCTTGTTGAAGACGACGGACATTACCAAAACGTTCATCATAACCAATGGTCCAAGGATCACAATATACGTGATCAATTGCGTCGGCTGGTACACCGGACAAGATGCATTGCTCACGGACGTTGGGATCATTACGAACAATCCATTCGGTTTGTTCCATGGTGTCTGCAGTAATGATGGGACAAATACCAGTCATGTGTTTCCAGTCCAAGATGGAGTGTTTCGTCAAATTGACTCTTCCTTCGACGAGACCAGGAACGCCAGTTTCCAAAACGACGACAAGTGCAATACGGTCGGGTCGAGGCTGCACATTGGGATATTGCTTCCAGCCCAAGTACTCGTACTTGGGAGGTTCGTTTAGGGTAATCACATTAAAGCTATACTTGTGTTCTGGGAAAGACTTACGCACCAATTCGACAGCAAGCTTTAATTCCTCTGGGCCCAAAGGGTCCATGGGATCCGAATAGTCATGATGATGATGTTGAGAAGAGAAGAGAGTCATTTTAAAGGCTTAACGATGAAGACGTTTCAAGACTTGACAAGTTTTGATTCTTTTGAAATGCAAATGCAATTACAAATAGAACCCGAGGAAACGAGATTGGAATTCTATCAAAAGTGGAAACCAAAAAGTTGGAAAAGAAGAAGGAAATATTAAAAAAAAACAAAAAAGAAAAAACCAAAACCAAAAAAGATTAGAAAGGAAAAAAAAAAGAGATTCTATCAAAAGACTGTTAGCATTCATTCTTATTTCCATCTCACACTCAAAAGGCATCAATTGTCACACAGCGTCACAGAGTCATTCTCATCGTCGACCGTCTGTCTATGTTTTCCCCCATTGACATCGTAATCCTACTCACACACACTCTCTCTACACTCACTCTTCTCTTGGAATGTCTCTTTACTACAGAATGCCTTCCTAACGACTCGACTCGACTCGACTCGACACAATTCGACTGTCTTGCCTTGTCTTGCCTCACTCGCAAGATCCAAGCTCGCTCGCTCACTTACCTTTTCTTCTTCTATTCTTACAAAGTCTGTTTTTTCTGTGTCTTTCCTTGACCATCTTCTTCTCTTTATATACCTTTTGACTCTAGCACTCTTGAACTCTTGGAGCCTCCAACACTACAATCTCCCGCTTATACTATCTATGATGGCCTGATCAGTATCTGGTTATCATGCGAATGCATATCTAAAGTTTCAATGCATATACTATTTGGACCACCAAAAATGTTTGTGTCATGAACCTTTTTCTTGAAGGTTCGTTATCACTAAACTTTGATTGGGTTGCAAATGCTTCGCCATGGCGAAGGATGATTTTAGTTTGATAAAAACCGAACTGCGATAAACAAAAGTATCTGATGACATTGTTCCATCATAGTATAAACAGTACACAAAACAAACAGTGACGGAGCTTGGATAGCTTCTGTTTCATTATTGGGTTGATGTTGAAATGGAATGTATTGTTTTCTTGGTAGGGAAAGGCGATTTGGAATTGTAGGTGGTGAAGTATGTAGAACGTGGTATTTTGATAGTTTGTTTTGGTTTTGTTAAGAGATAAGCAAAAGACAGTAATAGAATAGGTTGTATGTATATATATTGTGATGGAAGAGAACTCGAATGGAATTTAAAAGAGAAAGAGTTGAAAGAGTTGAAAGAGAGTAAAGAGAGTAAAGAGGGAAATAAAAAACACAATTGAATTCAATCAAAAAAAGGAAAAGGTATACAAGACGTGACGAGACGAGAATAGACGAAACGAAACGAAACGAGACTTGCGCTTGACAGGACAAAAAAGAAAATTGAAAATTGAAAATAAATAAAAGTAAAAAAAATAAAATAAAAAAGTTTTTGAAAGAGAAAAAGACAACCCCAATTGACTAGCAGAAAACAACAATAGAGATTAGAAAAGCTTGTCTGCTACATAAAAAGTGGAATCTTGTCAACAATATCAACATTCAACAATCAACAATCTCTTCCTACCCAACTTACTCGCTCTATACAACTTGAACCTTTTCAATATG
This sequence comes from Schizosaccharomyces lindneri, assembly GCA_029532395.1. Classification (NCBI taxonomy): domain Eukaryota; kingdom Fungi; phylum Ascomycota; class Schizosaccharomycetes; order Schizosaccharomycetales; family Schizosaccharomycetaceae; genus Schizosaccharomyces; species Schizosaccharomyces lindneri. Next base: position 119,183 of record JARFMH010000032.1, on the reverse strand, counting down.
GACCCTCCTTGGAACTCGTCGAATGCTTCCATCTCCTCGTCGTTGGTGCGGCGAAATGCAAATTCTAGCTTGGCCGAGGCAAACAGTCTCATGTCAAATACTTATTCACCGGCCGACATGACCTATGTCTTGCTTAGCTGTGTGGTTGTCTTTCTTGTCACCCCCGGCATTGCTCTCTACTACGCCGGTATGATCCGGAAACGCTCTGCACTTTCCATTCTCACCCAATCCTTCCTCGTTACTGCGGTCGTCTTGGTTCAGTGGTATCTCATCGGCTACTCCCTGGCCGTCGCGCCTGGCTCTTCCTTTTATGGATCCCTTTCTCTTGGCGGTTTACATCATGTTTGGTTCGACCCATACGTCCCCGGCTCCACCATTCCTGCCATCGTCTACTTTCCTTTCGGTGGCCTTTTCGCCGTCACCACTGCCCAACTTTTGATCGGTGCCATGGCCGAGCGAGGTCGTCTTATTCCCTCGCTTGTCATCGCCTTCTTGTACATTACCTTTGTTTACTGTCCTCAAGCATACTGGACTTGGTCCTCCAAAGGTTGGCTCTTCACCATGGGTGCCTTGGACTTTGCCGGCGGTGGTCCCGTTCATATTTCTTCTGGGTTCGCTGCTCTCGCCTATTCATTCGTTTTGGGTCGCCGTCGTGAACCCTCTTTCTCGGAAGAATCCACCAATTCCATCGATGACTATTCTTCTTCCCACACTAGCAATTCTTCCTCTCTCCTCCTCCCTTGGGGCTCTGTCCGATGGAAGAATTCTCTCGGTCGCGGCCATATCCCCAAATATCTTCCCCATAATCCAACCATGGCTTACCTCGGTGCCGTCCTCATTTGGTGTTCTTGGCTCACATTCAATTCCGGCACCCTTCTCGCCATCAATCTTCGCACAGCTTACATCTTTACAAACACCCTCATTTCTTCCAGCTTTGCCTGCGTCACTTGGGTCGCTATGGACTATGTCCGCTATCGTAAAATCTCTATTCTTGGAGTTTCCGAAGGAGCCATAGCCGGCTTGGTTGGCATCACGCCCGGCTGCGGCCACGTCTATCCTTGGGGTGCTGCTGTAGCCGGTATGTTCACCGCCATCGTCTGTAACCTCCTCCATGATATCGGCGATTGGCTGAGCATCGATGAACCTCTTCGTGTCTTTAATTTACATGGAATTGGCGGTGTCATGGGTTCTATTGTCTTGGGTGTTGTTGCTCATCCAAACGTTGCCGCTTCCGACGGTGCCACTGTCATTCAAGGTGGTTGGATCGTCCGCCATTGGGTGCAAATGGGCTATCAATTTGCCTCGTTCACCTCCGTTGCTGCTTGGTCCTTTGTCGTCACCGCTATCATTTGTCTGCTTGTCGACATGGTTCCTGGATTGCAGATTCGGTGTACCCCCGAAGAAGAAGAACAGGGCATGGATTATGTAGACTTGGTCGAACAGATTGATGAAAAGACAACTCCAGCAAACATTCGAGTAATTCAAGCGCAAGAGGTGGAGGAGCCCATAGGTACATCTGTTTCTACCAAGAAACAATGAAGTTTTTCTCTGATCCATACACAAGACTGTTCGTCTTTTCTTGGTCATTTTCTTTTTCTAATTTTGCTTCCGTCAAATAGCACATTACATATACATCACATATGCATCCTAGATTAATTATTTTGTCGCAGACCAAAAACACTGGTACTCGTAATGTCGGGTTCACTTGTCTTTGGTTTTCTTTTTATCTAATGTCAATTTACAAACGAGCAATTACGATTATCATTACTTTCACACCTTAATGTTATTAATTTTCTCTTTTTTTTTATATTTTATTGATTCTAATTTATACAAACCCTCAAATCGAAAAACTGAAGAGGAACAAACAAAAAGAAAGGAACTAAAGAAAAAAAGAAAGAATAATTCCATTAAGAAAAAAAGAATTAAGTTTAGTACAAGCTTTTCCTAGAATGAAATTAATATTAACAAAATTATATATCATCAATTCACTTTTAAACATCAATGATAAACTTGATAGCACTATGGTTTCCAGAGGAAAACTCATTTAATGCATCAGGAATTACTTGTAAGCCACCTGTAAATTCCCTTGCTTTGTTAGGGAGTATGATGCCTGTCTCCAGTAATGTCGGCAGTAACTCAAAAAGTTTGGCGATATGTTCATAATCTTCACTACTGCCTTGCACAATTTCTCCAAAAAATTCAAACTTTACATTAAACGAAGAGAAACTAAACGCGGTAATGATATCGACTGCTTCTTCACGAGGATTCTCCGGAGGTCCCAATACGGTAATTAATTTGGCAGCCTTTGCTTCAAAGCTAAACGCCATGATACACTTTGTAATTGTATGAGAGAGACTGATGGAGTCAAATCCAAAGAATACAGAATCATTCGTAGCTTGCTTGATTTTCTCAACAACCTGGTTGTCATGATAGTCAAAAACAAATGTGGCTCCTAATTTCTCTACTGCTTTAAAATTCTTTGGAGAACAAGTCGCCACAACATCACAACCTCCCAATTTTGCAAACTGAACGGCATATTGCCCAACGGACGAAGAGGCACCCCAAACGAGAAACCATTTCCTTCGTGCTGGGTTCTTTGAGCCATCGGCTCGAGGCAAGGGCAATCCAATCCGTTGATGAATTCCTTGGGAAGCAGTGCATAAGGCACAAGGAATTGTAGAAGCGTTCAAAGGTGATATACTGTCAGGAACAAAGTAGACTAGTTTAGCATCCGTACAAACGTATTCGGCCCAAGCGGATCCTGAAAACGAGAAAAACCCAGGAACCCAACCAGACACCCTAGCTCCTATGTACTTTTCGGCATCCACTCCCTCGCCAACTTCTTCTACAATTGCAACAAAATCGGTTCCGCCAATTGTGCCCTTCGGAATCGGCACATTGTAAGCAATTTTCCAATCAATCGGATTTAGCCCAATATGAGAAACACGGCCTAAGATTTGTCCCCTAGTAGGGACTGGTTTTTCTGCGTTTGTAGTGTACTCTAATCCTCGTTCTCCATTCGCAACCACTGCCTTCATACTGTTGTCCAATTCAATACAAACCTACACGGCAATGCTTCTCGTAAACCAAAAAAAGGTATTAATTACCTCTAACAAAAAAATATATAAATATATATAGAGAGATTTAAAATCTTGAACAATGTAAACAAGAGGTTTGGCTGCCTTTTTTTTTTTTTAGCCCATAGAAGTATGCGTTTTAGGATGGTAAAATGTGGAGGTGAGTTTAATATTTTGCACGCAAGGACGACGTTATTCTAAGCGAGAAAAAATCATCTTATGTAGTATGATATTATGATGGAATATAATTAGAAAACGAAAATTCAGTCAAAATTTTGATTTTCTTTTGTTATTTCAATGTGTTCTTTCTATTTCGTTTTCACAATTCATCTGTTTCTCTTTTTTGTAAAATTTTTCGTTTGCGATTTTTCGGTGGATGCATGTGTGCTCCCATTCATACTCAATGGCTCTTTCATTCTATGAAACTTTCTTTTATGAATATTTATATACAAGTGTAATAATCATCGTTTGCAACAGAAGCATCTTAAAATTACAAAAAAATTATCATTGCTAACATTTTCTAATATATGGCATCTAAAATCATATTAACCGAAATGAGAGAGATTTGTTCCGAAAGGATTCAAGCATACACAATTCTCAAAGCTCAAGCTTGTATTTACTTGGATTGAGAGAATTGCTTGGCACGCTCCCAGAGGTTTGCGGCAGTATCGGCGTAGGTTTGCTCTTCAGTGTGATACTTGATACCAAGAGACTTGGAGTAAGAATTGTCGATGGTGTAGTGCTTGGTGTTAAAAGCAACACCAGAAGGCTCGGAAATAACATCCTTTCTCTCGGGGAACTTTTCGAGAAGAATCTTGCTTATGGTGTTTGTGAAGAATGGACCTTGGGAGACAAGAACACGGCCACCGCCCAATTCAGGGTGGTCGAGAGCCAAAACGTGAGCATCGGCGACATCACGAACATCGACTTGAAGACTTTGAATAGAAGGTTGAACCTTGGAACCATTGATAAGAGTCCAGAGAATTTGGTTCGAAGTGTTCAAAGACTCCATGCTGTTCATGGGATGGATGGTAGGACCATAGACGTAAGGAGGGTTGATGGTGCAGATATCGAAGTGAGGTTGCTTTTCCTTAACGAAATCACGAGCAGCCTTCTCAGCAAAGACCTTAGAAGCACAGTAGGCGACGAGACCACTTTCGGTCTTGACAGCTTCCTCATAAGAAACGGGGTTCCAGTCCTTCTCGCTGTAGACGTAGCCACTAGAAGGATCCTTGTTGAAGTCACCGACAGCAGCAAAAGAGGAAGTGATGACAACACGCTTGACCTTGGGTTCAGTGACGGCGGCTTCTAAGGCACTGAGGGTACCATTAACGGCGGGATCCAAGAGTTGAGTCTTGTTGTCATTAACGTTGGAGACGAAGAAAGGAGAAGCAATATGGCAAACATAGTCGCAATCCTTGACGACATCCTTAAAGGCATAGGGTTCCATAATGTCCTTGACGATTACAAACTCAACCTTGTCCTTGAGCTCAGGGTTCAAACGAACCAATTCGTTTGCCTTCTCCATGCTACGGACGGTACCGCGCACACGATAACCCTTCTTGAGTAAAGAGACAGCAACATGGGCTCCAATAAAACCAGTAACACCGGTGACTAAAGCGAGTTGTTGGTTCGACATACTGACGTCAATTTCTGTTTGAGTGTAAAAAAATACTTTTCAAATTCTTCCCAAGCGTAAAATTATGCCTTTAGGAACGAATGTTGTTTTGAGTACAAGGTACTTTGATGACAGTCTATAAATATGTGTATGTACACTACTTATATACTAAACACCACCGTTGCCTCACCCGTGCGACTTAGTCATTGTAACGGCCAATCCGAGAGAAAAACCCATTTCGTCACAGCCATCTTCGGACGAGAAGATGGCTGTTTCTTTGGTTGCAGCAAAGGACACTGTGTTATTGCTACTTTAGACGGAACCAAAATCATCCGTTCGGTTCTGTACCGTATGAAATTTTCACTCATGTTTAATTCTCGTTTTTTCTCGAAAAGTTCCATTAGGGTATCATACTAAAGAGGTAGAACGATTTTTTGCAAGTCTTGATGTGACCATTGAAGTATAGTTTGACTCGGTTGGAATGAATGTGGAAAGAATAATGTCATTTCATTTGTTTTGCGAGTTGTTTTTGAGGCACTTTATCTGTGGTTGTTGACGAAAGCTTTCTGGAGGAAAACCAAGAAAAAAAAGTGTTATGATCCGAGCAGTTGATATGTCGGTTGGATCGTTTTCGTGTTGTTTTATAGTCTTTTTGTTCTTTTTCTAGGGAGAAAAAATGAAAAGAAACAGACGATACAGCTCGGAACAAGGCTATTTCGAATACTAGATATGTTGGATTCGTGAGTTTTCCTAGACCTGAACGATCGCCTTAGTATGAAACAATGCAGGACGATGGCATCTGTATGATTGATTCGTTTCGATGTTTGCTGAGACATATTTTGGAGTGAAAGTAAAAAAAAAAAAAAAAAGAAAATAGATACTACATCGACCTTGTAGACCATTTCTGTTTGTCTTGCAGAGTTTGTTTACAAATGAGGTCACTCGCGTCTCTCCACATTTAGGACAAGCGAGCAAAAGTAGTGTCGATCTATTTACAAACAAACTTGTATAAATTTTGCAGGACAATAAATCAAGGGAAATTGGATTGTTTTTTATTCAATAATCCTTGTACACAGAAAAATATTTTATAATAAAATGGATGAACGCGAAGGAACTGTGAAAATGAATAGTAGTAAATTTCAGAAAGGTAAAAGGACCAGCATCATTCTAATCTCTGAGAATGGATAAGGAAAACCAACTATATATTGAATTTCTGTATCGATTCTTTTTTTTTTCATAGCAGCAAAATACCAAACCAGTGATATTCGTTTGTTTCTACGAAACCGATAGGTTCTTCAAAAAAAAAAAAAAAAAAAAAAAACCAAGAAAGAATCGGTTTTTATTCAAATCTATTTTTTCTTTTTTATTTTATAAAGTCCATTTTCTTTGAATGTCGTAAACGACGACTTATCCTTGGTATTTTTACTCTGACATAATATACCATCTTTCTTCTTATACCATTTACTTTATACTTGAATTGTACACTCATACCAAACACACTTTTTGTACGGTCAAGCACGAAAAGGTTCGATTCACCTCTTTTTTTTTTTTTGATTTATCAAATCATTAATCAATCATTTTTTTTGTTTTTGATTTTCTCTCTTCCTCCCCAAAACAAGATTTCCTTCTAATATGGCAATTGGTAACACCTCCAACAACTCTCCCATCCTTCGCTGGGGATTTCTTGGTGCTGGTAATATCGCTGTTGCTTTTGCAAATGACTTGGTAAAAGCTCCTCAACACCATAAACATCAGCATGAAATTGTTGCAGTAGCTACTCAAAACAGCCAAGAAAGAGCTGCTGCTTTTGCCAAAGAATACAAGAGCGGCAATACTTCTCCCAAAGCCTATGGTTCTTACAAAGAATTGCTTCAGGATACCAATGTGGATATAGTTTACGTTTCCAATCACCATCCTCAGCATTATGATACTGTCAAGATAGCTTTACATGCTGGAAAAGGTGTCTTGTGCGAGAAACCTTTGACGATGAACTATCCAGAATCCCTAGAGTTGGTAGAGTTAGCTCGCGAGAAAAATGTGTTCTTTGCCGAAGGTTTCTGGATCCGCTTCTTCCCTATCGTGAAAAAGGCACAGCAGTTATTACATGAGCAGCGCGTTTGTGGAAAAAATCTTCGACTCTTTATTGATTTTTGTCAACAGTCTCACTTCCGCGAACTTTCCAAAGATTCTAGAATGCTCAATGTCTCTTTAGGTGCCGGTGTGCTTCTTGACATGGGTGTATACCCTTTGACCTGGGCTCAGGTCCTCTTGTCAGACGATCCCCTAAACGAAAAGAACGATCCTACCGTGTCTTCTAACGCACTCACATTTACTGATCCTAATGGTGATGTCGCCGATTATTCCACTGCCGTTACCTTGGTATATCCAAAGTCTCAAGCTATTGCCGTTTTATGTACTTCAATGGATCGTGAACCTGTAACGCAAGACTTTCTGCGCATAGACGGTGACAGTGGTATTCAAATGATTATTTCTGGTCAATGTTTCCGCCCCCAAATATTAACCCTTAAAAATTCAGATGGAAGAATAGAGACTATGGATTTCTCCTTCGATGCCACCGGATTCTTTTATGAACAAGATGCAGTTTATGAATACGTTATGAACAACCTTACTGAAGCTTCTGAAATTCCTCATGCAGAGACTCTCCGAATGATGCGCTTAACGGACCAAATCCGTCATCAATTGAATATTTCCTACCCTGCTGACGTTCGATTTACCACGAACTGATAATGAATGCATGGCAATTGATTCCAATTCCAACTCTCGCATTCATTCAAAGGATCGTTCTATATATGTTATGAAAAAACTCTATAAAGATATTTAATGAATTTCCCCTTTAATATTGGTTTACTTTTAAAGCACTACTAAACTGATCCTCCATCCATTTATAAATAGTAAATAATCATTAAACATATTCTTAGTCATTAAATCATTCATAAACTCATTTTGAAGGATGCTATTTCAAAGGCTTTCAATTCAATTTGTAAATGACATCCTTCTTCATCTTTTTGTAAATTGACCTGCGCTATATCTTCCTCCAAAATGTTACACTTGGTAGCGCTTTTAATGTCACAGTTTTTCAATGTCAATCTGCATCTGGACTTACCTCCAAGCGACTCATAAAGACGAAGAATAATTGCGTCCTCATCCTCAGCTTTCTTTACGTTACTAACAACTATATTTTCATCACCCTCAACCCGAACAAAATCTAAAGCTTCGACACTTGTCTCTATAGAGCTTTTGTTGACGAATCTAAAGAGACTGTTAAACTTGTAGGCAGCTCTCACTACTTGAGGTGTGAGTCCACCTTTGTGAGGCAAAATCGCATAACGGAAATAATGTTTACCCATGTCTGCATGAGCATCTGGTTGTTTTGGAGACCTTAATAATGAGAGTCGCATTAGGTTTCCATGTACGGAGAATCCATACTTGCAATCATTCAGTATGGACACACCATAGTTGTAATCGGAATAATCTGCAAACTTATGATGGCACACCTCAAATTTTGCAACGTCCCAGGATGTATTGTAATGGGTGGGTCTGTGTGTGATACCAAAGTGAGTCTCATAGCTAACATATTCCGCATGGATGTCCACGGGAAATTCAACCTTTAAGAATTTATAGTCTTCATGCCAGTCGACTTCACAAGAAAAGTCTATGCTTGATGCATCATCATCATTGTTAAAGCCCGACACTGAAATAACGGTTTTAATGACACTCTTCTCACTAATGGGAGTCTCAACCAGTACTGAGGCTTTGGTGGGGCCCGTTTCATATATCTGCGCCTTTCCTTCTGTGAGGATACTATATTTATCGAGAGAATAAATCTCAGTGTCCCAAGCTGGAAAGCTCAAAGGGGTATCCTGGAGGAGCACATACTGATTTGCACCGGTCTTGTTAATTCCGGTCTTCAAATCCAAAACTTCTCTATCATTATAGAAGTCGTGAATGCTCATAATCAAACCAGACTTAGAAATTCGAACCAAAAACTTATCTGTACGGAGCACTAAACAACCGTTGGACTCATAGGCTCGGGCTGGATGCTTAACATAGTTTTCGGAACGTACCAAAATGTTTGGGTTATCATTTGATTCATAAAAGGACAATGGAGTGGTATTTGCACTTTCGTCCACGACGCCACCAACGTTCCAAGGTAAGGTGGTTAGAAGGTAATCAGGTAAAGTAGTATGACTTGTAATTTGTCTGAATCCCAGTTGTTCTAAAATGGCTTTGATCAAGAGTTCCGACGATCGGAAAACATTATGCATCATGGGTATGGCATCTTTGTAAACAATTTCAATACAAGATCCGGGAAGAACATCGTGAAACTGACATAACAAGGTCGTTTTCCATAGCTCATTTATTTCCTCTGCTGGATATTTAAACTCAGGAATACGAACAAAAGCTAACGTTGCGAAATACTCCAAATCGTGGAGCGAAAATTCTGCTTTTCTCATAGCCGATTTGATTTCTGACTGCGTTGTATAAGTACCCCGATGAAATTCAAGATATAATTCGCCAACCCACGAGGGCAACGTTGCTGCATTACTCGTACGTTTGAAGACTCCATCAAAAAAGTCATCAACCGAATCTCCAAGCTTGATGTCAGGTAATTGTCCGACTGTATTAGCGAGTCCCTTACAGCGACGAAGCTTTTCAAGCATTTCTGGTGTAGGTCCGCCGCCCCCGTCACCAATTCCAAATACCAGCAAGCCTGCTTGATCGTTGGCCAAATTTTTGTGTTGAGAAACGGAATGTATTATATCAGTAACATTTGTGTCTGCAGTATAAGTATCCGCGGGTGGCATATGACACAACACTTGAGAACCGTCCAATGCAACCCAGTTAAAGGTACTATGAGGAAAAGAATTGATGTTGCTCCAAGAAAGCTTTTGTGTCAAAAATCTATCCATTCCAGCAAGACGACAGATTTGTGGTATCTGACTGGAATAGCCAAATGTATCGGGCAGCCAAAAAGTATCACATCGGACGTCAAACTCAGCTTGGAAGAAACGTTGCCCAAAAAGAAATTGCCGTATTAGAGATTCTCCACAAGGAAGATTTGTGTCATGTTCTACCCAACTTCCACCGACTGGCAAGAACTGGCGACTCTTAACGTGCTTCTTAAGTCTTTCATAAGTTTTCGGATGGTCCTGTTTTAACCACTCGTACTGCTGAGCTTGGGAACAGACAAAACGATATTCTGGGTATCTATCCAGTAGGTTTAATTGGGTGGCCCATGATCGTACTATTTTACGTCTTGTCTCTGCAAAAGGCCAAAGCCAGGCTGTATCAATATGACAGTGTCCTACTGCGTAGACTTTTGTTTGGTTAGGATTTGTTTCCTTTACGTATTCAGCATCGATATGCTCTCCAAGGTAAAGCTTAGCGAGAGATCTACATTCTTCAATGGTGGAAGGGTCCTCAGGGTGAAATGCATTCATGATTTCGTGACAAAGTTGTCTTGCTCTGAACTTTTGCCAAGATCTGGATGGGAACTCCTTGGCACTTTGCTGTATTATCATGAAATCACAACGCAAAGCGCGAGCTGGCAGGTTAGGAACCAAGAGATCCGCTTTTTGTAGCACGAAATGCCTGTTAGGATCAGGTGGAGCGATTTGGTCTGTGCCTCCACAACCAAACATTCCATTGCAGGCCATTTCAACGTAAAAAATATGAACATTATGATCCTTTTGCCAACTTTTGGGAAGAATGTATTCTGTTCTTTCAGAGCCGCTGAACGCTTGAACCGGTTGACAATCTTCTGTGTAAACCAAACCTTCGTTACCACAGTCCCAGTCGAACATGACTTCCGCATAATCTGACCAGGAATCGGGTATGCGAACTTCGACTTGGATCCAAAAGGTGGACCAACTAGGACCAAATGCATCCCCCTTATAAGCAACTTGTTCAAAGTTCACTTTACCAATAATTTCATGAACATTAGGTCGTTTTAAATCTGGAACGGGGTAGACCCTTAAATTCACATATCCTTTTGCTGTATCATTTTCGACATCTTTACTGGAATTGTCAATACGGTGAAGATCGTATAAATTAGGAAGATTAAATTTTTTGTATTCTCCTTCAGAAAGGAATTGATCAAGATGGTTTTCGTAAATGGAATCAACTTGTTTTGCGACTGGTGTATTGTTGTATACTGGATAACAACTCATGTTTCGGGGGTTTCTTTGAAAAATAAATAAATAAAATGAAAAATGGTAGTGCTCCGAAAAGAGTCGTCTCGTAATCCGTAAAAGGGTGTACTAGGATTCAATTAAAACTAAAGAAGCTCACCAGTTGCTTATTTCAGGAAAAATAAAAGGCAGGAGAAATATCTTAATTAATCTTTTTATGATGTGTCGCATATAATTTCATGTCTATGATTCTGCTTTTATATAGGCTCCAGATCCAAGCATGCATCCTATATAATGTTTATATAACAGACACGTAAATGATCGTCATCGGTGAATTTATCTTGGGGCTATGTTGTTTACAGATAGAAACGTTTTAACAGTAGTAAGGCATTCTTAAGTAAATTTCCTTTATAAATAATTCCTTTAATAAGTTCGTTTGGGGGTATGAGAAACCATGTCTGACAACCCTACCGCACGATAATTTTTCAATATCATGACTCGTGAGTAAGTAGTAATCCGACTTGTTTGCTTCACTACTCTTAATACGACGAATGAATTAACTCACAATTTTCATTCATATTCAAAACTTGAGTAAAACTTGAACCAATTGAGTCCTGCTTTGGACACGTAAATAAAACTCGTAAATTCGTCATCTTCTTAAAACACAGTTCACCGTAATAGAATATTTTCATATCCTATTTACAGATATAGGACATGCAGAGAGGAAATTTCTTGTAAATATAAGATTTTTCATATTGCACATGTTGCTGATTTTATAATCAGACGGTAACTGGAGGCTTGCAAGGAAAAGAAGTATAAAAAAAGACTTTGGAATCGATAATGGCATATTCCAGGTTTAATATGATATACATATGTGTGAATAGAATGGGATAGAGTGTACCAATAAACCTGTGAGTTCAATATCGTTCGAGCAGATTTTATCCAACATTTATAACAAATGTAGAATGGTTTTTTTTTGTTTAACAATTTAGGAAAACTAGTTTTGCTTATGTTTGGGCTTCATACTTCATATGTCTGTCACCTCACAAGTAACGTGCCTGATTTGCAATGTCAAAGATTCAACTCATGTTTAAAAGACCATTTCTATAAAAACTTTTCTGTTTTGAACAGAATAATTTCAATAGACTAGAAACAAAAAGTTCGTAGTTTTTTAATCTTTTCATTGAAGATTTATTTTGAAATGGCAGTGTACACCTCATCAAATACAATACAGGAAATGAATCATTTGTAAGTCTATATTCTTCCCTTGGTGAAATATATAAATGATAGAAAAGAATTTCTATAATCCAATGATTTCTCGCTTCAAGCCATATTTTCTTCGGTCGACTGTTTGTGGCTAAATGAAAGAATCGCTTTGTGAGTATTCAAAAACCCATTGTGTATTAAAAAAGAGCTATTCTTTATATAACAACCAATATTTAATTTGCTATTGTTTGATATCCGATGACGAGAATTCTTTGAGCCTGACCGAACAATGGGAAGCTTTGTTTAAGAAGAATGGGAACAGAATCAAAACGAAAACAAAGAGAGTTGGGGTCTACCTAGAGTGTTACTTTTACTAGAAAATATATATTAGGGTCTTTTCTATTACATTCCTCCATCCAAAGCTTGATTTGTTTACCAAACCACTTGTATTAACTCTTTGATCCTAAGACGAACTCTACCTTTCTTTTTGAATCTGCAATATGGAAGCTATGAACAACACCAACGCAACAAACTCTTCTTTAATGAACAACGCTCCTTCTAAACCTACTGTCACTACTAGTGGAGCTCATTGGTATCAACCCAAACCTCCTGCAATGTGGTATGTCTTCATTCTTGCTTTAATTTAAGTCTTTATTTGTAAGATTTGTTGAAACCGACTAACATGTTTCTTTTAGTGTCATTGCGTGAGACTGCTTTGAAATTTTTTGGTGATTCAATTTGGTTTCATGATTTCACATTTTGCTAGTTGGCAGTTCCTCAATAATTCTTATGCATTCCTAGTCCAACTGTATATCGACAACGAACGACACATCTGTTTTGCTTTTTATGATATTTATACCGATACTACTATTATTATTATTATTTTCCAACGTATCTTCATACGTACTACTAATTTATACTTGTTTTACATTTCTCTTCCTTTACACATTCATGAACGTAGTAGCATCGTAATAAATAGGGTATTATCATTACTAGAGAAAAAGTATATCCTTTTTAAATATCATCTCATAGAATCATAAAATAGGTCGTTAAAGTCGTCAAACAACCATTGTGATTGTAAAGGGTTCTTCTTAGGTTCTTAGGGTCTTGAACGTAAATTGTTTTTTAAGTAGCATTTCTCGAGAGATGCTTGTTTACTTTTCTTTTTCTTCAAGCGGAGTAAATCTCCAAGTTTTATCACCGTAGTAATGGAAAGTATAGCCTCCATGCTGGCCAGCACTAAAGGAATTCTCGTCCTTGGGTGTAGCATTCAACATCTCACCGGGCTTTTGAAAACCACAGAAGAGACGAATGCATACACCATGGGTTACTACTGCAAAGTTCTTTTGAGGTACTCTTGCAAAATATTCAGCCAACTGCTCAGTCTTTTTTACACTGGTCTCAAAGTCAGCCTTGTGGATTCCTTCCTTTCGGGGATACACCTTGTCCTCATAACAAGCTGAAAAATCGAAACGAGGAAATTGCTGCTCCAATTCTGGGACGGGTGATCCGACATTACATTCCCAGTCTCCGCAATCCTGCAAAGTGGGTAGGATCTTCACAGGAAGATGATCCTCGAAAATGTAGTCTTGGAACGCAATTTGCATTGTCTCGATGGCACGACGCAAAGGAGAGCAAAAAATAATCTCGATAGGAAGTTTTGCATCTCGAAGCTGAACTCGAGCCTGTTCAGCTTGCTTTATACCTTCTTCATTCAACATGGGATCATGATCTCTATGAACGCCTTCTTCGTCAGTTTTGTGATCCACGAGTCCATGGCGTAAAAAGTAAATAGTCTTCTTATCGTCTTGTCTAGTTGAAAAAGCCATTTTTTCACACAGATATTATTTATTCCTGATTCTTGGTACTTTCAAGATTTGACTTGCTTGTATATAACTTGGCGTGCAATATATACCGCACTTATGAAATCAAGACCTACAGTCCTTGGAATTTCCATGACTATACATTTGCGTGTATTCAAAGTGATGTGAATATGCAGTAAGGTGGCTATTATGTTCATCATGTGAAATGCAATACGGCGAGAACCTCCACCTAACGATTTCAATAGTATTCTATCCATTTTATCTCATTCATCTAAAGAAATTTATATATTCTAAATCGTATAACTTTGGTAGTCATAAACTTTGAATGAAGGAAATACAAAAGCAGCGAATGTCACTATTCTAATGATATCTTCATTGTTTGTTAGCGTAGTGTAACGTGATTGTCTTTCTACGTTAGTAAACAAACGCCTTTGTTTACTATATAGAACTTTTAGAATTCACTGAAAGACAATATCTTACAAAACATAGTGAAAGCCAAAACGTCCAAGACCGAAAATCTACTCATCGGCAATCTTGGAAAGTGCTTTGCCAAAGTTATTGCCTTGAAGAACAGCAAGGAAACCTTCGGGGATAGAGTTCAAACCCATGTAAACATCATACTTGTATTTGAGCTTTCCTTCCGCAATCAATTTAGGCATTTCACGGAAGTATTCCTCTTGGTAAAGAGGCATCAAATTCATGACAATGAAACCTTCGAGCTTGATGCTCTTGGTAAGGATTTGAGAGTAATTCTTCAAACCATAAGGATTGGGATTGTTGTATTGACTGATGCAACCGCAGAAGATAATGCGAGCGTGGAAGTTTGCATCCAAAAGAACGGCGTCTAATGTTTCACCACCAACATTTTCAAAGTAGATGTCGATGCCCTTAGGACAGACTCGAGGAAGAGCATCGTGAACATTTTCCTTTTTGTAGTTAAAGACTGCATCATATCCAATCTCCTTCAAATGAGCAACTTTCTCATCCGATCCAGCACTTCCTACAACGTATAAGCCCATAGATTTTGCCAATTGGCCTACAACTTGACCAACAGCACCAGAAGCTGCGGAGACGTAAATCGTCTCACCGGCCTTGGGTTGTCCAATATGCTTAAGTCCAACGTATGCGGTTTGGCTAGGCATTCCTAAAGCACCAACAAAGGTCATCAAAGGTAAGTTGTAGGGGTTGTTCACAGGCTGGATCATACCCATAGCCTGTTTGGGCACCAATGTGTATTCTTCCCAACCACTCATGAAAATGACATGAGAGCCTGTTTTGTGTTCGGGAACTGCTGACTTGACCACTTCAGCAAGTGTTAAGTTTGGAATCACTTGTTCTAGTCCCAAAGATGGCAAATAGCTCTTATACTTAGGATTTTGCATGCGAATACGAATATAAGGGTCAATAGAGGTGTAAATGTTTCTCAAAAGCAAAGGATGCTCTTCATCAACTTTAGTAGCTTCCAAGTTAAAAGGGCGTTCTTTCAAACCAAAGTGTTCTCCAATTTTGGGGTATCCTTCAGTAGGATCAATATATTTCTTTAAAACAATAGCATTATTCGAACTCATATTACTGACAATGTAGCGGTATTCGTTTGTGCGACTTTGAATATGTGGCCAACGCCTTCTTTATATACTGCTACGTTGCTCTATTAGTAATACAACCTTCCGTTCTCTTAAAAGAAGCTAATCGAACGTTTTTTTTTTGCATCCTTACCGAAGTTTATTAAAAGTTGGAAGCGTATGTAATGTTAGTAAATAAACAAGTGAATTCAAAAATAATGAAAAAATTCCATCCAACAGCAATTACTACTTCATACGTCTTGAGATGATTTCAATGCAAAGCGTATAAACCTTTAAACGCACAATTCCTGAAAGGTTTCATATAGTTCGTGGAAAAATGGTCTGGTCTCCATTCCAAAATTAGTTGACTGGATTTATTCTTCTATCTAGTTGTTTCAGATGCTTTTAAAATCAATCTCAACTATGTCAAAAAATAAAATAAATTAAATTAGAAATAAACGACCTAAAATCTCTGTTTTTACAAGAGCCTGTAATTATTGCGGGCTTCTTAATAGAGACGATTTTCCCAAAATTTTCACATCCTTTTTCTTTGTCGAGCCAACACTTTTTTAAATAAACAAATGTGACCATATGTGCTAACTCGATCAGCAGCATTTCAATTGCTACTTTTGCCTTTGTTCTTGTTCAACGCTTCGGTCTTTTTACGATTACGCTCAACTCGCTTTCTAATAAACATGCTAAGAAAACGATGAATCGGTATGCTTCTAATAATCTCGTATATAGCTATCGCAAACCCAAGATTGAAAGCCGCATACCCTATAAGGATGCCAAAATTCCTCCATCGATGATGATAATAATATCCAAAATTAGCCAAAACCTCATCTGCAACAGTGTACGGACAAAACTCACAGCGTGAGATAGATTCAGGATTGTAAACAATTCCAGCACCAGACGATTTTATATAATCAAAAAAGTATTGTCCGCAGGTTAATCCTGAAGGGGGATCCACCATATACATCTCAGTGGGTTCGCAAACAACCGGTACATTATGCAAGTTGTTTCCGTTCATACCCTCAAGGAAGTATTTATATGGACTAAGGGCATTCATCCACTTCCAAAATCCTACCAATTGGCTAGGTAATTGGACCATACCATTAAAATATTGTACAAACACAAAAGCAGTACCACTTAGTAGAGAAGCAGTACCCACACTAGGGGAAACAGTAGCAATGCCAATACCAAACGTTGTATAGTACAGAGCAAAAGCCATCATGATTAACCAAGCGTAACCACCATAAAAGGGGGTATTGTGACCATCTAAATAAAAACCGCTTGGGTAGTACCAACAAAGGAAAAAAAGTGTCCCAAAACAACAATTAATTACTGCTTCTGTGATAAAGAAAGCCATTATAAAAGCAGGACGACTATAAGCTGCCGAGTTTTCCTCGTGATATTCGTAAACATCACGTAAATAAATAAATTTTGGTATCAGCCCGTTAACAAATGAGGTAGAAGCAATCGTTAACATATAGGCAGAGAACAATTTGTTCTGTGTTCTTTGCACCCCGTTTCCTTGCTTATAAAATGCAAATCCAATAAGCAACCCAGCTAAAATATTAAATGATAAACGACTAAGAAGAAGCGTAGAGTCCCTCCAATAAAGAGTAAAATTCCGCTTCATAATCTTATACGTCTGGAACGGCATGCTACTCAAAAACTCTCGTTCAGAGTGTATTTGTTCATCACTCATTGTACTGCTCATCAGATGGTCGAGCTCTGATATAAGGTGCTTATTTGCGTCCGTCGACGCCCAAGCAGCCGCGTAATCGGTCTTATTATTTTCGTTCGAGTAGTATACACATCTTATTGCATAATCGGCTGGATCCTTGTCACTGTTTTCGTCATTTCCATGAAGCTTTTTAAAATACTTTGTTACCGTTTGTGCGTAATTCCCTATGTCACCAATGTAGGTCGTCTGACCGTACCCATCAAGCATTAATATTGAATCAAATAAATTAAGAAGCCGAGAGCTAGGTTGTGATGTCGAACATATAATCGACAAGCCTGAGTTTGCTAGTTTTCGAAGCGTGGCAATAAGCATCCAAGCTGATTGACTATCAAGTCCTGATGCTGGTTCATCTAAAAGAAGAGCAGATCCTGGCCTAGCGACTAATTCAATTCCGATTCCTGTCAGTTTTTTGTGGTACAAGGATAAACCTCCACCTTCATCACCAATAATGAATTTAGCGACATCGTATAGACCCAAAAAATCAATAACCTCGTCTACATACTTGTACCGCTCAGACATGGATACAGCACCGCTTTGACGAAGCGAAGCATATAACCGAAGGGTTTCTCGTACAGTATACTGAGGAACAAAAATCTGTTTGTTGGCCACATAACCTATTCTTTTCCGTAAATATTTCTCATTTCTGATTCCATTCAAAGTTACTTCTCCTTCGACAATTCCTGATACACCACGCTGAGAAAGGATTTTGATAAGTACAGATTTACCTGACTTATTCTCACCAAGCAATGCCATGAAACTGCCAGGCTTGACGAAACCGTTAAGATTTTTTAACACATTTTTTTGTACTCCACCTTCCAAAATGTAAAAGGATAAGTTTTTCCAGCATAGGGATAATTCATCCGTTGTTCTTAAAGATGTGGAGACATCCATCGACTTGTGAGCTTCATAATCTTTTTCCCGATTCAGTGATTTATCATTTGAGTTTTTCGCCCATGAACTTTGAATACTTGTGTATAGTTTTCTCATCTGATATTCAGGAATAGCAGAAGAAGATCTATCATAGACAATAAAATTAGCTAGCACAAGAGACAGCAGCAAAATAAAAATAGCAAACCCGAGAATGATACCACAATTTCTCCATAAAAAGGAGCTCTTATACTGGAAAACTGTACTCAGATATTTAGTGCCTATAATATTAGGAATTCCAGCTATACTAGATGGAGTTGGGCATATGTTGTTCTTCAGCGAAAACCGTAAATTCGGTATGATAGCAGAGCATTTATATACACTTTTCTTGAATTCGTTCAACATAACAGACTCATACCCATACTGAATAGGATTCGCATAACTAAGCCATCGGAACCACCACCCTATATAGAAGATTGGCATCACAGAACCACAAAACGCAATAAAATAAATGGCGGCAAGACCACCTATGAAAGCGGCAATTTCGGCACTCCTTGAGAGTAAAGCAATGAATCGAAAGATTGATGCCATGCAATAAGTAATTAGAACGGTAAACAGAAAAAAGGTAAAGAAAGCACTAGCATTAACTCGAAAACCAGCCAAGAAATAAAGAATTATGTCGAACATACATACAAATATCAACCGAAGAGGGAATTCTACAATGGTCGATCCAAATAACGTTGCCGATGGTTGATATAAGCACTGAATTTGATGTTCAGAAAACAAAGATTTTTTCATAAGTATAATGTCTACCTCAGACATTGTTTGAATAGCGGTAAATATAGTTGCGGCTGAAAGAACGCTTGCTCGAGAATAAAGAGTGGCAGATGAATTTTGAATTTGGTAGAAAATAGAGCCAAGCATGAAACCCTGAAATATATAAGAAAAAATAAAAGTTAGATGAAAAGAATAGTCGTGGAGATAATGGAAGTATGTTACTTTAGCAAAAGCCCATACTTGTAGTCTGTAAGGAACGATAGAGGGGACTCGATTGAAAAAGCGTTTCCACATGGCAATCGGCGTGTTAGATGCATCCTTTGTACGAAAAGCCGAAACATCACTATGGTACTCTGTGTATTGATCTATATCTGATATTAATTGTGCATAATCCTCGCTTTCAAGCCAGCATTGTCGAAATTCAGCAGGAGTAGATGGTATAAAGCCTTTGTGGTTTTTATTTACAATCCGAAGCTCTGGATAGAACAACGAAGTGACAAATTCGCCAATAGTGCTATGACTTTGCGGGATATAACCAATGCCTAAAAAGTAATCTTTCACGCGGGAAGAAGGGCCATAAAAGATTTGCTCACCTTCGTATAAAACAGTTACCATATCAAACATTCGAAGGATTTTATCGGATAACTGATTGGAGATTGCTGTTAAAGTCATTCCAAAGACACGGGAAATAATTTTGATCCTTGAAAGAATGTGCGCAGCTGTCACCGAATCGAATTCACGCAGGGTATTATCCCAGCATTGAAATAATGGACGTGCACACATTGTTTCTGCGATATTGATACGCTTCTGTTCACCTCCACTTCGAATTTCGAAAATGCGTTGATCATAATATTGATTCAATTCAAACGCATCGCGCATAAGTTCACATATCCTTTTTATTGTGTCCTCACGAGACACACCTTCTTTTTTCACTTCAGGAAGGCGGCAGGCGCAAACAAACTCCAACAAACGGCGTACACTGATGGTAGCAATTGATGAATGGTCATCGTTGTGATAACTTAAGTCAGTTTTGTACTGATCATGCATCGTTCGATAATCCAGGCCGTTATAAGTGAGAGTTCCTTCCAAAGATTCATTTTGCTCGACAACGCCGCTAAGCACTTTGAGCAAATTATGAGCACCCGATCCTTCATGGCCGATAACCAACAAAAAGGCACCTGGGTCTAATACAGCGTCAAATTCTTTTATTAAAGGAATTGTATCACGTTTAGGCTTTCTGGAGAACAAAAGATTCAACGGGTACATCAACTGATCTAGAAGAGAAGTAATTGCCAATCGTTCATTAAATCTTCCAAAGACTTTAAATCTTCGTGCACTAAAACCAGTAACCCGATCACGGATCCCAAATTGCTGCAGCGTATCCGCATACTCTTTAATTCGTTTTTCAAACTCTCGTGCTGAATCCACATCTTCACTTACGGGTCCTGAGGTACCCACATTTTGTTGATTAGCCTTTTCCCTCATGAGCTTTTCCAAATTTCCCGTTAACTCACAGGAGATGGTAGGTTTCTCCTTTTCCACCTAAGGAGCTTGTGAATGTGAAAATTGAATTTTGCATGAACGATACTGTAAGAACCAATGACGTTGACTTTTTAGCTCTGAAATATTTTTTGCGAAAGTCCACAATAAGCTACCGAGGTTTTCTCTTCGACTGAATAATCTTTTTTTTTTTTTTGTTCTTTCTTTTTTTCTTTTTAATTATTTTTATGATTTCTCAATTAAGTGGCTAATAACGATTTAAAAATCTTAAGCATAACAATTCCTGTTAGGTACGAGGTAGGTCAATTTGTATGTAGGAAAGTACAGTAAGAAATTCCAAACCGCAATGTGAAAAGACACGGCGGTTTGTTTGATGAACTGGAATAATAAAAGATTTGTGAGAAACAAGTACATTACGAAAGACAACTTATCCTTTTTTGTTACGAAAGTAGTTTGCTGTTTAAAGAGAACAAAAATTAAATATTCATTAAATTATTCTACATTCATGTTCTTCACAGTGTGAATAGAGAGGAGAGGACAGGATATAATGGGAAACGGTTGAGGTTTACCATGTTATAGTCCAATTACTAGCAAAAGCACCTGCAGAAGTAAAGTTGTTCAGATTGGTAACTACCAGCTCCTGAGTAGAGTCTGAATAGGTATAAGAGTTAACGATGTTACCATTGAATTGAACCTGTTTAGGAGAAGATGAAACACCTAAAATTGAGACATTCGCCAATGGCACATGAACGTTATAGGTACCGAAAGAGGAACTTGACAATTTGTTGAATTTGGATGAGAAATCGACCCATAGGGTAGCGTTAGGAGTGAGAGAAACGCCATCATCAGCGTATAAATTACCATACGCAGTTCCTTGCTTGTCAAGAGCTACTAGCAAGCTGTATGGGTTGTTGCGAGTTTCTTCAGTAGTATATGCAGGTTGCTGCATAGGGATAATTTTGCTGCCACGAATAGCAACGTTGATGTGTTCAAGAGGAGCGTCCATCGTCTTATTTTCATAAGGCTTGTGTTCAATTGCAGTATGATTATACCAATCGTACCAGACGGTGTTTTCATCGCCAGGGAAAACACCATTAACTGTAGTTGTGTTGGGTTCCAAAACTGGACTAACCAACAAAGAATCGCCAACTAAAAATTGACGATCAGCTCCGGCTAAAGAGGGTTCCTCAGGGAACTCGAAGAAGAGAGGGCGGATAAGAGTGCTTCCATCGTAGGAAGCTTGTCTAAACAATGTATACCAGTAAGGCAATAAGGAATAACGGATGTTCATGGCTCGACGTGAAGATTCAGCAACAGAAGCCCATAAATATGGCTCTTGGTGGATACTGCCTAACTGATTATGGTTCCTATAGAATGGTGAAAAAGCACCCATGGCCATCCATCGTGCACATAATTCTTCATCTGCATTATCTTGAAAGCCACATACATCAGCGCCAACCATTGGGACACCTAACATGTTGAAGACCATCATTCCGGAGATTGAAAAGAACATATTGGGCCAGTTGGAGTGGTTATCACCAAGCCAATGTGCAGAATACACACCGGAGCCTAAGAACGTCGAGCGGCTAAGAATAAATGGACGTATCTCGGGCTGAAGATCAGTCAAAGCCTTATGTGTAACTTTGATTTCTCCATATCCGTAGATGTTGAACAGGTCGTACCGAAGAGTTCCATCATGGTGAGTAGCATTGGGACTGACGCCATGGTTGGCCAAGTCGTGATTTCCCTGTTCTGTATTGATGGCATAAGGAGGATGATTAATGTCATGTTTAGGTTGTTGACCGATGGGAACGGCTGTTGGGTAGACGGCTTGCATAGAGGAAGTCGCAGTGGCATAATACTGACTTAGGGAAGCACTGCTGGCAGAGGCATATTCAGTTTTATTTGTAAGGTTGAAGCCTTCGGGATAAGTTAAAGTAAGGTCGTCTGGTTCACCGGGAAGCTTAAAAGGTGGATGTACAGGGTTCGAGTTTACGAGATTAGAGCCACAGGATCCAACGCAGAAGGAAGATGGTTCGTTCATATCTAACCATAATCCGCTGAAAGGGATGTAACTAGAAGAATTGGATCCAAAAGCATAAGACATGTTTTGAATACCATGCTTCCAATAATCTTGAACCTTTGGATTGGTAAAGTCGGGAAAAACGGTGAAGCCAGGCCATACTTCTCCGATATAGAGACTTCCGTCAGGATTTTTGAGGAAAACATCCTTCTCGATACCTTCATAGTATGGTCCATAGGAATCATCCGAACGGTTGGATGGATTTGCAGCATAAACAGCGGCATCGACGATAGGTACATAGTGTTGATGAGTGGACTCAATATCATGGAAGAATTCAATCATTTGTTCTTGGGAATAAGATATGGGATCAACGGTAAAATCGCGAAGACTGTCCATGTAATCGATATCACTCCAAAAGGTTTCAATGGGAATATTAAATTTACGCATATTTTCTCTGACTTGCATGATTTGGCTGATGTTTTCATAGCCCCAACGACACATGTGAAATCCCATAGTCCAGTACTGATGCATTTGAGGGAATCCAATGGATTCAATAAACTGAGTAATCGTGTTTTGTGGCTTTTCACTGCCAGCATAAACATAAAGGTCGATAATACCACCGATCATTCGATATTGGAGATACTTTGGACGCAATAAAACGTCCATACCGTTGGCGGTAAGCATCAACACGCCGTGGGAGGCAGATGTGTACTTTCTCTGTTGAGTGCTGGAATTATAATTGACATTGGAATTGGAATCCACGGGTTTGTATCTTTGCTCGAGGTAAAATGGATGGGTTCCATACATGTTTTGATCAAGCGGAGAAGCTTCATCGTTGGCCCAAAAAGTACGAGTGAGATTGTTTCCCAAGCGTAAGCCATGAATGGTTTCAGCAAGACCATAAATGTTGTAATCGTCCACCATGTTGGTGGTGAGCTCGATATATTGGTCTTCAAAGATTAGAGGATGGCCTCTGGTATCAAACAAGACTTCTCCGTCAGACTTTCTGGTAATCCAAAACTCAAAGGGATCTGCATTATAGGAAAAGTTATAGAGGACGTTGAATTGGTTGACAGAGGAAGAAGGGTGGTAGATGGGAGCATCCCAAACATCATGACGGTTGGTGAATTCGAATTGAGTATGGTTTGCATCACGAATGGAAACATGAATACGCTCGTTTGTATCGTAAGTGACGTTTAAAAGCAAATTTTGATAATCAGTACCATAAGCATAGCAAGGAGAACCAATGAGTTCCAAAGAACCCGTGACGCCCTGGTCGGTTCGTGTTATATCCTTGGCGCGATATCCATGGCAATTACCTCCGCGGTATGGTTGATACACAGAGAGTCGTTGTGGAATTCCCTCTTGTGGAGTAATGGGTGTTGGCTCTACACGATAACTTGTGGAACTTGCAGACGAGTCATCGGCCACCGAACGAAACGGAAGAGACAAAAGGAAGAAAAAGAAGAAGGATCTGAAAAGGAGATCCAAAGAGAACAGCATGTTTGTTTTGAATGATTGAGCAAAACAAAATCAAAAGATAAAAAGTGAAAAAGTGAAAAACGAAAAAGAATTCAATAAAACAACAACAATGATAATAAGAATCAATCAAATCAGAAAACTGCCAAGGAATCGTACTAAAGAATATTGTTACTTCAAAAGACGAATGCTAATATGATATAAAGTAACAAGAAGGAATAATTAGCAGTTCTGGATGAGAGAGAAGGAAAAGCGAAATGGGATTGCACAGAGAACAGAGGAAACAGGCACCGATTTTTGAAAAACAAAGAGAAAGAACCAAAAAAAAGAAACGAGTTAACAATGAAAATCAATTTTAGATTGTAACTGCAGCGCTAGGCTATATGAGAAGACAAAAAACAAAAGGATAAGATGGGAAATGGATTTCTTTTGGTAAAGAGAAATTCAGAGTTGTTAAAAAAGCAAATTACTTTGGAGACAATGAGAAACCAAAGCTTGGATGCAGAAAAAGGATCTTAAAATCGTTTGAATTTATAGTTTTTTTTTCCATGAAACGATGGCATGATGGAAAGTAAGAGAGACGTAATTGACACGAACACAAGACACCACGATCTCTTCATGGATGTTTTCCTGACATAGCAAAGGCCGAATTGACCTAAACCGGAATGTAAATAGAGGAGTAATGAGCGAAACAGACGTAATGGTGTAGCGGAGAATTGGAGAAGGAGGTGACATTCAACCGATTTATGTTTTTTCTTGACATGTCAGAAAGAGATCTCGAGCGACCTGAGACATGTGCAATGTTCGTGGAAGATAAAAATTCGCATGATATTGTTGTTCTAGTAGATCTGGTGGGTTGAGCTCTACCTACACATCCGCATTCTTCCGATCGCAGCGGAGAAACGCACTTTGAATGGATTTCTCCGTTGGTAGTTTTTTGATCAGCGAAAGCGACATATTTGGAACGAGTCGAGCCGAGCATTCATGAAAATACACGGTACGGTGATCATTTAAAAAAGAATGAATACATAGACATATATCGAATTTGTTTTTGTTTTTTAGTAGCGCATTAAGGTGGTTTGATTCTTTTGTTTTTCTTTTTTTACGTTTAATTTGAAAACTTTGTTTGTTTTTGAATCGCAGATTTGTTTTTTTTTTCGGTGAAACCTTATTTTATGGTTCGGAGAGAAAAGTGGAGAGAGCGACCATGTTCTCCACTTTTTGACCCATTCAAATGACCGATTATCGATTCTGTAATAGGAGGGGTCGCGGGAATGTGGAGTAGACGAAGATAAGGACGAAGATGGAAAAGAAGGAATATCGCAGGTTTTTCTTCTTTCCTTTACCAATATTTTCTTTTGAAAGAAGGAAAGTTGGATTTGTATAGCATTGCAGAGTTTTTCGTGAAAGAATGGTTTCTTGAAATGGAAAGAAAAAGGAAAGAGAAAAAAAGGTAAATTTTTTGGCAGAAAGCAGTCTTTTCCACAAGGATTGGTTTTACTTTTTGTTCAATTCTAGGTTAGTTACCATTTTACCGGATAGACATGAATTGGTTCGTCTGTGTGCTTGTTTTAAATGTGAAATTGTCCTTGTCTGTGTGTAGTGCATCTTCATGTGGTTTGTGCTACGCGTATCTTCATCTGCTTTGAGCTGTGGATTTTGTGCAATTCTTTTTACTGAACAAGAATAGAATAGGATATACAATGTTATACACTTTCTATTTCATACTCTCTCTGTGTATACCACCACCCGAATGGATCAGCGTACATACTTTGAATGTGCGTAAAATTGAAAAATCGTTCGTTAAACATCATTATTTTTTTTTTAAAAAAGTCTATGCAAAGTCGTCATTACAAGTCGTCAATATAACAAAAAAATGCACGCCTCAGAAAAAAAAAGACCGCGCATATTTTTCTTTATTTTATGCCTTGGAAGCTTGAAGGGCAGCTTTGGCTGTAGAAGCGGCACTTTGAGGGTTAACACCGGTTACGACGCGAGAATCGCTTTGAACAAAATCATCAGTGGGACTAGGAGGGTCAATGAAATGAGC
The DNA here is from genome assembly GCA_029532395.1 of Schizosaccharomyces lindneri. Lineage (NCBI taxonomy): Eukaryota > Fungi > Ascomycota > Schizosaccharomycetes > Schizosaccharomycetales > Schizosaccharomycetaceae > Schizosaccharomyces > Schizosaccharomyces lindneri. The sequence goes on along the minus strand of JARFMH010000032.1, from coordinate 93,299 downwards.
ACCAGCATCCTTGAAGAGATCATTCATAGTTTGTAGGTGCTTTTCCTTCATAATGTCCAACACATTCATGCTTTCTTCTCCGGCTTTGTTAAAGGCGGTTACCTTGCGACCTTGAACAATTGAAGAAGCGTTTGGACGAGTCAAATCTGCAATAAAAGGAAGAATGGCGGGACCATGGCAGACTGCAGAGACAATGCCTCCGTTCTTGTAAATTTGGGCGGCAATGGCTTGCAAGTCAATGGCTCCTGGCAAATCAAAGAGTGCAGCGTGACCACCAGCGACGAAGAAAATCTTGTATTGAGCATAATCCACGTCAGCTGCACGCTTCATGTTCTTAATGGCAGTCCAAAATTCATTACTCTTGTCGTGAAGGACGTTCTTAATTTCGGCGGGTAATTTGGATTCGTCGACGGAAACGTCGTCGAATTTACAAGTACCCTTTTCAGATGTGATATCGACATCCAAACCAGCTTGACGGAAAATTTGATAGGGTGTCAAAAGTTCAGAGAAATGCACACCCGTGTTTCTACCGTCGGGGTAGATGGGTCCATAATGGCTGCTGGCTACCAACAAAGCTTTTCCTGTCATTTTTTGAAAATTTTAAAGATGAGTCAATTTACGATGTGAATATGAATGCGCAAGAAGCAGATATAAACTTTTCAATCAATGTTTTGATGAAGAATTATGGCTCTTTGGTCTCCTTATATATTATTTTTCGGGGGCTATAATGTCACATACGATGATTAAACAGTTCCTTTCACCATATACTTGCATAAACATGTGTACTTGACTTTCTGACGTTTCTTAAATGAGAATATCATATTTTGACGTTATGCACGAGTTGAATAAATCGAAGCGAAAATGCAAAGCAATGAGAAACTTGAAGAAAAATAGTATAATAATATTTCTAAAAGGTTTCTATGTTTCTACATGAACAAAAATGTACACTGTGTGATTCTCGTTTCTTTTCCGAACAATGATATCATTTTCCAACTCGTTCAACGAAGCACTGAAAGAATTCAGTAGCATTTCAAACACAAGTTTGAAGGTTTAAAACAACATAAAGATCGAGGGCCTTTTTCTAAAAAAATGAAAGGAAAAAATTTATTCCATTTCTCGCTCATCGATTCAGCATCAGAGGTAAACAATTGAATGAAAAAGAATTACAAAGTGATTTTCTGAATCCAAGGATGAATCGTCTACTCTGAATTCAATGCATCACACTTTTGCGATCTTTTTTCTTTTTTTTTAAAAAAAAAGTCAACTTTCTTTCCTTTCTTTAATGATTCTACTGAACAAACTAAAATTGAAATTGGGTACCGTTGTAGAGCGACAATTCAATTCGTCATCGAATAAATTGAGCAATTAGCAAACGAAAGACTAAAATTCAAACGAAAATATTGCTATGAATACCACCAAAATTTAAAGTGAAGAAATGAAATGAACGTGCTGGCATACAGAGAATATTTTTGCTCTACATATAACGCATTCAATTGTTTTCTGTGGTCCTATTCAAGAAACTATGGTACATATCTTTCGCTTCTATTCTCTTGCTTATTCACTTTTTGTCCCCACTCTTTCTGCTTTCTGCTTGTTGAACTTTTCTTCTATGTTCCTTTCCGCCTGTTAAACAATACAAAAAAATCCTACAGAAAGATCGGTATTTCTTCCTGTTGTATATCATAGTTGTGTAGGACAGGGGCTCCCATCATATACTGTTGGAACACCAACATTTGGTATGCAATACTTACATAATGCTGTTCCTTCTTTGATGTAAACAAATAAAATCAAAATACACAGTGAAAGAAGTTTTATTTTATGTGACCTATCTTTTTTTTTATTAACAAAATTACAAAAAAGGAAGAGATCGTAAAGGTTGAATTGCTTTTGTTGAAGATTTCGGCACATCTACACGCATTCAGTTCAGTGTTCCGTCGGCAGTCGCTGATTTATTGGTGTATCTTGCTTGGGATGTGATCATCCGTCATAGGCATGTACAAATATATATATGGATGGGTATCATTGCAGGTGAACGAAATCCTGTGATCATTTTGAGAAATTGATTAGTGAGTGAAAAGAAGACAGCTCATAACCAGAACAAACCCAAACTTTTCCATCTTACTTGATCTTGCAAGAACAAATCAGCTTGCAATACACGGCTAAAGTTTTTTTATTAGCACACATACCTTTTCATTGATGTTAGGAAAGACTAGTCTAATTTTTCCCCGATTCTGAACCCTTAAATTTATTGAGAATTGCTTAGAAACAAACTGTTTCAATTGGTGTCTCCATTATGTATCGTAACTATAGCTGGTACAAAGCAACAGAGCCCAAAAGCTACGAATCTGAAATTTATGACAATGGTCTAAAGTTTGAGAGACCCAGCATTAGCGTTGACCCTAGAAGTTGGGAGCCTCTGGCCATTGATCGCTTATCCAAGGATGCCACTGGTTATGTTTATGGTTCTGCCGGAACACGAGAGACTACCGAGAAAAATGCGCAGTCTTATAAAAAGTGGTCCATTATTCCCAACCGTTTAGTCAAGTCTGATTTTCCAAATCTACGTACGAAGCTTTTCGGCAAAGAATATTCATTCCCCATTGCTCTAGGTCCTGTTGGTGTTCAATTAATCTTTAATCCGGAAGGTGAACGTGGCTCCAGTAAAGCCGCGACACTCGAGCATGTCCCATACGTCATTAGTACTGCTTCTGCTTTGAGCTTTGAAGAAATTGCTGAAAGTAGCGGTCCTGGAGAAAGATGGTATCAGCTTTACTGGCCTAAAAACGAAGACAACGACATTACCGCTAGTTTATTGAAGCGTGCAAAGAGTATTAACTGTGAAGTTTTGGTTGTCACTCTAGATACATACATTTTGGGATGGCGCCCTTCTGACATGGATAATGGCTATGATCCTTTCTTAAAACCTGATCAAGTCGGTATTGCCTTGGGGTTAAGTGACCCAGTCTTCCGTAAGCGCTTTAAGGAAGAACATGGCGTAGAGGTTGAACAAGATTTACACAAGGCTGCTCGTGAATTTTCTGGAATTATATTCCCCGGTACCTCTCATGATTGGGAAGACCTCAAATTTCTTCGACAGAACTGGGACGGTCCTATTGTTCTCAAAGGTATCCAGAGTGTTGCTGATGCGAAAAAGGCTGTAGAATATGGCATAGATGGTATCGTTGTTTCCAATCATGGTGGTCGTCAACAAGATGGTGGTGTTGCCTCTTTAACTATGCTACCGAAGATTGTTGATGCTGTTGGTGACAAACTCGAAATTATCTTTGACTCTGGTATACGATCTGGTGCTGATATCGTTAAAGCACTTGCTCTCGGTGCAACAATGGTACTCATCGGACGTCCCTACGTTTATGGACTGGCGATTGCAGGTACAAAGGGTGTTCGTCATGTAATTCGTTGTCTACTAGGTGACTTGGAATTGACGCTGCATTTATCAGGTATTCCTTCAATTGCACCGAAGGACTTGAACCGTGATGTCTTGTATTATGAAGGTTAGATATGATTTCTGTTGTTATGATTATGAATACAATTTCCTTTATTGTTTATGAGATTTAAAAAAAAATGGATTTTTGTAGGCTATTATAAAGCTATGAAACTTCTTTACTTGGGCAAGTAGTAGCAATTTGTATCTCACAGTGGTAAACATCTGACTATTTATAAGTAGAACAAAACAAAACAAGTATTATTAGAATTAAACCAAAGATTATATACAAATAATTATAAACACTATAGTGTCAGAAAAATAGTCAGACTCGACCTAGTTCAAACAAGTTAGATCTTTCTTCGGTACCAAATACATTACTCCACCATTGAACCTCTTCAAATGGCAAATCGTTATGAGTTATAAACAGTTCAGTCTCCGTAGTAGTGTCAAAATCAGCGGAAACGTCTTGACTTCTAACGCTGTTATCGCCGTCTAAATCATTTCTCAAATCTACAAATTCGTTGGAAGGCATTAAATAGTTTCTTGAGAATGGAAATTCTCGGTTTAAAGGGGAAGTCGAATCTTCCATCGTTGTTCCATATTCCAAGATAGAAGCAGGAAATCCTGGAATCCTATATTTTACAAAAGGCGGCTTTTCAAGATACTGAAATCGGTAGTAGTTATAAATCATTTTAAAAGTGTTTAGCATTCCTTTATTGAAATTCCAGTATTTGGAACGTTCACGTAATATCAAGTAGTCAATCCTAGTAAATTGCAAGGCATTGGGATATTCGTTATTTCCTGTTTGTAAGCAAAACCTGTTGACCATATGAATGGTGGAAGCCGTCAAAACTGAAAACCCAAAAAAGGGAGTCATCGCATAATTCAAAGGTTCTATTGAAAGTCTTGTGATTGTATTAGCAGAATTAAATGCATGATTCAAAATCATCTCCATCCAAGAGGTAGGTACAGCTTGTCCATATCGTTCGGATACAGATGCAAACAATCCAGACTTATGCATATTCGCTGGAAAAAAGTCCAAGATGTTTCTTAATAGATAAACATATGTAACGTGGAACAATGTATGCATGAAGATAAAACAACCACCAGAAAAATCGCCAGGAACACTATATATACTGTAATTTTCGTCTGTCAAGCTCAATCGTGGAGAAAGGTTTTTTAGCCAATTTTCTAAAACAGTCAACTTTTGCTGAAATAAAGATTGTGGCATCCAAGGGGGCACAATATCTTGTGAATATCCACCACGAAGCACCCATCGGGAAATATCACTCCATATATCCGACAAACGAATAAGACTTCCCATTGTAAAACATAAGAAGTCGTTCATTGTACTTGTAGAAGCAGTATTTTGAGGCTGGCCTTCCAAAGAATTCTGAGGTATAGACCCATCAAAAAGTTCTGTTACAGTCGGCTGAGAAAAGAAGAAATTGGCTTCAGGACAAGGAAGTTGGATTGAAGTTTTATTCGGACTGAGAGAGACGGTTCGAAGTTTAGAAGGAGCCATAAACCCGGTAGCGAGAAGTCGCTCAATCATAAAACAAGACCAATATGTTCTTCGCCGTTGTTCTCCTTCTGTCCAATTAGACATTCCAGGTATACTGGAGAAAGATTCTTCGCTAAAATCATTGCCCAAATCCAACGAATCCGCCATCCGCAAAGCCATTCCTAACAACAACCATGCTTTAGAGCTTCTGCCAGCACCGAGTTCAATTAAACAAAGCATCAGTAACGCGGATATATTAATTAATGAAATGTCTTGAAGTTGAAACGAGAGAAGTGAGAATGCGTTTTTTGCATAAAAATCAGAGGCAGCAGAAGGGGACTTGAATATATTGATTTCTTCCTGAGAAAATCTGGCAGCATGAGCGCAAATGCAAAGTGCCAATAATGGATCAATAGTACCTTTCGATATCTGGGAAGTTATGCATGGTTTATTAAATATACCATAAAGTTCGGTATACGACGTTTTCAAGAAAACCTCCCACATTTGGAGCAATTTTCGGTTGGAAGGTATTTTGAGCTGCTTTTGCTGATCTTCTAAACTTGTGATGGGCAAGGGAAACTCCATGGAATCAGTAGATGATGGAGAGACCGTGTTCGAAAATGACTGAACAGGAAAATACGACGGTATCTGTAAATTTATAGTGTCCAATTCTGGATGTGTATGTTGTTGACCAGTTAAGCTGCCCACTTTCGAGGACAGATGGTTCGCGAAGGATGGAGACGAACGTTTTCCTCTCATATTAGGTCGATCTGGCCAGACGCATTCCACATTATTGTTCAAACAAGCTTGACAGGCGGGCTTTTCACCTGAGCACTTTACTTTTTTTTGTCGACATCGAAGACAAGCTTGTGCAACCTGACTAATCACTCTTCGTTTTCGAGGAACAGGTTCTTTTTCAACTGTAGTAATCATTCTCAAGTTGATAGGTTGATTCTCTATTCAAGCAATAACATATATAAATTAACCATAAGGTCGGTCACCATGAACGTGTTAACGAGAGAAATTTTTAATCAATTCAATATGTTTTCTAAGTAATGTACAACCTGACAGATTTTGAGTTCTGTATTCTTTACAAACATATACAAAACCTTCAAATGGTCTGGTGCAATCGAAAGTCTTCTTTTTCAAAGCAAATCAATCAATTTGCTCCTATTCATTTATTTTTCATACATTTAGGCTTTTCCTAAGCTTGTAAAATGGATTTAAAGAGTTTTAGCTGAAAAAGAAAAATTCTGCGTGTTTGCATTGAACAATTACTTGTAGCAGTGGGTAGCAATATGGGTGTTACTTCAAGTAGTATGTAAAAGTATTGAAGTTTGTATGCGAAATATCTCTCAATTTTGTTCTTTTTCCAATATATATACATTCCTTATTATTATTCTTATTATCATTTTGTATTCGGAAGCAAGTAGATGTGTTCATGCAAAAGTAAGAGATTTTCGAAAAAAGAGTTGTAAGTATTGTAAGACAAACAGCTGAATGTAAGCGTTTTCGAGTAGAAACCTTTATGAATAAGATTATTGTTTATTTGAATGAAAATAATTCAGCTCCATATAACGCCTGAGAATTTGATGAATCTTCTTTCATGGTAACACATTGCTTTCTTTTTTAATTATGAAGATGAGAACGGCCAACATAGAAGGAGATTTCAAGCATGAATAACTTTAAAAAAAAAGAAAAAATATCAAGAAAATTTGAACTCTAGTATCTCCGGTTTTATTTGATTTTAATCGTTTGTTTACTTTGCTAATTACTACTGAATCAATGTTTACATTTGATTTAACAATGTAGAGTACAGTGCGGTATTATAGGATAGTCAGTTGTGCTACACTTCGCAATCCACACACTCCATTAACTAGCAAAAGACGAATACTCAGCAAATACCTAGAAAAGTAAGGAATTGAACGAAATTAGGCTTTTTCTATGGCTGCTCGAGAGGAAAAAAACCAAGAAGCCACTATATACCTGGGAAATTTAGATGAACGCGTAACCGATTCAATTCTTTTTGAGCTGTGTTTGCAGGCTGGTCCTGTTGGTATGTGAGATAAATTAGTTTTTAGACTTTTCAATATGTTTATTAACCTTTAGGAAATATTCACATTCCAAGAGATCGTGTTCGGAATAGTCACAATGGGTTTGGTTTCTGTGAGTTTGTAAACGAACAGGATGCTGAATATGCATGCCAAATTTTTAATCAGATTAAGCTTTATGGAAAACCATTGCGGGTGAACAAATCAAGTCAAGATAGAAGTACCGGAAGTTTGGTAGGTGCCAACCTCTTTATTGGTAATTTGGATGCTTTGGTCGATGAGCGCGTTTTATATGATACATTTTCTGCTCTGGGCCAATTAATAAAAACACCACAAGTTGTTCGCGACGATAATGGTCGTTCAAAGGGGTTTGGATTTGTCAATTTTGATAGTTTTGAAACCGCAGATGCAGCCATTGAAGCAATGAACAATCAGTTTTTAATGAACAAACCCATTACCGTTTCTTATGCATATAAACGAGAAGGAAAGGGTGAACGACATGGTGACCTCGCCGAAAGAAAATTAGCCGCTGCCGCTAAGAAAAACAAAGTTGCAATTACTCCACAATCTACACTTCCTCCTGGATTCACACCTGCTCCTCCTTCTTCCAATGCTGCTTCCTCCGGATTAGCTACTCCCAACATTGCACCCTCTGCCATTCCTCCTCTTCCTGTTATGGGAGCTAATGCAACTCCACCTAATGCTCCCCTTCCCGGTGCAATATCATTTGCAACTCCCCAGATATATCCTCCAATGCCAAACATGGCACCCATGATGAATATGCCCTTTAATCCTGTCGGTTCTTCTATTATTCCTCCTCCTCCTCCTCCTGGAATGATGATGAGTACACCGCCGTCTACCGTTTCTGTTCCTGGCATGCCACCGATGCCAACGTATCAACAAATACCATCCCAATCAAATCAACCCAAGAGGTGATGATATTATTCTGATTTATTCTTATGATATCAAAAAGCCAGTGGACCGGGGCAATCCTAGCCTAGCATAAGTAGAGCCCTTGTTTGTATACTAGAAATCTTCGTTAAATCTCTTACTGATATGATTTGGAAAACAAAAAACCTACTGATAGACTGTCAATGAGAGCTAACTACTCATTCGTTCAATTACCAATTAGCTATTCATCTATTTTGTAACATACATTGAATTTCTTTCCACGTATTTTATTTTGTTATACTGAAACACATTATTACTATAGTGCACTAATATCAAGCTTCGTTACGAGGCACTATTTGGCGCTTTCATCTGTGTGTGCTTCAAGCCTCCCCCTCTACACCAACCAACACCAACCACAAAGAATTGAGGGGATTATTCCATCCTACTTAGGCTTTATCCCTTCTCTAAGTAATTAAAAATGATTCTTCCTCTTTCCATTTTCTTTTGCAGCTTTTTTTGGATCGCGAAATTGACATATGCGGAAGTTTCGGATCCAGATATTATCGGCTCTTGGAGTTCCAAATCACAGACAGTAATGACTGGTCCTGTATGTATCTATTGTTTAGGATTTATATTTTATCGTTTCATACAAAAATACTAACACTTGATGATCTAGGACTTTTATGATCCATTACACGAGGACTTTTTTGAACCTGACCTTCCTGGTATTAGTTACAGCTTTACACAAGATGGTCATTTTGAAGAAGCATTGTATATTATAAAACCAAATGCTAGCTCTCCTCATTGCCCAAAGGCATTTTTGCAATGGCAGCATGGTACTTATACCATCAATGAATCAAAGTCTATAATCCTTTCACCCGTTAAAGGTGATGGTCGTCAACTCGAAAGTGACCCCTGTAACTTTGGAAATTATTCATCTTACACTCGTTACAACCAAGATGAGGTTATGAAAGAATACTCTGTTAGCATCGATAAGTATCACGGTCGCTATAAGCTTGAACTTTTTGAATGGGATGGTACTCCCAAGCAACCTATGTATCTTGTGTATCGTCCCCCCAAAATGCTTCCTGTTTCATTTTCTGATGCCACCGATACTAACCAGCTCCAACAAAAGCGCTGGCTTTCAAGAGTAACCGCAACCCTTGCCGAAAAGCATACTTCCACAATCTGGTGGTTAGGTTTAACTTTCATCGCTATTGGTAGTATTGGCTATATAATCGTATCATAATGAAGCCAATCTTATCCATGCTTTGGTAATTCCTTTATGATTCAAAATTTTTTTTCTTTAACGTATATAACAACTGTCATTTATTGATCTTGTTCAAATATGATTCTCTAGGTTCTTCTTTGCGCAAAAAACATGCGTGTTCGAGGGAAACCTCAAAGCCGGGTTGTTTTATTCACTCATTCTTTTACTCTTTTTTACTTTACTTATCAATGGTCTTGGGATGGGATATAAGAGCCCCCCCCATGTTGTAGCCATGCATTGTGCATTACTCCTTTTGAGTCTTTCGTTCCTTTCTTTCTTTTACTTTATTTCTTTTCTCTACGTGCAACCTAATTTTTTTAACTGTTCCTTCTATTCACTCTTGATTTTCTTATGCCCTGACAGGAAGTGAGACAGTGTTGGATATTGTTGCTTTGTAAAGATTATTCCTATAGTAACAAATTTTTTTTTGCGAAAAGCATTACTATTGTATGTAAATAGCCAGGTAATAATAATCATAGTAGAAGCTCAAACTCGGATATCCTAAACATGATGATGAGACTTGAGAAGAGAATAATTTATTATACTAAAGGATGATGAATATTCTCATAAAGAGGTTTTTAGGTGTTACCCTACCCTGAAGTAAAACAGTCACATCTAAAAGTTTGGTGTTAATTGTCTTCAACGGTGAATTTTATCTTCAGCAACACAGGATGGCCACTGAACTTGTCGTACAAAGCGAGCGTGCTTATCAAAAGCAGCCTCACATTTTCCAAAATGCCAAGAAGGGTGCCGGTCGCCGTTGGTACAAGGATGTCGGTTTGGGTTTCAAGACCCCTTCTGAGGCTATCTACGGTCAATACATTGACAAGAAGTGCCCCTTCGTTGGTGAAGTTTCCATCCGTGGCCGTATCTTGACTGGTACCGTTGTTTCTACCAAGATGCACCGTACCATCATCATTCGTCGTGAATACTTGCACTTCATCCCCAAGTACAACCGTTATGAGAAGCGTCACAAGAACGTTGCTGCCCACGTCTCTCCTGCTTTCCGTATCAACGAAGGTGATGTCGTTACTGTTGGTCAATGCCGTCCCTTGAGTAAGACCGTTCGCTTCAACGTTCTCCGTGTTGTCAAGCACACTGAGGGCTCTAAGCAATTCGGCAAGTTTTAAGATATATCTTTTTTAATATAAGGTCAATTTAAGGAAGGCATATCCCATTTGTACCGTATTTGTTGCTTAATCTGTAATTCATTTTCCGTATAACTAGGTTAACCAGAAGCGTAGTATTTCTTGTTGCTCCGTAAAAGCTGTTCAATGAAAACGATTATATGTATCAATTATAGCTAGTGTTAGGCTATGAAGTATTAGGCTTCTCTTGAGTCAATTGCTGAAACATATACATTTGCTTGAATATGTTTCTTAACGCCTCCAAGCTAGAAGCATTTTTTTTTTTCTTTTTGGGGAATGCACTTGAATGTATTAATTCCCCTTAACGACACGCTGCCATTTCTTAAATCAAAATTGATCTAAGATCAGATATTTACCGTCAGTAGATTCCTGTCTTTTTCAATTATTGAATCTGTGGAAGTATGTCTTCAGTTCGTAAAGTCGTTTTGGGCCTTATTCCAGCAGATGGAATCGGTAGAGAAGTAGTCCCTGCTGCTCGTCGCTTAATAGAAAATCTTCCATCCAAACATAAGCTTCAATTCGATTTTGTCGACTTGGATGCTGGCTGGGGTACCTTTGAGCGTACTGGTAAAGCTCTTCCTGATTTAACTTTAGAAAAATTGAAAAAAGAATGCAACGCTGCTCTTTTCGGTGCTGTTCAAAGCCCTTCCCATAAGGTTGAGGGCTATTCTTCTCCTATTGTCGCCTTGCGTAAAAAGATGGGTTTATACGCCAACGTCCGCCCAGTCAAATCTCTTGATGGAGCCCAAGGAAAACCCATTGACCTCGTGATTGTTCGTGAAAACACCGAATGTTTGTACGTTAAGGAAGAACGTATGGTCGAAACTACTCCTGGTAAGCGTGTAGCTGAAGCCGTTCGTCGTATTAGCGAGGAAGCTTCCGTCAAGATTGGAAAAATGGCTTTTGAAATTGCCAAATCCCGTCAAGCACTTCGTACTTCTGGTGCTGCTTCAATTCACAAGAATCCTTTGGTAACCATTATCCACAAATCTAATGTGATGTCCGTTACTGATGGTCTCTTCCGTGAATCTTGCAGACATGCTCGTTCTCTTAGCCCCTCTTATTCCTCCATAGCCATGGATGAGCAAATCGTTGACTCTATGGTATACCGCCTTTTCCGTGAGCCTCAATGCTTTGACGTTGTTGTTGCTCCCAATCTCTACGGTGATATTCTCTCTGACGGTGCTGCTTCTCTCATCGGATCTCTTGGTTTAGTTCCTTCAGCCAATGTGGGTGATAATTTTGTCATGTCCGAACCCGTTCATGGTAGTGCTCCAGATATTGCCGGCCGCGGTATCGCTAACCCAGTCGCTACATTCCGTTCTGTCGCTTTGATGCTTGAATTCATGGGACATCAACAAGCCGCTGCTAACATCGTAAATGCTGTTGACAAGGTTTTGGGTCAAGGGAAGATTCTTACTCCTGATTTGGGTGGTAAGTCTACTACTAATGAAATCACCGATGCCGTTATAGATTCTTTGAGCAACTAAAGTTCAAGCTTTGGAACTTTCAAAACTAGGCCACCTTTCTTTCATTCAAGTTTAATAGACTACTACTTTTTTTTGTTCAATGAAATAATTGTTTGACTTCTTGGTAATTACTCTTCAACACGGTAGAACACTAGCTACTTGTATTTCTTAGTTATCTTTTATCATTTGATGTTTTTATCAAGACATAGCTTTTATTTTTTTTTAAACATTTCAAAGAAACCTGTACATAAGCAATCAATTCACTTTACAAGACATAACTTGAATCAAATTGTGATAACCCGACTTCTACTTCGCCCAGGGCTTTGTTTCTTGAGCCTTCAAAACAGAGTTGCGAAGCTCGGAAATCACTTGAGTAGGGTTTTCTGCTTTAAATACAGCTGTACCAGCAACAATGACATTTGCACCTGCTTCTGAGGCAGCATCCACAGTCTTAGGAGAGAGACCACCATCCACTTCGATGTTTAAGTTAGGGTAGCGCTTACGCAAATAGTTCACCTTGGGCAAACACTCAGCACGAAAGCTTTGACCACCCTTACCAGGCTCAACGGTCATAACCAAAGCCATGTCAAGATGTTGCACCAAAGGATCAAGGACTTCAGCAGGTGTATTGGGCTTTATGGCGCAACTTACGAGCATGCCCCTTTCGTGAGCACGCTGAATAATTTCCATGTGCTTTTCAGTAGCTTCATAGTGAAAGCAAAACATGTTTGCACCAGCATCTGCAAACTCGTCTACCCATTTTTCGGGGTGCATAACCATTAGATGACAATCAAAGAAAGCCTTTTCTTTGGTGAAATGGTTACGCATGGCCTTGACGACAATGGGTCCAATCGTTAGGGAAGGAACAAATTGAGAGTCCATAATATCAACGTGAAGCCAGTCGCTACCATATTGCAGCATACGGCTGACTTCATGCTCAAGGTTGGCAAAGTCACCTAAACGTCGTTAGTAACATCTTCTCATCTGGTTATACGCCGGGTAGACAATAATGAAGGATCTAATGGAATATTACCCTCTTAACAACTTACCAGACAACAAAGAGGGTGCGATTTTTGCTTCTGTCATTTTCTCGAATCAAAGTTACTATTTTGGGACTTGGTGGATATAGGATAGTTGGCACTTCATATTACGAATCCGAATATATAGAGTATCGATGTGATGCGCAATGATCCATCATAAAAAACGAACTTTTCGTTCTAGATAAATAAAAAAGAAATAGAAGAAAGTAGCTTTTTTCATGTATGCATGTGATTACCATTCATTTTCTTTTCTTGAGAAGTCCAGTCCATCCTAGAGAATGACAACAAGACAATTAAAGAGTAAATAATCTCATCAGATACTATCGGTAAACACTGGGTCGTCTATGCATTCTTGTTCAATTCCATGTTTCAAAGCTCAAAGTTCAAAGGCTCGATAGAAGCGACTATAGCTATTCGTACAATGTTTACGTAAATTGATACATAGAATACCGTTCTTGCAATCAAGAATTGATGTCTTTACTTGTTATAACAAATTCTCTGAACTTCTGACATGCCTTCGCAGAGTAAGAAGGTACCTTCCTTTCACCCATAGTCTTGAAAGTCAACATGAAGGGTCAGAAATCTGCGTTTTCTGCTGATCCTTTAGTGCGAATGGTATGCTCTCCATTACGGCAAGATTTATCGTCACATCATTTACTTCCTAGAGGTATGCAGAGCACATTGTGAAGACAATATTATAGTCCTCTTCTCAGTTTACTCTCCTTGATACATTTAGCGGACTAACAATGTCATTTAGAATTAATGGGAAAGTTTCCTGCCATTCGCAATCGTTTAAATCTTCGAATGCTTCCTCATGCTGATAAACAGCATCCTCTTTACAGCCATCATGTGTCGATCTACTGCAAGCTTTCGAAATCGCATTTACAGCCAGTTTCCAAGAAAGTCTTTAAAAGATGGAATATGGAGCTAAAACAAGCTGGAAACCCGTCGACATTGAACATTCTTCAATCCGAGCTGGAGTTTTCTCTCGCCCGTCTCATACCTTCACAAGAAGAACAGAAGAACCAAGGATGGATTCATCAACCAAATTTTGATGGTTTTTGTTTACAATTCCCAAATACAAAGATTCTTCCTACTGGACTTTGGATTCAATGGAAGTTTGACGATTTAAACTCTGAACAAGTGAGAAGAAAAGAGCAGTTGCAAAACCAAAATCCTCAGGTATCGTATTTACCTATCTATAGGACCATTTTATTAAACAGCTATAACGAAAATTTGGCAGGTTTCTTTCCGGAATCTACAACTTATACGTTTCTTCCTACTTCTCCATCGACAACAAAACTAGGCATGATATTATGGAAACTTTTGTTCCTACATGAAGAATGGGGATTTACATAAAAAGTCTATACGCCAGTACTCGTAATGCTGTTGCAAGCTTCTTTGTTCCTCGATTTCTTTGTTGAGCAAGACAAAGAAATAACATGAAACAAGACTTGATGTCACATATATTTTCTTTGTTACGAAGCTTCTTTATTTTATTTTTCTCTTCTTTTAGATGGATGCTTTATGTATGGAAACCTCTTCCTCTTCGTGCAGCACCATTGAATATTGCAATTGGAGTGTTCTTCATTATATGAACATACAAAGTGTGTGAATTATCATAATCTTTCTTTTCTTTTCATTTGCGTTCTTAATTTGTCCTTGACAGTCAGTTCAAGCAAAGCATTTCACCTTTTTGCCTATAAAGAGCAGGCTTCACTTTTTTCATCATTATGTTCTTCATCAAGTGCATTCTTCAAGCCACTTGTGGTTTTGCTCTTTTGGGAGCCTGGATAATATTGGCTTTGGTCATGACTGGTTGCAAGTCCGATGCGAGCTCTCATATATCCTTATTCAACTTGTCAAGTCGTTCTGCCCAAGTTAACGTTGGATTCTTTTCTATGTGTTTGATCGGCGGAAATAATTCTGTCACTTGTAGTAGATTTACAAATACGAGGAGCATTCCTTCTTTCTCAATGGCGGATTTGCGATCCAAATTTCTTCTCCCTCAAGTCCATCCATGGATGGTTGTGTTTTCATTTTCTGTATGCGGCGTCTGCTTTCTTTTGGCAGCTATCGGTGCAATCCCTTTTATAGACCGACTGCCTTATTTGAGACTCATCCGACTTTATCTGTCGATGTTCACTTGTTTAAGTATCCTGGTTACTTCCCTCTTTGTGCACGTATCTGTCTCTTCTTTTGTCATGGCGATTGAAGATACCGATGTTTATCTTCATGCTGCTGTAGGAAAGAAACTTGTCATTCTAATGTGGGTGTCCATGGGTCTCCTTGCCCTGGCGTCTCTCATTGATGCCATTTTCTACATTGTGTCAACAAAAACAGAGAATATTCGCCAAGCCCTATTCGAGAAGAAGTTCACCTTATCACGATCAAGTACGGCTGTTTCTTCAAATTCTTCGTTTAGCCTCAAAAAGTAAGCGGCTTCATGGTTTTCGCGAAACTCTTTCACTCTTTTCTTTCTTTTTTGCTTGCTTCAATCTTTGGAATCTTGGATCTAATGTATGACCTTTTGTTTTCTAATTTAATTTACGACTATATATGTGTTATGTTTCTTTTAATAGCTTTCACCATGTGATAACTTTTCAGCAATTCTTTGTTGTTTCCTTATAGAGTATATACGTTTCATTTTTTTTTAACATTTTCTTTAACTTAATGCATTCTTTTCGTTTCTTTCATTTATATTTACTTTTATGATATATGTAATCCATATTTAATCATTGAATGGATTCAGAATAAGCAAGCGATGTTTAAATCACAGAACACACTTCCAATTATTTTTGTTGGAATACTGCACCTATAATTGAATTTATCATAGCTTAAAATACCTTTTTATTTTTCATTCTGGTAATCTAAAATTATTTAGTAAACCTATATTAATTATCATTAGAATCAAGTTTTAATAGTGATGTGGAAAGAGGTTTCCCAAAGGTTCTTTTCCTTTCCCATATTAAACCGTCTTGGTACAGGAATTTCTCATTGAGGATTTTTCCATATCCATCGTTGTTTCATAAGTACAAAAGTACTTGTTCATACACATTAAAGCATCATATGAAATCTGTATTGCTGCTAAAGACTGAGTCCAAACCAGTCGATCCGTATGTGGAAGCATTTCAACAGTACCTACGAAATGTGTACTTTTTAGCAGTTTTACAGCATCAACCCGTAAACGAGAACATACTACAAAATAAACTTGCTCATTTGTTGTCGAATTATAGCGGATTGATTGTGACCAGTCAGAGAGTTAGTGAAACCCTTAGTGCTGCGTTGAAACAGTTGGATGAAACCGCTCAAGAAACCATCTTGAACACGGTACCGGTATTTACAGTGGGTCCAGCAACAGATGAAAGCATTCGAAGACTAGGGTTCCAACAAACATATGGCAGGGACTGCGGACGTGGTGAAATTTTGGCTGATCTCATCCAAGATTGGTATCAAAAGACTAGTCCATCGAAGCCTCTGTTATTCCTAATGGGTGAAAAGCATCGCGATACTATTCCTAAAAGGTTAGGCAAAGACCGCGTTGAAGAGTTGGTAGTTTATGTGACTCAAGAGATCGAGCAAAGTCAATGCCAGATTTCAACAATCATTAAAGAGCACCCAGAAATTGATTGGATTGTTGTGTTTAGTCCAACACAACTTTGCTCAAACTTGGCTTCTTATTCAAGGAAACTGGCAACCATAGGCCCTACTACTGGAGAATATCTTCAAAAACTCGGGATTGAACCGAGCCTTGTTTCCTCAGCTCCCAATCCAGTCAGTTTAGCATCAGATATAAATGTATATGATCAAAATCATGAATGAATAAAATCATAGTTTTCTTACCGGAAGTTGACTTCACGGTAAATTAGTGCTTTCAAAACCGGGATTTCCAATTCCTCTCTCTTGCAATAGAGATCCACAAGGTTTGGAGGCATCGGAGGTGCGCTAGGCTCATCATCTGGATCATGATAAGCAGCTACATAAGGATGTTCTAAGGCTTCTTCAGCGGTAATACGCTTATCTGGATTAAAAGTGAGCATGCGCTCTACCAAGTCAATGGCTTCGGGAGAAGCATGAGGGAACATGTTTCTGAACGGCACTTTTGACGTGAGGGGCAAGCTTCGAATGTACTTACGAGCACGCGCAGAGCGGATTCTGTTGAAATCATCCATCGTTGGCGTTCCCAGAACGTTCAAGATTAGAGTAATTTGGCTATGGTAATCTTTTCCAGGGAAAAGAGGACGAGCAGCCAGCATCTCGGCTAGAATACAACCAGTGCTCCAAATATCGATGGCCTTGCTGTAGTCACGGAAACTAAGCATGATCTCCGGAGCACGGTACCAACGAGTAGCCACATACTCAGTCATGAAACCAGGACTTCCCTCTTGCACTGTGGTAGTAGAACGGGCAAGGCCGAAATCTGCTACCTTCAAATCACAGTTGGCATTTAAAAGAAGATTTGATGGCTTAAGATCACGATGCACGACGCCGGCGCTGTGCATGGCCTTCAAAGCACGAAGGATCTGGTATGTGAAATATTGGCAATGATCATCACTTAGGGGCTGGGAGCGAATGACACGGTACAGGTCAGTTTCCATAAGCTCCTGCACAATGTATACATCTTCCAGCTCTTGGTAGCTAGGGGGTGGGAGGATGTCCAAGATAGCAATAATGTTTTCATGATGGAAATGGCGCAACAGGCGAATTTCACGAAGTGTACGTAAAGTAAAGACAGGATGGTTAAAAGGGTGAATTTTCTTTACTGCAACCTTGATGCCTGTCGGCTTATGGACGGCGGAACAGACAACGCCATAAGCACCTTGTCCAATAAGACTTGTCATTTGATAATCTCTTGGTAACTCAAAGTTGAGATTATGAATATGCGGGCTTCGACGAGCATTGTTTGTCGAACGGTTGGTTTTCTCAAGGATAGCATTAGCGGAAGTAGCACTGGCCATGGTTTCAATTATAGATCGTAAACGAAATGAATAAATATGTATATATTAAAAGAGAGACAGTTGTTATGTTGGAAGTTCTTCGATTGAGAGCTCCGGTCTTGCTATATAGATCAAAGTAGCAAGAAATTCAAAATTCGTCAAAAGGAAAAAAATTACAAAAAAAAGAGCGGCGTTGCTTCAACGAATGTGATATTCAAAAGGAAAAAAGCAATTCAGCTTGTTTTAACACAAGTTTTCTTTCAAAAATTGTTAGTTTGCGTTTCCTGTTTGAGGATAAACAAAGCAGAAACTACAGTCGACGCGTTTCAACGAAATTGAAGTACAGATTCCGTAAAATATAGGTAATTCCTGTAGTCAATGACTCCAAAATCCAAACTTGCACGTTCGACAACAAATAACAAAAAGCGACAAAAATTCCAAAGACAGTGGATACCCTTTGAAGATATCTCTTGACGAAAGAATACTTTCTTCTCTGGTAAACGAGGATGGTTCTATTCAAGTTTTAGGACAGCCTGGGATAATATTTATAGCAATCTCAGAACAAAGAAAATGCTTCTTTGTTTATTTAAAGCAATTTGCCTTCGCTCCCTTCGTTAGATAAAGACGGTGTTACCTGGTGTTGGAGAATCAGGTAGCATCCACATAGGTGGAAGAGACGCGCTTCTGGTTTTCTTGTTTACGCTAGAGGAAACGTATCTTTCCCCAACTACGAAAACAGTTAGTATTGTGTGGTAAACACAAGGAAATGCGATTTAAAGGAATTTATTTGCTATTTACATGATCTAAGTAAGTGACGGTACAGAAATTAGTCGAAGAGAGTTTGTAGAAAATCAAGATTTATTGAAAGTCGTCACTTACGTCGCGTTCACGAGACGAATATATGTTTGTGCAAGGATTTTCCAAGAAATTCGGTTTTGGTTTTGGAAAATAAATATATAAATTTGAATTTGACGCGTTTTTTGGATTCATTGCTTTGTTTACTTGACATCACATGGCTAACGTTTGAGTAGATCTTCCATTTTCTTTCTTTTCATGAGAACATTTATTGATACAGAACCCAATTCCAACTATACATCTGAGGAACATTTACATTCTTCAAACAAGAACGCATCTTCATCTCAGTCTTTGATTTCAAATCCATGTTGCATTGAGAATAATCACTTTGACGCGCTACAAACAGAAATTACCGGTAATTGTAAGGAACAACAAAAGATAAGCATGATTGATTCTACCGAGAATTCGTTTCAAAGTCCTTCTAAGAACGTGCGAAAGGACATTTACGACTTTGATGAAGGGGATGAGTTTGTCTTTGGATCCTTAGCAACAAAGCCTTCCACTCCCCAACGACTTGCCATTACTTCTTGGACAGAGGACCAAAGAGAATGTTTAGAAGCTGCAAAACAGATTATTAAATCTAATGTCTATTCATCCATCATTATTCGGACATATCCCCCTAAACGCAAACAGCAAGAATCAACAACAGATGTTGAGGCGGATCCAGCGACTGTCGATTCTGAGACGTCACTTGTAGTAAAAAAAAGGAAAAGTAGCTGGACGGAAGAGGATGAAACGTGGTTTCGGGGAAAAATCGATGAACTATTACAAGCGAGATCGATTTCTCCTGTTCAAATGAAAGAAATCCTAGAGACTCCAGATGCAAAAATGCGTTTATTTGGATTTCTAGAATCTGCAAGTTTATGTTTGCATCGCTCTGAAAACTCCCTATTGTCATATATGCGAGCCATTTTTGAAGTGACTGGTTATGAACGACTACCTATTCAAGATATCGCTCTTAAAACCGCGGATTCATCAATTCCTTTCTTTAATTGTGGTGATGCCGAGTATATTCATGGCTGTATATTGTCGTTTTGTGAAAACGAGGGCATCACTTTGGATGAATTCGGGCATCGTATATGTGATCCCAACATACGGTATACGGGACAACAATCCTTGTACAACGAAATCCTTTTAAATATTCAAAAGGATGTAGATAAAAAGTCTCTTTTAAATTATATAAAGCTTGTATATCGTCCAAAAAGCGAACATGAAACCTGGAGTGAAGAAACGTTTCAAAAGCTTTATCACTTAGTTAGCCAAGAAGGAACAAGGTGGAATTGGATTGCGACCCAATTAGGGCTTCCATCAGAAGAATGCGCCCTACTATGGAGATTTGTAGCAAAGCCTTCAAAGCGTTCTTCTACAAAACCCTTGACAAGCAGTCCAAAATCAAGCTCTACAAATTCATTTGAAAAGTCTACTGATACAGAATCTCAAGTTGGTTTCAAGTTTCATTCGTTGAATGATAATAAAAATCTCGCAAAGACTCAAACAGCGGAAGTCCTTCCCGAAGTCAATGCCGAAGATATGAAGGAAGAGCCCTCGGTTACAAAACCGAAACATGATGAAAATGATAAACAAGGAAAGAAAAAAAGTTATAAAAAGAAAAAGAGAAAAAACGCATCTAGATTCTATGCTGGTGATAGTTTACAACTATTAGAGCATGTTAACAACCGTGTGCCGGCAGATGCGAAAATCACAGCAGATTTGGATTGGAATCAAATCTCCAATGTGATGTCTAAATGGACAAGTGAAGAGCTAAAATTACAAACCGATAACTTAATTTCTACTGTTAAAGGATGGAAAAAAAAACCTCTTCACTATAACATCAAGGCAGCCATTGATGAATTAAAAACTTTACCCCAAGGAACATTAAAGCAGACAAATCGGAAAATTTAATGTTTGTTTGTTTGTTTGTTACATTTTAGATGAACGAACCCCCCTTTGCATCGTAATTTTCTTTGTTAACCTACGTATAATCTTCCGTTGTTGAGGCACATTTACTGATCCCAGTGTTATTTATTTTCTATTCTTTTGATTATATTGACGTTTATGAATCAATTTGAACCTATTACCAACCCTTAATGAAGTTGAATAAACCTATGGAACTTATTAAAAAATGCTATGATATTTCCTACTTTGATGAAACCACACAACTCAAATCTTCCTTCTTGAATTCATGGAAAGTAAAATGTATGAACTGAATGACTTGCTTTGTTTCTCTCTCTCTTTCTCCCACGAAATGGCCTTTTTAAACTCTTGTTAAGTATATGAATTCATTCTTATGTATTGACAAGAGAGAGAGGGCTGTACCAATTTCCTTGCCACTGTCCTCAAACAACTTTTGAAATGCGCAATTTCTTTGTCAAGAGTATTGTAGCAGTTTTAATTTTTCCCTTACAACGTCTTTTGTTTACATCACTCCTTTATAAAGGGTTATTAAGATGTCAAACTTGGTAAAATAGTCACGAATAGAGTGGGAATTACCGAAAAGCGTTACCTTCACTTTATCTCATCTACACAGTGATATAAAAATTTTCTGTGACTTGCTTAATTGGTGTGTGCGCACACATAAGTGCACGGTGTTGTGAAGCTAAAATTTTTGTAACTCGCTAAAAGGGTCACTGCTCCTTCGCATATAAAACTTTTTTTAACCCTAGTATAACTACCTTTTTCCTTCGCAAACAACAGCGTTGCTTTTTAAAAGCTGGAAATCGAGAGCTTCTTGTCACCCTTGATAAGCGTCTGTTTGACGACTACTCACAGAGGCTTGGCAAAGAATTACGTTCAAAACCGTTGCTCCTGTTGGAAGTCTTTGTTGCTTTCCAAGGCTGGAGGTTAGCGTCGGCTGGTTTTTGAGTATATCTGTACGACCAAAGGTTCTTTTCTAAAGCAAACGCTTTGGTAAATCGATATATTCACGTCTCCGAAAGTATAGTGCTAGATCGACGACATTTTTTACGTTTGTTGGCGGCCTGTGTCTTGTAATTATCAGGAGCAGGTTTGGAATATAAAAACGGAAGAGTGTTGTCGAAAACTAACATACAGACTGAAGAGCACGGTAGAGTTAAGATTGTCTGGTTGAGAAAAGCAACTCAAGTTTGACCTTGTTCATTATTTCTGTTTTCGTCCATAAATAATTTACTTGGTTCTACGGCTTGGTTGAAAACCTTTTTGGTTGTTGGAAGTTGGAACGGAAAGGTTACTATATTATACTATACGAATATCTGTTTTTGTGAATAATTGGAGGTAACTAGGTACTTTCCATTTATTCCTACTGTACATATAAAGCTCTAAGGCTTATCAAAAGTTGTGATTTTCAAGTTAGTCTTGTTTTTTTCTTGCGAGGTGTGGGACGAACAGACTTACCATTATTATCCCTTTGGCTAATTAGCTCAATTTCCAAAGAAAAAAAAAAGTTTATTTATTATAAGCATTCTTACCCTCTCGTGGATTTATATATTAACAGTTTTCTATTCGATATCTGTAAAGTTTTGTCAAGTCTATTTTTGATATCATCACATCTATCATGCAGACTTATAGCGGTGTTATCAAAACTCCTTTGGATGCCATTATCCTCTTTGAGGCCTGCCGAATAGGTTTATTACCTCGGGTACAACGCCGTCTTTCTGACCACGAACGAAGCTTGATTCGCGCTGGTAGCGTATTTGTTTGGGACGAACGGGAAGCTGGAATGCGTCGTTGGACTGATGGTAAATCATGGAGTGCTTCTCGTGTGAGCGGCTCCTTCTTAACATACCGGGAAATGGAAGGAAAACGCAAACCTTACCAAGGAACTTCTAGCGATAATATAAAACGGTCTTCTTCAGTTGATCCTCATAACTTTTTAAATTCTTTTCCACAAGACGATAGTGGTGCTGGAAGCATGAGTGATGATAGTTCTATGGATGACGAAAATATGCGTGGATTGCATTATAAACCTAACGGTTTGATCAAACAATCCTTCAGTATCACTACCTCTTTGAATCACAAGTTGCATTTAATTTCCTACTCTTCTCCTATTCCAGATCCCTCCCTTGTTTCGCCATCTTGTGATGCGAACTTGTCACGAATTACGATTCCTTATGGCTTGTATCCCGATGCTGGCCCACCGCTTGTACAAGCACCCAAGTTCCTCGCTCCTTATGACATACCTGTCGAAAAGGTAGCTTGTAGTGAGGATGCTCGGGTGTTGGATAAACTTCGTCAAGCACTATGGTTGTAAGGGTTCTTACTCCAAAAAGAAAAAAAGAAAAAGGTTGTTTAGCTTGTTGCTCAGCAGTCTCTTTTTCTCTATGCTATTGATCCAAATTGGAAACTATTTAGATAATTCATCATACAAAGTAAGAGTTTTGTATGTTTCTAATACGTGAGTATTTAAACTAAAGTGTTTCTGCAAGTGGGTGTCGGTTCATGGCATTCGTTCGTTTTATTGTTTTTTAAATGTTTAGATCTTAGGTTTTTTTCCTAATAACTTAACAATGGTTAGTTTATAGATGTTTCGATGCAGATAGAAAAAATGTTAACGATTGATTGAATTTCTACTTTTTCATGAAAATGGAAGTACAAAAAAAAAAGGAAAATAAAAGAGAATACTTGGTGAAGAAGTGATATTTGCATTCATTGTTTATGCGTAGGAACAAACACATATGATATATTCTGAGGCAGGAAGAAAGATGCCAAATACGAAAAGGTTGAATTAGGTGTTAATTTGTTTTTCGAGTTTCTTGAATGTCTAAGTTTCCAAAGCTATCTATATTTGAAAAGTTTTATCATGCTAATGTTTCAAAAAAGTTATCCATGGATCATGGTAAACACTTACTTGGGATTCATGAAGTTGGGTGTGCTGTTAAGCCTAGTCAATCTAAAAATGGCTAATTGAGAAAAAAATGTATAAAAAAGTTAAAATCACTGTCGTCTTTTCTACCGTGAGCTTTTCCGATTGCTTATATAGCTGGCTACAACAAGTAGTACCTAATACATCCATCCATCTAGGATGGAGCATGTCAATATCAAGTTAATGTTATGGAAAATGAAAACATAGCTCTATTACAGATATGTAATTATGTTTGTAATGAAAAAAATAAAAATTTCTATAGACTCTATATACGTACAATTTTCGAGTAAACAAAAGTAATGAACTTGAGTAAAACGGCGGTAGGGACCAAAGAAAATAAAGCAAAGAGATAAGAATACAACAAGAAATATCATGGATTCTTTCTTTAAACAAGGACTAGTGATGTATCTTGAACGGAAAACCCACTGGCTTCAATCGTGAACATTGAAACGAATGTAAAGAGTAGTAATAAATAATCTTTATGGAATATAGTTTCTTTTAATAGCAAGAAAGAGAGTTACGTGTATTAGTGTTTTTCGATCATATAGCAAGAATTCGAAAATTAAGACTTTTCCTTAAGCATATATATTACAGTAACAAAAAGACAATTTGGAATTAATCGGGAAGAAGAGTATCTCTCTCACTCTCTTTTTCTTTCATTATACAAGGGCATTCACAAGACATCAAATCAAAGAAGCAAAAAGATTGGAATATGCTGCAATTATTGTGTTGTAAGCATTAGACGACACTAGGTTCAAAAAGGAAATAATAATGTAAAAATCTATCATCAAAAAAGAAAAGTAAAAGGGATTCCGGAAGGTGAAACAAGGGAATATAACGATATTACGGAGAAGGAGATATTCATAACAGATTACTCATCCATATTGGCTACCCAATCGTCCTCAAAATCGCTTGGCTCTCCATCCTCTGGGACTGGTGTCAAGACAGACTCATCTTCGTTGACATAGTGGCTTTGATACGTGCCCTCTTTCCCAAGACCGTGCAGAGAAAAATAAAGCATCCGTTTCATGTTTTTGTTGAAGAAAAAATACGACATACTCCAAATCAAAGCTTCGTCTCCATAAGGATCGCTATCGCTATCGGGAGTATAAGAGTAGATATTACATTCGGAAAGGTTTATATGTCGGTCTACCGTCTCCCAAAGCTGGTTGACACTTATCCTACCTCGGCCCATGCCATTGATAGTTGCATTCACACTGTCCAAAACCCGTGAAAGCGAAGGCTCTTTGTAAAAGTCGGTCGGCTGTAGAGTACTGAAGTCATGATCGGGGTGTGAAGCATTTAGCGTAGCTACAATATACATAAACGTGCGTCGCGAGGAAGATTGATCGAGGGGTCCAAAAGGGCTTTGCTGTGTCCAACTAAAAGCAAGCTCAGGCGACTTGCTACTTGAAAATGCAAGCATATCTTCTTGACATCGCGTCTCAATGGCCTTGTATAATTTTTTATCCGAACCGGTAGACTAGACAGATGGTTAGAGAGCCATTGACAAAAGAAAATTGGAATGAAAAATAACAAAAAGATTTCTCTACAGGATTCGACGGCTTGGTTCACGAAAGTGGGAAGAAGAGATATCACATTATCCAAATTTCTACGCGTATCTACAGACATCTTCCACTTTGTTGATAAAAATTTTAAACCTCTAGGAATAATTGAACGCATTTTTTGGTGAAATGGAAAGGTAGCCATGAGAACCACCGCGACCATGATTCAAAAACATCGTCCAGGAAAACTAATACCTGATACACTTTTCGTATTCTCCCAGCTACTTACTTTTGTTGTGTAAATTTCGCATTTACCATGAATTCGACAATCGTCGGCATCAAATGACAACGCGTTGTTAATCGCGTCCAGGTCGGCAAGTTCAAGAAACTGCACATCGTGTTCGTATTAGCAATTCATGTTACAAACATCAATTCTTTTACCTTCATAGTAATAGTTACTAAGGTTTCTTTGCTTTCTTTTTGTGTTTCTTAATGTTGGTTAAGGGCAGGCAATTGAAGTGATAAACCACACGACGTCAATTGTCACTCGTTCTTACATCAGTACACTAGTCGTTATCTACTATAGTGCTACGTAACGATATACACAGTAGGAGACAGTATTTTGCGCAATAATGAATTACAAAATGGCACGCATTTTGAAAAGCTTCCGATGTAAATAAACAAATAAACAAAAGATAAATAAATAAATAAAATCAAGTACGAAGAACGAGCTTTGAAACGACGCCTTTGGGAGTAAATAAAGCATGAAAATGTAATAATAGATATAAAAAAAAAACTCTTCTATTTCAAAAATGTATTTTTGGTGATCGTGTAAAGAAATCGTTTACATGATTGTCTCCAATTAGTAGAAGATGCTCGATGAATATGAATACGATGCTTGAATTTAATAAAAATAAATTTCTTGAAAATCATTGAATAAATCAAACATTAAAGAAGCAGATCAATGGATTTCCCAGTATTAACAATCATCTTCAAAGCAGTACATTCTATATAGGATTATGACATGTCTTGAGGATACTTTCCTTTACGCTTGCCATGGATTTTGTCGGCGGCTCATTAAAACTAAAAAATGTCAAGAAAAAGCCTTTAAAAAAGAAAAAGAAAAGCTCTAAAAAACTTGGCGAAAAAGCTGAACAGCATTTAGCTGCTGAAGATGAAGATTCCAAGAAAGAAACTTCATCAGACTATCAAATGCTACGAGTCTCAGATCCCCAAGAGGAAGAAAGGGATTCGACGGAAGCTGAACGGCAGTTTGAAGCTATTCAAGAGAAGCGACTTTTAGAGAAAGCCAAAAAGGAGCGATTCAAAACTCATAAAGACAGAGTGGATGACTACAATCGACTATTGGAAAATCAGTCAGAACACTTTGAAATGCCAAAGATTGGCCCTGGTTAAGTAAGACATTTTCTTTTTTCTCTTCTACCTTCCTTTGGACGTCTCTTTTCTTCTCTTCCCTTTCCTTGCATTTTTTTTCTTTTTCTTACTTATTTTTCTATTTAACGAAATGAAATAATGACTGTATTCGGTTTAACGAAATTGAACATACTGTGGTAATAATTTTAATGTATAATGTGACTATCGTAAAAATTTGTAAGGAGGGGTTTTGTATTTTTAAAAATAAAAATAACGAACGATAAAAGCAAATACGAAACGACGCGCAAGAAGGCCGTAAATTACATTAGGAGGGTTAAGGAACGTATAGCAATATGGCGTTTCCATGGTCATAGTTGGAAACAGCGAAACCTGTGCATTACCAACAACAGTAGCAGTGTAGGTGAAGAAATTTGTCCATCTTATTTTTGTTTGTTTGGACTCTTATTTTATACGATACCTTTTTAAATTCTTTACAAGAAACCATTTCTGGGAAGAAAAACCTGAAAACGACTTTTTTCGAACAAGTTTTACGTATACTCGTCTTTTCAATTAATTTATCGGATTTTGCTTTCTAACCTTTGCCTACTAAGAAGCTCTTTGTATTCTGTTTGATACGTGCATTCGCAAAAGCATACACCTTTTCCCTCTCAAGTTCAGTCTTTTCTTTGTCATATCCTCATTATGGAATCCTTACAACGCTTGTTACAAGGAGCACGCATGGGTGCTGGTGTCATGGGCGATCAGCCTCTTGTCGATAATTCCGAGTGTGTCTATATCTCTTCTCTTGCACTTTTGAAAATGCTTCGTCATGGTCGCCACGGTACTCCCATGGAAGTTATGGGTTTGATGCTTGGTGAATTTGTAGACGATTTCACTGTTCGTGTCGTTGATGTTTTTGCCATGCCTCAATCAGGTACTGGTGTCAGTGTAGAAGCCGTGGACCCTGTTTTCCAAAAAAACATGATGGACATGCTTAAGCAAACTGGTCGACCTGAAATGGTCGTCGGTTGGTATCACTCCCACCCTGGTTTTGGTTGCTGGCTTTCTAGCGTAGATATCAACACTCAACAGTCCTTTGAACAACTGACTCCTCGTGCTGTCGCTGTTGTCGTAGATCCTATTCAATCCGTCAAAGGAAAGGTTGTCATCGATGCTTTCCGCTTAATTAATCCCTCTACTTTAATGATGGGTCAAGAGCCCAGACAAACGACCTCTAACTTGGGTCACATCAATAAGCCCAGCATCCAAGCTCTCATCCACGGCTTGGGAAGACATTATTACTCTCTCCGAATTAACTATAAAAAGACAGAATTAGAAGAACTTATGCTTTTGAATCTTCACAAGCAACCTTGGGCTCACGGCCTTCTATTGGATAATTTTGATGCTGCTGCCAACAAAAACCAAGCTACTATGGAACGCATGAAATCTCTTTCTGAACAATATACTGAACGTGTTCAGAACGAAATTTCCTTGACTCCTGAACAACTTCGAATCCAATACGTTGGTAAACAAGATCCCAAAAAGCATTTGGACTCTGAAGTCTCCCAGTGTATCGATATGAACATTTCTTCCATGCTGGCTGGCATGTTAGATTCTGTTGTATTTTAATGGTTATTCTTTTTATGTCAAAAAATCGATTTTCGTGTTTTTATGAGTTGCTCTTTTCATTTATTGAACCACGATTTCGTAGCTTCGAACTCTTTTCATAAGCTATAAGCATGATGATGGTCATGAAACAAGAATCCTATTTAACGTTTTGTTCTATAAGGGTGTGATTGTTTGTTTTAGAAACTTACCTTAGTTATTACAACCCGCTATATGTTGATTTGAGACCGACGAATTCCCAAAGTACGCTACTGTTTTAGATTCCTTTTCAAGGTGCTTTTGGTGTCTCTATAATTATGCTGGGTAAATAGAAAATAAATCTTAAAACATTATACACTTCCAACCTTTCTACACCTATCCTTCTATGAGGGTGTTTATTCATTTCATTTCTTCTAAGTATAGTACCAGCTGTGCAGTTGTCACCATCATTCAATCGTTTCGTTTTAAAAAGTTTTACAATGCTCCATCATTTCCAAAGTGATTGGTGTATCTTGGTAATATCTAAAACTTGATAAGTTTCGTACTTCTTTTTCCGAAGATCTCATCTTAGGACGAAAGGCAACCCATACGACTACTTTTATCTGTATACTAAACATTGCCATTTGAAACCTACCCAATTTCCCTGCATAGGAAATCTATTTATTATTTCTTCTTAAACCATTATTCAAGCTACAACATAACTGCAGTCTTGAAGATTGCCGAGTTCTGCTTTTGTTTTTTCGGTAAGTAGACATTTTCGTATTGTAAAACATATTTTTGGTTTGTTGAATATGTCTGCTTCTATAAAATCCCGTGTTCTTCCCTCTGTTATCAAAAGAGCCAGCTCTTCTTCATCTGCTTTAAAGCATACTCCTTTGTACGACCTTCATGTCAATGCAGGCGCGACAATCGTACCGTTCGCCGGGTTTTCTATGCCTTTACAATATAAGGATCAAACAATTAGCGCAAGCCATAGATGGACTCGTGAGCATTCTGGCTTGTTTGATGTAAGCCATATGGTTCAGTGGTTTATTCGTGGTGAGAATGCAACTGCATATTTAGAAAGTATTACACCGTCATCTTTAAAAGAGCTTGCTCCATTCCATTTTACCTTGAGTGCTTTTACAAATGAACAAGGTGGGATCATTGATGATACAATTATCGCTAAGCATGATGATGATACATATTACGTTGTCACTAATGCTGCGTGCAGTGAAAAAGATGAAGCCAATTTAAAAAACCATCTTGAGAACTGGAAGGGTGTCGAACTTGAACGTGTACAAGATCGTGCACTAATTGCGATCCAAGGCCCCGAAACCGCAACAGTCATTCAGAGTCTCGCACCTTCCAATGATTTTTCAGCGCTTAAGTTTGGTCAATCTGCTTACGTTGATTTCAAGGGTACCCGGTGTCTCGTCTCTCGTGGTGGTTATACTGGTGAAGACGGATTTGAAATTTCTGTCCCGGCCGATGCCTCTATAGATTTTGCTCAGAGCATTTTAGCTAATAAAAACGTACGTCCAATTGGTCTTGGAGCTCGCGACACTTTGCGGTTGGAAGCAGGTATGTGTTTATACGGCAGCGACATTGATGACACCACATCTCCTGTTGAGGGTTCCCTATCGTGGATCGTTGGAAAACGTAGAAGAGAAGAAAACAATTTTATTGGTAGCAGCCGGATTTTAAAAGAAATTAAAGAAGGTGCTTCTCGCCGCCGTGTGGGTTTCATAATCGAAAATGCTCCAGCCCGCCATGGTAGCATTATTGAAGTTGACGGAGTCCAAGTCGGCAGCATTACATCTGGATGTCCTTCCCCTTCTCTCGGTAAAAACATTGCTATGGGTTACGTTACTACTGGATTCCATAAGACGGGTACTTCGGTTCATGTAAAGGTCCGTAATAAGCTTCAACCTGCTACGGTGGTTCGTATGCCTTTTGTTCCTTCCAAATATTACAGATAATAATTTACCCTTGATTCTCATTCCTTCCTGTACTTAACCCTCGCTCCTTTCCGTCCTACATTTATCTTTTTTAATTGATCCATTCGACCGTTATTGAGTTTTAATCCTAGTTTTCTCGGTTCGCTTCATTTTGTAATTGTCAGATCAGTTTGCTTTTTATTTTTCTACCCGATGGGTTTAATGCGCTATTAATAGTGTTCCCCTTTTTTTTTATCTCTCATTTAAATGAAAATGAATAGTAACTTCTATTAAAAGTATATAAACTTGCTACATTATTTATATTTATTTGGACTTCGTTTTCGGCATTCCATGAAATAGCTAACAAGAACCACGTTACCTGACGTAAATATACTTCCAACTGAATGGAATATACGTAAACTTATTATTCGCAACATTTAAAAGGGTCTTTTTGTATATCTTACTTTTATTAATGTAATAGATGGTTTATATCTTTACTTTACTATCATAAATTCCGATTTAGTAACGCTCATTGTGATTCTCCTTCATCTTGTTTGAATGAGATTATACAGAAATGGCTTTCACAAAGAAGGAGAGAAGCTATAATTCGCTTCAGAAAGGAATTAGAAACGGATCAACAATCCTTAAAATAGAGGTAGAAGGTGTAAGTCGCTGACGGGTTGCTTGAAGATACAAATCAATTAACCTGAAAAGGTTACGGATATAGATGAAAACGCGCTTCCAGATACCACATCTGAGAACGACTCTTGTTTGGTAAGTAGAGTTATTACGATGTTTGAAATGTTTTTATTTTTTCTATCGTTGAAAGGCTAACTTGTGTGTTTCAGTACATAAAGCTAAAGTACAAAAAATACCGAGCCGTAATCGAAAATGTTCACACCAATAAAATTGTCAACAATAATTCTTTAATGACTTTAAGTATGCCCCTTCCCACAGACTATCAAGATCTTGAATTCCATTTGTGTTTCAGCTGCAAACAAAAACGAAGGAAGTACACCCTGGGAGAATCACTTATAAGATTGGATCATCTACTAAGGATGGTTTCACAAGAGGTAAATAATTTCAAGTTAATTAATGGTAAACAGAAAAGTACTGATGCATGTATCAGAGTCAACAATGTCCCATATATCCACCTCTGAAGAGCAGTTCGCTTCAGTCTTCTGAGAGTTTACAGGTGAAACCCTTAGGAACATTTCGATTGAAATACAGCCTTCATGACCCCAGAAATCCAGAAGCAGATTCTGCTAGTCTCGCTCATGCTTGGGTAGAAGATGTTGAGAAGCAGTTGTCTTCCGAAAACGCGGATGATCAGCCTAATAGGATTTCGAAATCTTTAGAAAAAATTGAGTTGAATAATATCGAGTCTGATTTAGAAGATTCCAGTTTCTTGGGCGAGTCTGAATCCAATTTACCAGAGAGCGATTCTTTTTATCCTGTGGATGACTCGGGTATGGAGGAGACATATGAAGTAAAACCAAAAGTAAAGAAGCAATTGAAACAGCCTTTTAGCATTACCAGAAATCAAGTTACGGATCTGTTAGGGTTTACCTTTGTGGAAATTGTATCCATATCTAATTTACCCCCTTTAAAAAATGGTAAGGTTATTTATAAAAATGTTTCTAACTGTTATGATAGTTTTTCATACCGGATTTGACATGGATCCATTCGTGATCATGTCATTTTCAAAAAATACTTTCCGTACAAAAAGGGTCAGGCATAATCTAAATCCCGTTTATAACCAAAAGTTCCTATTTGAAGTGGGTACATTAGAGAAAAATTATGATATTATTTTTAAAGTCATTGATCATGACAAAATATCCTTGAATGATTCAGTCGGAGCCTGCTCTGTTGATATACAGAGCATTATCAACGCTTCTGCGCAGCCTGATCCTGACACAGGGCTGTATAAACTTAATGATGGAGGCGAAGCTTATGAAAAAAGTGAAGCTCCCAAGGAAAATAATCCACAGCCAATAGAAAAACTTGTGGACGATTTCTCATCTGCTGTCGAAAATAATTTGGAGACAGATGTTGTCACCAAAAATATACCTCTTAAGCTATTCTGTAAAGATCCTCGACCAGAAACAGAACCAGCAGTGCTTACTTTTCGTGCTATATTTTTCCCTTTTGCTGCAGTTCGTCAGAAATTTTGGAGAGTCATGCTATCTCAATACGGTGAGGTTGAGAATGGTCAAGTTTCAAAGCTAGGCATGTACGCTGTATTGGATTCTTTGGGGTCAAACGTACCCGCTGCCATCATTGATTCTTTATTTGAGGATATTTTACATAAAAATTCAGATAATGATGAGGAAGCAATCAGCCTCGATGAAGCTGTTATATGTCTTGAAAAACTAACGTACCTCATCTGTAATCGGGAGTCGAATCATTCAATTAATCAGTCAAGTTCTTCACGGCTTGACAGCAGTGGTCAATCAACTCCAGTTCAAAGTTCTGAGATATCCGAAGACTCAGATGCAGTAGATACCAATGCCAATGACTTAATTTTGGTTTGTTTGCATAAATGCCCCTTATGTATGAAATGCGAGCTAGACAAAATGGACCAATACCGAGCTACTGTCCATCTTGCGACTTGTGCTAGTCATGACTGGAAACGAGTGAATAGATTAATGATGTCCAATTATCTCACCTTGAACCAGGCTCAAAGAAAGTGGTTTACCAAGGTATGTTTTCTTGTAATTGAAGTTTTAACTAACAACATTATAGGTTTTTAGCAAGGTAGCATATGGATCGCATAAGCTAGGATCGACTTCAGCAAAAACTTTGGTGCGAAATCGTAAGACAGGGGAAATTGTAGAAGAAAAAATGAACGCTTATGTTCGGGTCGGTATACGCTTGTTATATCGGGGTATACGAAATAGACGAATGGAAGGAACTCGAGGTATGATAACTTTCTTTTTTTTATACTAATGATTGTTTAGTTCGAAAATTACTAAGATCATTGACGATCAGACAAGGAATGAAGTATGATTCTCCATTATCAACAAAAGATATTATTCCGTTTATTAAATTTTTTGATTTGAATACTGATGAAATGGAAAAAGCTGTTAATGAATTCAAAACGTTTAATGAGTTTTTTTATAGAAGATTGAAACCGGGCGCAAGACCCCTGGCTTCACCAGAGGATTCAAAAATCCTCGTCTCGGCAGCTGATAGTCGATTGACCGTCTACGACAAAATTGATAATGCTACAACTTATTGGATCAAAGGATCGGAATTTTCTGTAGCTCGACTGCTTGGACCAGAATATGAAAAAGAAGCATCTCAATATACGCAGGGATCCATTTGTATATTTCGTTTGGCTCCCCAAGACTACCATAGGTTTCATTCTCCGTTAGATGGCAAGGTTGGAAAACTTAGTGTCATTGACGGCCAATACTATACTGTCAACCCTATGGCTGTCCGATCATCCTTGGATGTTCTTGGTGAAAATGCCAGAACCGTAATGCCTATTGAATCCCCTCAGTTTGGTCGAGTTATGTATGTTTGTATAGGTGCTATGATGGTTGGTAGCATTCAACATACCGTTGGCGAGGGCCAAGAGGTGAAACGCGGGGATGAGCTGGGTTACTTTAAGTATGGCGGCAGTACAATCGTAATGTTTCTAAAAGAAAATCAGGTAATATTCGACGATGACATTTTGCAGAGTTCAATAGAAACGACTGAAACCTTGATTAGAATGGGAGAAAACATTGGAAAAGCTTGCGGACAATCGTTGGATAAAACATAAGATTGAGATGTATTCTAGTTATTTTGACTTTCTCTCGACAAAATCTCGAGTAAGTTAAAACACATTCATTTCCAAAACTTTTATCTATTTTTGTTTTATTTATGTTAATTTTGAAGTCATTTGGAGATACTTGAAAAATACAACTGGTAGGTTATGATTAGTGAATGTTTGTTTCATCTATATTCTGCATTGTTGGAATGTTTAGAGAACTTAAAAGTAAAGTAATAAAAGATGAGCGTGCATATGTGCAGGTCTTCATAGCACTTCTTCGATTCAGCTTACTGTCTTGCATTACTAAAAACATAAGCTATCCATATACTGTATGCATCAATCATATTAACATCTTTGAGTATTAAGCAAACTCGAAAACTAATCACTCATTAAAATCTAAATATATATATGCCATTATAGTAATTGGAAATTTCTTAATGAATGCTCTCGAAAAAAGAAACTCAAGAAAATGGTAAAACCCAAAGGCTGAGAAATTCGTAAATACTGTGCTTCAGTCTTCAACAATGCTCAAATGAAGACTAAGGAAAGCACACCCTTCAAATAACCAATAATGTCGTCCATACCAAGTTTACTTTCACCATATAATCTATCAACGAATGCGATAGGTACTTCACCAATACTATAGTTATGTTGTCGAGCACGAGCAATCATTTCCTACAAATCGTTAGTTTTTTCTGACCATGATCAAGTAGAGACGTCCACATAAACAAACAAGACATACCATTTGGAAAACATATCCTTTGCTAGTAACTTCTTTCATCAAGGTTTCCAAGACCTGTTTCTTATAAAGTCGGAAACTTCCGGTAACATCAGAAACGCCAGTTCCTAAAACAGTACTAGCCAAAAGATTGGCGCCACGAGAAATCAACTTTCTCTTCAAATTCCATCCATAAACACCACCGTCCTTAGCATATCGAGTTCCCAAAACGATATCGTAGTTACCTTCCTTTTGCAATTTAATAAATTCGGGAAGGTACTTTGGATGATGAGAAAAGTCGGCATCCATAATAATCACAAAGTCACCAGTAGCAGACTTCAGTCCGTGAATATAGGCCGTACCAAGACCCAACTTTCCAGCACGGGGCTTTAAGAGAATTCTTTCTTCACCGTAAATTCTTTGCAACTCTTTCGCTACTTCCTGAGTTCCATCTGGAGAGGCATCATCGATCACAACAATTTCCCAAGACAAATTTGCTTGCTCGAAAGTACGAGCAATTAAATAAGTAATAATTGGCAAGTTTCTCTTCTCGTTATACGTAGGCAATAACACGCTATATTTAGACATTTTCTTGTTGTTTTTTTAAACTTCTCAGAAAAGTAAAAGTACTAAGAAGAGTGGAATTGTCTGAGACATCCAGGATAACGAGTCTTATGGGAAAGAGCAAAATAAATTATCAATACGATACGCAGTACGGTGTTTACTTTAGTGATTGAAACTACCTCTCACTATTTAGTAAACAAAACAGTTTCGACTCAAATGAAAGGGAGTGAATGTTTCGAGCAGCATGTAGATTATAAACTGTTTTTGATGATTGAAGAATCACAAGATTGCAAGTGAAATTAAAGAAACAATTTTAAAGAGCCAAGGCAAAACATGGAAAAGCAATGATACGCAGAAAGGATGCGTCAATAGAAGAAGTTCTTTTCCACAAGATGATTACTTACAGAATTATACATTTCATGATTCATTTCAACTTTTCTATTGAAATAGGCAAAGTCAAGGTGATAAGAATTCCCTTTCACTTCTACACTATGAATGAACAAAATTACAATCCTCTAAATATCCATAATGCCTTCCCTAGAATAACCGCTAGTATAGATTCGATTCAGGAAAAAGCCTATTCCGTCCATGCACAAATAACAATAATCCCAAGTACTCATTCCATCCACATTCATTACAAGAGATATATAGTAACTTACAAATACTTTTCAAGGTTTATCAAACGATACGAGGGACTAAAAATTAAAGATGAACCATCGTCCTATTCAGTTTATTGACGACCAAATCCACCACGGAAAGAGGGAGCAAATCCACCAGGGGCGGCAGCATCATCCTTCTTCTCAGCACGGCGGTAACCAGCATCAGCGGCAGCACGTTCACGAGGCTCAGGGCGAGTAGCACGGGGAGCAGCGGCGCGGACTTGACGCTTGTGAGTAGCAGGGACAACTTCAGCGGGAAGATGCAAGTACTCACGCAAGTATTCAACACCCTCGTTGTTCAAAGTGTAGTAGAAGTAACCCCAGTTGTAACGGGTCTTGATGTAACCACGAGAGTCCAAGGATTGGCAAGCCTTGATAACCTGCAAGTTGGGAACACCAACCTCAGGGTGCTTGGGAAGGTTGAAGTCTAACAATCGATTAGTAACTAGGTCCGATTGACGAGCTTTGAAAACACTCAAAAGACTTTTGTTTTCATGCTTTATGAAACAAAATATAGTTTCAGCAAAAAAGAAAACAGTACAACTACGACTCATTCCTCTAGTCAAACCTGAATCCTGTTGTTTTTCATTCGGTATTCCCATACAAAGTTCGACTAGATATAAACGAGCGTTCTGCCGTTTAAGCATTCAGTTTACATACCCTTCTTGGCAACCAAGACACCTTGTTGGAAAAGAGTTTGATGAATAGCCTTGCGGTTCTCCTTAGGGATAAGCATCTTCAGTTCAAGGTAAAGCCGAAATTACCAATGTTGTCAGAATCTCATTCTGAGCAGTTTGGACTTTATAAAACCAGTCACAATTTCGTAGGGTAGGGTTTGTATTTTGTAAAGATTTAGATCCTACCAAGAAGGAAGTTTATAATAACGAGGATGTAGTAAAATGCGATAATATATTTAGCGCATTCATATTATCCTCGGTAAACTGCAAGTGCCATTGATTCAAATGGTATAATCCATTGAGACTAGAATATGTTTAAGAATAAAAAGGGCTTGTAGAAGACTTTAAATTAATAAAAGTATTGATTGAAGATAGGCGATGGTTTGTATGGACCTTGAAGAGTGTGAGTGTATGCAATCCCATCTTCATACATTCAATACTTTGAAAGAAAGACATTTCAGACATAGCTTTCAAAAGCGATTTCTCAATCGTTAATTGTGATTGTAAATGTAATTGAAGAGTTTTTCATTCATATATGCATCTACGTTTAAGGTTGATCCAGCAATTCTCAATTCATAAATCGTAAGCAATTAACCTAATTATACAAATTCATCATCCCAACCGTCCAGCGCTTTGATTTCATCTTCATCATCTTCTTCTTCCGAAGCAGTTACTTCCATTCGTTGAAGCCAAGGATCGTGAGATTGCACGCCTTCTTTCAAAGACTCTTTTCCCTTGTTGGAAGAAGATGACTCGTTCTCATTCAAAACACTTTGATCTGAAGAGGAAAAAGAAACAGCCGAAGAAGAGCCACGACGATGAGCTAAAGAAGATTGAAAAGCGTTACGTGTCTCAGACACAGATTTCTCTATGTCTTCCAAAAATTCATGATCATCGAACCGAGACACATTTTGTTCTGTAGAAAGAAGCTTCTTTAACTTTTGTTTTTTCTCTTCCTTTTTAGCTCGACTTTCTGAGGGTTTCTTGGCTAAATATTCAGACAATTCTTTTGCTTCACGCACGGTTCCAAGACGATTGCCGTCCAAATCTCTACAAGAATCTTGATTTTCTTGCTCGTTACGCTTTTTTGACATCCGACCACCGGCGGCTCGTAGCTGGCTACCAAATCCACCTTTGCCTCCTAATACTCGTCCGCGAAGCCAGAGATTTACGTCTTGCTTTAAAACATTCGCTTCCAAACTACATATCGAGGTAGACGGGGAAACAATTCGGCTTTGATGTGTCAAGTAAAATGAATTCAGAAGAAGTTCAGCTTGTTTGCCAAAAGCTTGAGCCAATGCCTGCTCTAAGGTTGAAGAAGCATTCAAATGGACTTGAGCAACCTTTTTTGAAGGAAATCCATTGAAAAATACCGTCTTTTGTTCCATGTTGGATAATTGACCAAGGTGTATGGAATGGGCAAACAAGGCGAGTACCACAAGACACACATATATGAGCAGTGGCTAAATGATAACCTAGATTTTGACTCTCCATATAGAGCCATTAAAAGAAGAATCTTTTTGTTTTTTTATTAAAAAAAGCAGAAACAATAATCAGTACCAATTTTCAAGTTTGCTGATGTATGGGTCAATAAACGACGGTTTCCATTGAACGTTTTCAGATAAATTGGCTTTTCAAAAAGAATGAATAACTGAATAAATGTAGTTTCAGAAAACAGTAATTAGCAGAGTGAGTACATCCCCCGTTTACCTATCTCTTTAACGGATTTTTCTTCATCGACCAAGAAGGTAATGGAAGGAAGATTTAGCGTAAATTTAGAGAAAATGTTTCAATTCATTACATTCCGTGCATCGTGCTGGCTCAACATGATATTAAAAAGCTTGTACCTCCTCATGTCCTAGCATTCCTTCCTTAGGACTGTAGCCATGCAACCTGATCCATAGATTGTAAATAATCTATTGCACTTTTTATTAGATTCAGTATCCTTTTTTGTTTCAAAAAAAAATGAGTAGTTAATAACGTAAAGTTTTATGAAACCGACTTTGAGAAGAATTGGCGCTCGAAAACATGAGCTACACGAAAGTTTGACTCAATTTTTTTCTTTATTCATTTAAAAAGAAGCTTCTTTTTCATCGTGAATCATTTAACCCAAGTAAAACTTCAAACAGGATTCTAATACTTTGGTAAGATTTTGAATAAAACCATCAGTAACCAACATGTCAAGATTGAAATATTGAAAAGTACTCACAAAAATCCAACTGTTTATTTATGAATTGCTCTTTCCTCTTGTAATATTCTCTTCCATCCACCGCTGAACTGTAGTATTTCAAGCATCCATGTAGCATTCTTACTCTTCGTTGAACGAGACCATCAACAGCCACCATTTATTCCAATTAATTTAGAGAAAAAAAAAGAAAAAGAAAAAGAAAATAAATAAATACTTCAATGTTAAATCGACTTTGCTTTACTAGGTCTCTTCCATTTCTTGACGGACAATACTATTGTAAAACTCACCACCAAGTTTCAGTACCTATGAAACAAGAAACATTAGATGAATAGCCTGTGGAAACAGTGCTACGTCTAGAAAGCCGGTATACATTTTTGGTGTATCATAAACCATTCTCATTCACTTCTTGATGCCAATTATCTTCTACTGATATTTTCTATAGCTTTACCTTGTGTTTGGTGGCTTTCATGCTCCTATTTTGAACTTTATGAATACAGACTTGCCAGGGCTGCTGGTGGTGGTGGCAGTACATAGGGCTTCTTTGTCCTGGCATTCTACACCACTCTTTGTCATCTTATTGAAACTCCAACCATTCTAATACGGAAAAAAGAACCGTCTTTTTGGTACTTTTGCTAGTTACTTTTTAGCCGTGGTGGGCATTTCAGAAACGCATAGTTACTTGGAAGACTTTGTCCTCGCGTCCGTTGTAGGATTGCATTTTCTTTTTTTCTCTAAACAAGTTAAAAGAATAACCTTCATTTTCTGTTAAGCTTAAGAAGGTTGGATATAACCAAGAGAAAGATTTTTCATAAGTGTTGTCGTTTGTTAGCTTAAAGAAGAAAAAAGAGCTTTAGGTTGGTTGAGGTAAATTCCATTTATTACTCCTTATTCCATCGTTCTCTTTTTTTTTTTTTTTTTTTAAAAAAAAAGAAAGCAGCTAATTTTCATTTGTATATTTCATTGCAATTGAAAGCAGACTTTGGTTTATTCCTTGCAAAGGGTCATTTACATAATCCATTGCACCCGTGTTTTGCTTTCCATTCTTTGCGGACGAAAAGTTTGGTTGATTAATTTGAAAATTAAATAGTTAGGAAAGCAACTGAACTGGTAATTTCGCTTTCGT
Source organism: Schizosaccharomyces lindneri (assembly GCA_029532395.1). Lineage (NCBI taxonomy): Eukaryota > Fungi > Ascomycota > Schizosaccharomycetes > Schizosaccharomycetales > Schizosaccharomycetaceae > Schizosaccharomyces > Schizosaccharomyces lindneri. Next base: position 53,757 of record JARFMH010000032.1, on the reverse strand, counting down.
TTATTAACACTTCTTTTAACAACGATAGAACATCTGTTTGTTCTCCTTTTAGAAGAGTGGTGATTATATATCACTTTTCAAGTCTAAATATTAGGGAAAGTTAGTTTTGCATTACGTTTACGTTGATTTTTGCTTCCTTCACAGGATCTTAATCTCTAAAAAGTTGATTCAACATTGCGTTGTTCTCTTCGGCAAGATTTCTACAAAGCATATAAAGAGAGGTTTGTTTTTAGAGTTGATCTCTCCGTTTAGAGATTAATCTCATTGTAATACTTTGTTCTCAAATACATATTCTACCCTTTGCCCAATACGTCGTTCCCAAATCCCTTTGGCGCTTCTTTTGGAAGCTATTCCAACTCAGTGGTGGACTATTCAAACCCTTTTATTTGGAGAAACAGGCCTATTGTTTTAAAACTAATTGATACTGGGGCCAAGGACCATTGGTTAGACAGCATACCAAACGAAAAGGATTCTGCATCAACTGATTTTGACTCTTCCGACGAAGCTGTTGATACCATTACCACTGCTCGTCACTCCTTTTCTTATCCAATTTCAAACTTGGCATCCATTCCAGTTTCGGATTTGTTACATCCTACTGATGAGCAGGAGATCATGTCTTCAGATGAACACGAGAGCAAACCAGTTCCTGACGACCTTGATACTGAAGTAGATGATATCGCTCAGGAAGCCAGTGGAAATGTTATTGACGAAGATGTAAAGGAGGAAGAATATCACGATTCTGGTGAAAGTGAAGAATCCGAAGAATCTTTACCCAACCAAAATACTCGCCGGCGTCATCGTTCTCAATCTCTCGCTGCAAATAAACGTATTCACGATGCTTTTCAACGTGACCAGGAGGAATTTGGCAGTGACGATTTACAACCTAGGGCTAAGCGGCGACTTAGAAATAACGTTGTAAGTGATGAAGATGAACCATTCGTTGTCGAATCAGAAGAAGAGTTTTCTGATACGGATGATTCGCTGGTTCAGTCGGCAAAAACAAGAAGATCACTTCGACCGAGTACACGACGTTCCACTCGTTTGAGAACACAGAGACCTGATGAAAACTCAGACGAAGAAGTTCATCGTCCTACTCTACGTGAGCGAACTAGTCGAGTCAATTACAGTCTCCCTCTCTCGTTTCCTCAGGTAGAAGATGAAGAAGATGATGGATCATCTTTTAACCAAAACAGAAAGAAAAAAACACATTCTGAAGTCGCGGTTGGAAATTTGCTACGAAACCAAGTCTCCAGTTTTATGCCTTACATCGACTCCAGTGGATCTGAGTCTGAGAGTGATTCTGCCAAGGTAAAGCGCTCATCCGCAAAGACCATGAAGGCTTTAACCGACTCTACGAGTGCTGGAGGACCTCCAAATTATGGCCGTGTTAAGGAGAAAAACGATTTAGCTGACTCAGATCCTGTCGCTGTTGATTCCTCTCTCTCATTTGAATCGGTGGGTGGTTTAGATAACCACGTGAACCAACTGAAGGAAATGGTCATGCTTCCATTACTTTATCCTGAAATTTTTCAAACTTTCAACATGCAACCACCACGTGGTGTGTTGTTTCATGGACCTCCAGGTACTGGTAAAACTTTGTTGGCAAGAGCGCTGGCCGCTGCTTGCTCTTCTGAAGATAAAAAAGTATCGTTTTATATGAGAAAAGGTGCTGATTGTTTAAGTAAATGGGTTGGTGAAGCCGAGCGCCAACTACGCCTTTTGTTTGAAGAAGCCAAAAGCACTCAGCCGAGTATTATTTTCTTTGATGAAATAGATGGTCTTGCTCCTGTACGTTCTAGCAAGCAAGAGCAGATACATGCTTCAATTGTCTCTACTCTTCTAGCCTTAATGGATGGCATGGACGGCCGTGGACAGGTCATCATAATTGGTGCTACAAATCGGCCAGATGCTGTTGATCCTGCTTTGCGAAGACCTGGCCGTTTTGACCGTGAATTTTACTTCTCTTTACCTGATAGAGAAGCGAGGAAAAAAATTATACAAATCCATACTCGAAGCTGGAAAACTCCTTTGCCAGAATGGCTTTGCGATTTGCTTGCCGAGAGATCAAAAGGTTATGGTGGTGCTGATCTTCGTGCTCTTTGTACGGAAGCCGCTTTAAATTCTATAAAGCGAACTTACCCTCAGCTTTATAAAAGTAGTAAAAGACTGCAATTTGATCCTAATACAATCCAAGTCAAGGTGAAGGACTTCGCCCTGTCGATGAAGCGTATTATTCCTTCTACAGCCCGTTCCGCAATAGCTTTTAACAAGCCTTTACCTGTCGAGGTGAAACCTTTGTTGGAAGATAGTTTAAATCGCATACTTTCATATCTCAGCAAACATATGCCTATTCCTCCGAAAGTGAATATTTTGGACGAAGCAATGTACGATGATCCCGGAGAAGACGATTTTGAATATCAACAGAAATTAGAACAATTCGAAAAATTAAGAATTTACAAGCCAAGGGTTCTGATTTGCGGCCAAAAGGGATTAGGACAGGTTTCACTTGGTCCTGCCGTTTTACAGTATTACGAAGGCGTCCATGTTCAGTCCTTTGATATGTCAGTTTTGTTACAAGACTCAACTCAAAGCATAGAAACCTCCATTATTCACTTATTTACCGAAGTTCGCCGGCACACGCCTAGTGTTATTTATATTCCTGACGTTGATAGCTGGCTAAACGTTCTTCCTCCTTCGGCTAGTACTACCTTTTCCTCTTTGCTTGAGCGATTAGACTTTTCTGATCAAATATTATTTCTTGCAATTTCAAAAAGTCCGCGAAATGAATTACACCCTCAGTTAAAGGAATGGTTTGCGAAGCAATCAGTTATCGAGTTACAATACCCTTCTCGTGATAAAATCGAGAATTTCTTTCAGCCGATTATTGATCTTATTCGTACTTCACCTCAAAAACTGCCTGGAGGACTTCCTAGGAAAAAGAGAGAGCTTCCTGAATTACCATTAGCACCTACTCCTGCACCGGTGACGGGAGTTAAGACAACTTTGAAGCAGACGAAACAGGCCGATATGCGATTATTAAATAAGCTAAAAGTGAAATTAAATGCACTCTTATCCAGCTTACGTACAAGGTATCGCAAGTTCAAAAAACCCCTTATAGACTACAACGACATTTTTTGCGTTGATCCTGAAACAGGCCATTCGTATCGCAAACGAGAAGATTGCAATTTTGAGTTAGTTGACGAAGAAGTTCGTAAAATTGACACCAACCAAAGATTTAGTATGATGAGTTTAGAAGAAATCGAAAAACGTGTTTGGGACAATTGCTACTGGACTCCAAGAGATTTCGTTCGTGACATAAAGCTTATTCTCCGAGATGCTTTGCGTTTAGGTGAAAGCGAGACAGTCAAGCGTGCTCAAGAGATGTATGCTAATGTCTTATTGGGATTGGAAGACATGGACGATGAACAATTTTCTCAAAGATGTGAGCGTATGGCGATACGCGAAGAAGAGCGGAGGCAATTAAGGGAAAATAAGTTAAGAAAGCATTTGGACGCCACGAAAGCTACTATGCAGCTTCCTGAAGACCAGCAAGAGCAAAAAATTGAAGATTCAGCAGAAATAAATGATTCAACGGAAGAACCACCTGACATGCTGACAGAGACCTTAACCCATATGCCAATGGATTCTATGTCTAAGGATGAGGTGACCGATCATCATCCTCAAGGTGATTATTTAGAGCCCCCGGTTATGTCGGTCCCTACCTCATTCATTGAAAAAACCGAGGAAGACAGAGCTTCGCAAGAAAATATATCGGAGAATGAAAAACATTCAAACGAAGATCTACTAAGTAATGGCATCTCCTCGGCTAAGAATTTGTCAAAGCCAAATGGGTTTACCGAACATAATGATAATGTAATGCATGATGAGAAGTCTGAAATTGAAGACGCTGGTGAGGAGGAGAAGCTACCAGAATTAGTACTTGATGAACGAAAACTACTAAATTTGAAGGATTTGTTTTTGGACAGATCCGAGGATTTGACAGTCGAAGAACTGGTGCAGTTACATGCAGCGTTGTATAGAATAATTTGGGATACGAAGAGTAGTTGGGATAGGAATTCCGTCATTAACAGATGTACAAAAGCTTTGATAGAGCTTACGGATAATGACCTAGAGTTCGACACTTAATGATCTACTAATATCATTTATAAAATGAAACCTTAATGTCATTTTTGTTCGTCTTCGGAAGTTATGCTAATTAAATATGATAAGGAAGGCATGAAAATAAAAGTTTATATTACTCTTAATAAGTAAATATGGAGCATCACGTAAATTCGAAGTCTCCGTAAAAGTTACGAGAATGAGTAAGTTTTTTGGCGGATTCGGGGTACTACGGTGTCGGTGAAGTGTAAGGTTGGTTTATAGCAACATCGTTGGGATTAACTGTAGCGGACTCAAGACTTATATCCATATCCTGGTTATTTATTGAGGTGCCGACGTCTCCATCTATAGACGTACCAAGAGTACTTAATCGGTCCATGACGCGTCCCTTCTCAATAAGTTTCTCAATTTGGATGCGAGAGGAAATAAAATCTAATTTAGGAAAGGTAGCAGCTTTTCCAGCGTCAATCATATATTTCAAACGCTCATTACTGGGGGGAGATAAAATATACCAAAAATCCTTAAATTTTGTTTTTGGCCAAATGGTGATAGTGCCATCAAATTTTTGGAGAAAAACACTACTCCAGTCTTGACCAAGAGGGCGTGGTAGCAATTCCAAGCTACGAATAACATGTAACCATTTGATCATGTCGTACTTGAGATATTGTTCAATGGCACTAGCTAGATAACCACCGCGCCAACCACGGCCCTTTCTGTGAGAAACAGGTCTTCCTACAGTACCGCGTGGGGAAAAAAAGAAGACTTGAACGTGAGGATTTGTTTGACTGACGATTGAAAAGTGGACGTTGAATTGCGTTCTCAATTCTCCCAATGGGATGTCTGTACGAAGACTGCCATCTTTGAAACGATTCCCAAAGTTGTGCGGTATTAACTTTCCTGATGGACCTCTTGTCATGAGAGGTATGGGGTTTAAGATTCCCGGCACAGCGCAGCTAGCAATGACAGCACTCCATATTACGGTGTCGGGGGAAGTTAAATAATTGATTAATTTAGGAGGTGAGTGAGCATCACTAGGGATAACAGAGATATTAAGAATTCGGCCAGTTCTTTTATAAGCTTCGGCAAAAGTCATACTTCCTCGGGTAAAAAACATACAAGTTCTTGCCCAAACGTTTTCATCAAAGCGGGCTCCAGTCTGGAAGTATCGTTTCGCACAATCAATGTAGCTTCCTATATCACTTTGGAATTTAGGGGCTAATTCAGGCACAAGAAGATGGCGAAGTTCGTCGTTTGTTCGAGTACAAACAAGAGCAGCCAAAATACCCCCGCCGCTTGTTCCGGTAATCACGTTAGGAAGGAGATCTTGGTCCAAAAGTGCGGCAAGAACACCTGTATGGTAAAGAGCGAAGGAAGCACCACCTGACAAACAGAGGGCAGTACGGCCATAGTTATGGGAAAAGTATTCAAACATGCGAGATCTTTCTTGTGGAGTATATAGTTTTTTATCAATGACAATCTGTAAACACTGCGCGAGTTCGTCAATATAATCCTCAACGAGTTTTTTTGTGCCGGAATATGTGCGTGAATAAAGCATAGGGCTATCAATAGCTGCAAAATTACTACGAACACACACATCCAATGTAGACTTTAGTTGTGTCCATTCTCCTCTTTGACGATGAATCCTCAGACTTCGGAGGACGGTGCGCAAAAGAGAATAGTCATAATAGTCGTATACGGGATCCAGTTTCCATTCGTTGTTACCGAAATAATCGTCTAAATCCCTAGCCCGTTGCTTCCATTCATCAAACGTTTTGGCATCTTGTAGACGCTGTCGTAACAGAGCCGGTCGACCACGCCAGACGATGAAATATTCATAGCAGTTGATATACATGCGGTCTAGTAAGTATAGAAATCTGCAGGAGATTTGTAAGCAAAAAAGAAAACAAAAAAAGTAGAAAGAAGAAAAGATTACAAAAACACGTACGCAACAACGGTGAGACATATAGAGGCGGTAATCATAAGCGGCCAGCGTAAAATTGGGTACATAAAACCTTCTCGTTTCTCATCTTTTCCGGACTTTGGCTTTTTTGGCAATACTGCCTCATATACGGGGTTCCAATCATGTTGTGCAATGATATATTCGATCTTTTTGTCTCTCTGTTGGTTATAACCGCAAGTGTATTTCACAAATTCATCGAGATCTATATGAGAGAGCCATTAGCCCAAACGAAGTCGACTTTGACGGAATTCCTTACCTTCTTGTGCGGTGTAATCATTAAAAAACTCTGGATTCCTAGAAGTACTCATGATTCTTATTTTTCAAGCAAGAAAAAGCACAGTAACCAGACAAAACAAGTTTCAATCACAAAACAGACCAATATAATTTCATAAAAAGCAATAAATTAGACATCAAGCTCAGTGTTTCTATGCTGTTTGAACGACTCAGGTTGGAAGTAGAAGAACCCTTTTCTGTCTCACGCCCTTCCTTCATAAGTACCCAAAGAACGACGTCAATCCCATATCCTTTATATCTCGCTAAAAACGAGGTTAGTTTAAGCGAGGCTATGGTGTTACCGTAGGTGAAGGAAAAAGAAAGAGAGAATAAAGACAGAGAATAAAGAAAAAGAATACTCTGAAAGCTCTGTAAATATAAAGAAACCTGTTGCGATATAACAGTTTTATGTTTCACTGATTACAGATCGCTTTCAGTCGATTTGATCGATTTCCTAAAGTGGTCCACCATCATTACATACGGAAAGCAACGAAAAAAAAAGCAAACACAAGCTGGCGCACAATCTAATTTACCGAAAAAGATAAAAAGATCAACAGTGGGTTCTTATAGCTTCTTCTCTCGACATCGTATTGATTTGGGAGACTACCGATTCTTTCGATTTGGTGTTTTTAACGGTACATTGATGTCGTCAACTCATCCAACGTAAGACAAAAAGAAAACTCGACAGGAAATGTAACGAACCAACGAAAAAATAATGCAAGAAACAAACGAAAAGAAAACCATCTTTTATGAAGAAAAAAAAAAAGCAAAAACTTCAATAACTTAGAGGAGAGATGCATGAAACTTTTGATTCATCCAAAGTTTCGACGATGAGGTCATCATTTTCGGTTTTCGCTTCCGGCAAATGTCAATCTGGGGTACAGTAATTGCCGAGACGTGGGACTTTTACCGTGCCGAAGGTAAAGAGAGAGCCAATAATAGTGTTTGAGGAACGAAGCCAAACCTTTACCGAAAACCTCTTACCGAATATATATGAAACCGGTTTTCTGTCAAATATACACTTTCTTCTTGAACTTGGCACTTTCAAGTACTTGATTGTCCCAAACATTCTCCATCAACTGTTTCAAGGATTGTCTAGGCATAGGATTGCTTTTTAAGCTGGATTTTTAGGGTGTGAATCTTTTTTCGCACAGTTCATTCCTTTTCCGTGTGCGCTTCCTTTCGTCGCCTTGTTTTTTCGTCTCCAAGGCTTTTTCCTTTTTTTTTCTTTTTCTCTTTTATTTGCTCCTTGTTGATTTCTTCTATTCAAACTGCCTCTTTTCATCTCATCAGATTCACATTAGGTCATAGTATTCAAGAAGGAAGAACAGAAAACAAAAAAACTGGTATTTGGGGTATACGAATCAATTGGATTTCTTATTTTTTTTTTGCATTATTAATTCTCTTCATATTTTGTTTTCCTAAATGTTTTTCTCCTATTTCCTTGTGTTTGTGTTTTTGTGTTCCAGTCTCATCAGTTGTCAAGTGGTAGACCCCGATCAGGAATACGCTCGTCTTCATCTTTCTCAACTCGATAAACGAAATTGGAAAAAACCACCACCTCCTCCTTCCACCAATGCTTCTTACGCTCCCGTCGTCGGCTCTTGTAGCGGATCGCAACAACTTCTTCATTCCTTAAGCTCTGGCCAACTTCCACAATTAGAATCTGATTTTCTAGAAAAACGCTCTCAGTCTTCGAATGAGGCTCTTCGTTCCTTTTTACAGTCTGCCCATTCTACCTCCTCCCTCGATTTGGACAGTCTTCTCGGGGACAATGGCCCTCGTTTAGGAATTGCCGTCTCTGGTGGTGGCTATAGATCGATGTTTTATGGTGGTGGTGCTCTAGCTGCGTTTGATCGTCGAAGCAACGAAACCACTTTAGGCGGTCTTTTGCAAGGTGCTAGTTATATCACTGGTGCCGATGGTGGCTCTTGGCTTGTTAGCTCTTTAGCCATTAATGATTTTCGCACCGTGCAAAACTTGTCTTCCACCATTTGGTATTCTCGTCTAGGTATCTTTTTTATTGAGGAAACTCACTTTGGCGATAATAAGAATTATTACACTGATCTTGTTGATGAAGTTAACCAAAAGGCTGCTGCAGGCTTTAATGTCAGCTTGACCGACTACTGGGGTCGTGCTATCGCTCGTCACACGACCGGTCGCCTTCGTGGTGGTCCCGATACCACTTACTCTTCCGTGCAAAATGCTTCCTGGTTTCAAAATGCCGAATATCCCTATCCCATTCTTGTCTCTCAAGGCTTACCTGGTGCACTCTCTGATGGCCATAATGCTACTTCTTCTAATTCGAGCATTTACGAGTTCTCTCCTTACTATTTCAACACCTTCGATAATAACGTCCGCGCTTACATGCCTCTTGAATATCTTGGTACCAAGTTAAACAATGGTTCTTCCATCGATAATAAGTGCGTTACTAAATTCGATAATGTTGGATTTTTGATAGGTACTTCGTCCACGCGCTTTAATGAAGCTCTCATTGACGTTAGTTTGCGCCAATCCCGTATGAGTCGTCGTCTTGGCTTTACTTTGCGCCATATGAGAATGAACGGCTCTTCTGTTAGTTACTACAACAATATGTTTAACGGCGCCTCTTCCGTAGCAGGCGATGGAACCGCTGCTTCCGATGGTTTGACCACTGCTCCTTATGTGGATTTGTACGACGGTGGTGCCGATAAACAAAACATTCCAGTTTGGCCTTTGCTTCAGCCAGAACGTCGTGTCGACGTTGTTTTTGCTCTTGATGCTAGTGGGGATACTGAAAACAACTGGCCAAATGGTACATCATTAGTTTCCACCTATGAACGTATTACTCAAAAGGCTTCCGACGCTTCCTATGGAGTTAACTCTTTTGTTCATATTCCTTCTGTAGAAACATTTGTCAACCTTGGTCTAAATAACCGTCCAACCTTCTTTGGTTGTGACGGACGCAATACTACCAGTCAAAGTCAACATGTCGATGAGAATACTCCTCCCCTCTTGGTATATCTCCCCAACTCGCCCTGGACGACAGAGTCAAACATTGCTGATGACCGTTATCGCCTTGGCGATTCGGATATCCAAGGTTTGGTTCGTAACGGTTTCGTTGCTGCTACTCAAAATAATTCGACCGATTTTGCCTCTTGTTTGGCTTGTGCAGTCGTGCAAAGATCCTTGGAACGTAAGAATCAATCTGCACCTCAAGCTTGCCAGCAATGCTTCTCTCAATATTGCTGGAATGGTACAGTTGACAATTCTCCTGTTTTTGACCAAAAAGGAAATGTAAAGTATAACCCTGCCGTAAAAAGTGGTGCAATGCATCTTTCTGGCAATGTTTTGTTAACTACCTTGTTTGTCAGTCTACTTACTTTTGGCATTTTAAACTAAACTTGCAATGGAATTTTGCATGATTGTCCTTTTACGAAAAGTTCGAATTTCTGAGCCCATGCTTGAAGTTTAACTATGTAACATCCTAATTTTATAGGTGTAATTGGCCTATACCTATTGCTATAACTTACTATTATACCTTTTATTATTGACGGTAGTTTAACTACTTCGGATTATCGTATAATTTTGCTGAGTTTTCGGGCATATTTATTATCGACTATTAATCAACGAAGTCCTCGTCGGTTTGACTACCTTACCTCTTTCTACAAAGTTGTGAATAAATCTTTAGGCCTTCCCTCGGTCGTCTCGTTTTTTAAATTCGTTTTTTGTATCATAGTTTCTTGAGAAAAATAAATTGCATTCCAAGTTTTACTATAGTACTTTTCATATTGTTTACTAATGAGCTTCTAAATTAGCATTCGTAAAGAATCTCTACCAAGATAGAAGGAGTTACTATATATGTTGAAATAACGAATTTAAGAATGGCTTTGTTGGAATCGTCATTTTTTTTTGCGAAGCTTTACGCACTTTGGTACTAACATTAGGTAAATGCAGTAAATTGTTTAACGATATCGCTTCAGGCTGGTATTCCGATTCATTCTTTTGTTGACAGTAGTAAGTAAGAGATGTTCAACATACTTACACAGAGCCAACTATCACCATGGTCGCTTTAAGGACCAGTTTTTTAAATGGATCGAAAACAAAAGCGGTTCGGTACCATACAATTTTACGACCTATACTTCAGCAGCGCTTTTTGCGCGCTTCTTTGGCATTGTATTGTTTGTGCTGTGTAACATCATATTGGCTCGCGTCTGGATCCAGTATGTCCCTATATACCTGAAAAAATAAAGATACTAACAATTTTTCTAATAGTTTTTTCTCTGAAACTGATTCTTGGCAGTTTCTTGAAAGGCTTGCTATGTTTTCTGTTTGTATTTCCATACTTTGTCATGCTAAAAAGCAGAATGACTACTACTAGAGACGTTCAAAGCTCATTGGCAAAAGACATTATGATTAAATTTTCTCCAAAGTCATTCTTTCCCGTATATATTTCATTCCTCGTTTCTGTGGGTATACTGGCGCTTGCGTATGTGCAAGGCCACTCTTCTTCGCGTTTACAATGGGTAACGGCTGCTAGGGCGTATGAACTACCAAGACTTAATGAAAGATTCGTTTACATGATGTTTGTAGCTTCAATGATGGCTTTCTCTTCTGCTTGTGAGCATCTTTACTTTAACCGTGATACACCTGACGAGCCGGTCCTTCAAAAATCATTTATACTTTATGTTAAGGATAAATTACCATCTATTTTTCAATTTTCTATAATCAAGTCTTTAGTATGCGGCTTTGCTTCCCCTATAATTTATGCGATTTTTCGATCTTCCATTTGGAGAACCTTTTTACTCTTTACTAGATGCTTTCATAGGCTCGCTGCTTCAAAAGCGCTCGTTCGTTGGCCGGTTAATATTGGTCTTTTGTTTCATAGCTTGTGGATGACCTTCCTTATTAACATTTCGTTAAGCATGGCTCTTTTAATTTTCCGTGTCTTTTTATATGCAGGACCCGTGGTTCGTTCTCGTTTTATCAGTATGCGTTCTAATGATCCTAACGGAACCTTGTTGGATGGAATTAAAACGCGAAATAAACCCTTAACTCAATGTATCGCTTCACAGGAGTTGTTTCTCATTTGCTCCAAAGATCCAAAGCGAATCCAAGGCATTCTTCAAGATATTGATAGGAAGACTAGTGTATGGCAAGAAATTTTGAATAATACGTTAGTGCTTTGTGAAAACTTGTCTACATCCTTGCAACTATCTTCCTCTGGTAAGAAGGCCAATGGAGTCGATAGTGCGCAATCGAGTTCTAGACTAGGAAGCAGTTCTACAGATGATTTTTTCAATGCGATTCCTTTGAAAGAAAAAAATATATTTGCACAGGGTGTTTCTCGTCGTTCCCGAATTTTAGAAAAGGTAAAAGAGCACGGGAACTTCAGCTCACCGGATGCTTCGCAAAATTCCTTCGTTGAATCATTGATACCGGCCTCCCTTCGTAAACAATGTTCACAATATCTTTCCATTGTTTACAGAACTTCTTTATTTAATATATTCCGCAAGACATTGGATAGGAAAAATGCTGATGTTTTGAAGAACCCATGGTTACTTGAAGTTCGTATTACCAGTTTGTCATTGCTTGTCTTAAAATCTTTACAATATGACACTTACGGTGTGGTTGCCCGTGATATTTCCGATATCTTAACGGTTTACTGTGATACATACGATAAACTTGTTGCTTACAAACGTAACCCTCCCATTCATTCCTCTGATGTGTTTGCATCAAAGCGAACCCATGATTTTGACGATATGGATCGAGTGATTTCATGCTTAAAAGATGGTATTGTTGAAATCACTGAAAAATTCCAAGATTTTTTCATACAGTTAAACATTCCAACACAGGTGGAACGCCGTTGCTGGATTCTGTACCGAGGACGAAACTCTGCTACCTAAGAGCCTTGTAGCAAGGTGAATGTTAAAATTATGGAGATGCTAAAAATTTCAAATGGAATAAAATATATGAATTGATATGGGATATAAATTTCATTAACAAGAACAGACTACAAAAAGAAGGATATCTTTTTTAAATATTTTTTATAGGGGAGAAGGACGTTAACACTTTGCTATTAGATCCGGAGAGGAGTGGTTGGTTGGTTGATATTATCCAATTTATTGTTGATTAGTCTTCCCTTGAAAGATAGCTTGACTGGACCAACGGTAAAAGCGCATCCAGGCTCCATGGGCAGTAAGTTTTGGACGAACATCAAGGAACATACTTGGGACCCCTTGTACACTAGGTCCATTATAGAAATCTATTACATAACAAACTTTTTTACCACATCTATCGACTAGCCAGTCGTGTCGGTCAAAAGGTTTATTGTAACCTAAGAAATTAAGCACCCGTGCCTTTGGGGTTAGCTTTTTTACATCTCCTTGAAATTGTTCGAGTCTGGGTCCCCCACAACTAAACTCGTGTTAGTTTACAGTACCAATTTGAAGCTTGTCAAAGCTCTTTCTTATCCGTTGTTCCTCTTGATTATAAGGAACTCAAACAAGACTGTACTTACGATTCTGATCCCCATCCCTTTTCCCAATCTAAAATTTCTTTCCATGCTTTCTCGTTGACAGCGTTATGTATGGGAACAATTGTTTTCATGTCACTGGCATCAGGCTTCCAATTTTTTCGTTTCATGGCTTCGAAGAACATTTTTTGAGAAGGGTATATCCATTTCGTTTCTTCCTGATCGTTGGGATCGGTCTTTGCCTTGGGAATTCCAGATATTTCACGATCCGTCGAAAGTTCAACGGGTGTCGCCGATGGGTGAGGTTGGGCTTTGTTTTTTTCGGATTGACTCTTAAGCCAGGCGTCGCGAACTTCTGGTGATACCGGACATTGACTTTCTTGGGAAGCTTCCTGCTTTTCTGTCATATTAAAGGGAATGGGGAATTTACTAAACTCGACCATTGACTAGTTCGAAGAAAATCCACATTTAAGGATGGCTTAAAAATTGTGGTGGAGTACCGTAAATGTATATTTAAGGTTGTTTTGGATATACAGTGGAAGATTTCTTTGGAAATTTATTATAGATTTTTTTTATTTTTGACGTATCTAAAATCCAAGACCAGGAGGTTTTGAACATTTGCATCGTCGATTTTTTTTGCAGGGTCGTCAGGTTGGGCCATTGCGTTCATTAATGGTTTCATATGGTAAACCTCAAGCTCTTTGAAGGGCTTTCCAAGTTATAGAAATTATAAAAAGAATTGATTGCTTTATCCTGCACGATATAAATGTTCTGTACTGGTACGAATGTTAAATTCTTCTCTCTCCTCTGAGAGAATTCGAATCCGATATACCAATCTCGTTTCCTTTCAGGCACAAAAAATTATATGGTTCATTATGATTCACTGGAACCGAAGATTTGAAACTAATAGTTGGTAACTTGTAGTGGAAGTTGTCTTGATCAATAAACAAAAGGATTCTCGTATAAAAAAATGAAAAGACCCAGTTTCCTCAACTGGGACATATATCTGTTCAATGAAACCAAATACAAAAACAAAAAAATACTATTGGAAAGTACTAAACTTAAAAGCTGGATTGTACAAGTTCGTGGTGTCTATGTAAATAAAAATGGAGGGTAAGCTCGTCGTCTTCCAAGACCAGGTACTGAATTTCGTAGTAAGCTGCAACCGTTCTTCAGCATTCAGATGGATCTCACAAGGGACACACTCCTTTGTTGTTTTTGAGTACGAAAGAAACGTACTTATTTTTGTTTATTAACTTTTTAGCGCTCTAGCTCAGAAACCTCATTTACCACTAGTGCGTTCTAATGCCGAATATCGATCTCTGCTTATACGACGCTAGGAATGATCAAAGAAATTACCTGACATTTGGGCGTTCGAAAGCTGACTATCATTGTGAAGTTGTTCTTGTTTACGGTGTTTAGCTTTTCATAAATTGTTTGGGCTTCGCTTTGCCAGTACTACACAATATAATACACGTTAGAATATCTATCATCAACAAGAGAATATGGCAGAAAAGGTCTACCAGTGCACAGTAAGTGCTCCTGTGAATATTGCAGTTATTAAATACTGGGGAAAACGCGACGTCGGGTTGAATTTACCGACAAACAGTTCACTAAGTGTAACTTTATCACAAGACGATTTAAGAACTGTAACAACCGCTAGCTGTAGCAAATCATTTGAAAAAGACACTCTGTGGCTGAATGGGCATGCCGAGGATATTTCTGCCAGCAAACGACTTTCCGTTTGCGTAGAGGAACTGCGTAATGTTCGTCAAGAATTGGAAAACAACAACGGATCAATGAACAAGATTAGCCAACTGAAGGTGCATGTCGTATCCGAAAATAACTTCCCCACCGCCGCTGGTTTGGCTTCCTCCGCTGCTGGATATGCTGCCTTTACTGAAGCCATTGCACGTTTGTACGACTTGACCTGGACTCCAACTGAGCTGTCCAGAATTGCTAGACAGGGTTCTGGTAGCGCCTGTCGTAGCTTGTTTGGTGGATACGTTTCATGGGAGATGGGTCAATTGCATAGTGGAGCAGATAGCGTTGCCGTGCAAGTTGAGCCTGTGGAACATTGGCCTGAAATGCGTGTTGCTATCATGGTTGCTTCTGCCGCTAAAAAGGGTGTTTCCTCTACTTCAGGTATGCAAGCAACGGTTGCTTCTTCTACCTTGTTTCAAGAACGCATAAAGAATATCGTTCCTGGACGTATGCAAGCCATGAAACAAGCTATTCGTAATCGTGATTTCGAAACATTTGCCAAGCTTACCATGGCTGATTCCAACCAATTCCACGCGTGTTGCCTTGATACCCTTCCTCCTATCTTTTACCTAAACGATACCTCTAGAGCTATTATTCGTGTTGTCGAAAATATTAATGCTGCTGTCGGAAAGACCATTGCTGCTTATACTTTTGATGCCGGTCCAAATGCAGTGGTGTACTTTTTGGAAGAAAACTCTTCGTTTATTTTGGATGCTTTGCACGCTGTTTCTAAGCATGCAGAAGGCTGGGACGAAAGTGCTAGAAATCCTACTTCTGTGAAGATTGACGAAGTTGCAGCGGAAACTGTATCGTCTGGCGTGAGCCGAGTAATTCTTACCAAAATCGGTGATGGCCCTCGTATTTTATCTCCCGAGGAGTCCTTAATAAAGGAAGATGGAACACCTAAAAATGCTTAATTACCTAGACTAATATGGACTTAGTTTTATGTTTTTAAACGCAATGCTATGTATTACTCTAGCTGAACTAATTCACGGTAAACATTGCAAGATGGCACGGATTCTTGAAAGCAAGAAAAAGGCTAGTTGAATGTTTTCTTCACTTTAGATTTGAATTTTAATTCTTAGAAGCAATACAATACGTTCTTTTACCTCTTACAAAACTAAAAAGAATTACAGGGATCGCAGTACAAGTTGAACTCTGGGAGATGCAAAGATAAAATGGAAAAAAAAGGTTTCAACTGCTTGAGGTTGTATATAAGAAAAAGCATGCCAATTATACGGACTAATTCATTTGAAAGAAATCGCCTAAGCATTGCGGTTTTGCTAAAAGAAAATACATTAGTAAAGGGAATTCAGGAGCTGGAGCCATACGTATTTGACGACAATCAATGGAAGAGCCAAGACGAAACCTAAGATTGAAGCGTTAGCATTCTTATACAAGGAAGCAATTGTTGTTCTTTACAAACGGACGATGCAATGATTTGTTCCATCAGTCCGTAGGTTCAGAAATCTAGCATACCAAAGCTTCCGAAGAAAAGCATAGAAGGAATTGCCTTTTTGGATACATGAAAGGGAACAGTACTATACACAAGAAAAACAAGTTGTTAATTCTCAGTTCAACACGTCAACAGTATAGAGGACTTACGATCCGGGTTGAGGGGGAGCATGAGAAGAAGAGAAACGAACACCACGAAGAGCGGAACGAGCTGAAATACGAGAGAGGAGCATGATCAAAGAGTTGGGAGTTGCCAAGTTGGTTCCTGCTGGCTGCGTTTGTTCAGTGTCCGATGCGGACTCACTGATATTGTGAGTTTTGTTATTTAATATAACGAACTCAATATGTATGCTCTAGGTTAGATAATGACACATAAAGTAGGTACGTTAATAAACAAATACATTGAGTGCATTTACATTGAATTAGCTCTTGAAAAGGAAGAATTTAGTCTATTGATCATTGCATACTATTTTCCTTTCGATTAAAAATTAGAATTCAAATCGAAAAACCTTGGATTGTTCGATTTTCACCAATTTCGAAAACTGACTGGGAAGGTGTCAAGAAACCATTGAGAGCTTTAAAAAGTCTAGTCTTTTAACAAAAAGTCAAATTAAATGTCTTTTCTTTAGTAAATCTGCTCCTCTAAACTGGGTATTGCTTGGTGAAACATCATAGTTTTGTACTTACTAGCTAGCTCTACACCTAGTACTAATTATTTTTAGTCTCCTAGCTACCATACTAGAAGGAATCGCTGTTAGGAGAATTTTTCTTAATCCAAAAGCTAGGAAGCTTTGTTGCTGTTTTTGAAAAAGTCTCTTTTGCTCGTTTTTCGTGAAGTTTTGGCATCATGTCTACAATCACAACACCTCCTTCAAATACACTTTCGCAGCAGGATTTCTCTGTATTGCAGTTCCGGCTGTTGGATTTTTTAGCCTCTCAAGAATCCAGAAAGGTCATTGCTGCTTCCAAAGAATTAACATTGTTGCGACAGAGCATTCAGACACTGAAGACGAAAGCCTCCAATTTGAAGCCAGAAGAGATGACAGTGGAAGAGAAACAATCTGCCATACGTATGCTGCAATCCAGGATTTCCCTTAAAAAAGCTTTTTTATCACGAATCCGCGCTGAATCGGAAACAGCTAATGATATTTCCATGCCAGAAGCTGTTTAAAAAACTCATTTATATTATCCTCCATACGATTATTTATTTGTGTACGCATCTTTCTTACTACTTAGATAGAAGTACAGTAACCTTTTTTATTATTCTTGTATATTAACAGTGGAATATATGCGTTAATGAATCGAGCAAGTCAAATACTAGTACCACCTTAAGAATAAGGCTCAACAAGTTTATTTACTTGCTTTCAGAAAGTCAAACTATTTATCTAAATGCACATAATTGATAATGAAACGTAAGATTGGTCTGAGTAACTTTGAAATAAATGATGGTCTGAAATATTCAATCTTGAAAAAAGAGACATGATCGATGGTTTTCTACCCACATTCAAATTTCTTCTTGAACTCATAAAATAAACTTCAGCGTCTGCGACGTAAAAACCAAGCTGACATGAGTACTACAGCCACAGTTCCAGATACCACCCCAGCAAAAGCTAATGACCGGTCAGAAGGTTTCTTTGTTGATGCCGCTGGAGGCTTTGGTGAGCTAAAAACAGCTTCATCAGTAGGAATTTTAGGTTGTAAAACAGATGCGGTTCCAGCACTACTTCCAACCGTCGATAACACAGGATTAAAACCATCAACCGTATGATTATTTGCTCCCACACCACGAATTTCTAAGCGCGGCAGTCCGCGTCGACGAGTTAAAAAGATTGCTTCCCGAAGATCAGCGTCGCTTGTAATTTCAACAACATCTCCTTCGTCGTCTATATAGGTAAGAGTAATGTCTTGTTCGTTTTCCCGGCTTGAAACCGCCTTTTGTAAATCACTCAAAGAACTAATTTGATCTAAACGAAGACGATGAACACGTCCGATTGTTGACCGGTATTTTATGCTAAATTGCGAAGGAGAGGGGCGTGGTATGGGGAAAATCTGAGATGCAGAATCTGTCGGCTGTACTAAATCTTGTAAGGCCTGTTCCACAACTGATGGGTTTCCTTGAAATTGACCAAGCGAACCAACGTATGAAGGTGCAGTTTGAGAGGCTCCATAACCGTGCATATCCGAGCCCTCATAAGCATTTATAGCGGAAGGTTGTCCGGGATAAGGAAATTCGTTATTACGAGTTGGGGAAAGCGGGTATTGTCCTGAATGATAGGAAACATGGGATTCGTGAAGGGAAGGTGTGTACTGATTATTTTTTTCGGGAGAATGGAAGTTTGTTTCTTGCCAATTCAAAGGAACAGGAAGCACGTCTGCTTCAACTACACCTGGCTGATGAGAAGGAATAATACCTTGATTAGGAGCGGGTACTTTAGGTGTTAAATCGATATCTTCGTTGGAAGGAGCCAAGAGGGGATGGTTTTCTTGAGAAGCGGTTTTCGATAAAATGTTTTCTTCGAGCTCATGGCTTTCATGTTCTGAACCTTCCTCTTCTTCAGGAGATTGCTCGGCAAGGATTGCCGTTGCTAGATGAAAAAGCGAAAGCAAACCAACGATAGAATCATCTTCATCAACAATGGGAAGAAAATTAAATTTTCCCTCAAGCATTCTCTCAAGAGCAGTGCTGACTCGGAGGTCAATGAGAGCGCAATCCGGATGAGGAGTCATGACTCGGATGACTGAGCAACGAAAAGAATCGAGTCCAGCGGCAAGAACGCGAAGCACGATATCATGAGAAGTAAAAATACCAGAAACTGCACCGTTTTCCATTACAAGGACGGAAGAAACGTTCGCATGAGCCATGGATTCTGCAGCCTCAGCCACAGTTGTTCGTGTGCCCACCAAGACTGGCTCTTGGGTAGTTTCAATCAAAGATAATACATCTTGTCCTGATGCCTTTTTCCTAAGTGATTCAACGTATTCAATAAATTCTGCTGCATGCGGACCACCTGAATGCGAAGAATTATTAGCGCTTCCAGAAGCTGACTTATCTTCCAATTCTTCCTGAGCACCTTCAAGAGCAGCCACAAGCCGTTCAGCTGCTTCTTGTTGGCGTGCAATCCTATCTAGAGGTTCACGTAGACATGTTCGCATGTTGATGATTCCAATGACATCTCCTTCATCGCCTTCTTCACCGTCACTTACCACAGGAAGATGTCGGATATGGTGTTCTATCATCAACTCAAGTGCAGCATCAATCCTCGTATCACTAGTGATGCATATGGGGCCGTTTGTCATTATATCAGCTACATAAGTTTGTCGAGCATCAAATCCAGCACCTACACACTTCTTTGCAATATCACCTGAAGTCAGGATTCCAGTAAGCTGTCCTTCCTCGTCTATAACCAATACACAATCCTGTCGTTTGGCAGCCATTAGTTGCGCTGTTTCCGTTATTGAACTATGCATGTGAACAGTCAATGCCGCATCGAGTGCGACGCTTTCAACGGTTCCAGGCTCCCCATGTCGCTTTGTGGATCTCACCGGTGATTCAAGATTTGCTGATTTCTTGCTTAGTTCAGTAGCTATTTTTCTTCGAAGAGTCTCATCTTTTTTATATTGTCGTTTCCTCGTGTCAGATACATATGAAACATCTGAATAAGAAGAGGATACTACAGAGCTATTATCAACGGCATTTGCCGGCATTTTTTCCTTTTCAACAAGAAAGAATTACTCCCTTTTCGTCTTTGGAGCAAGACAAACAAAGAAATGGACCTTCCTTAAATTGTTCGCGTTCTACTTCGTTGTACTGCACAAACGCGTCTGCTTGTCTATAAGCCAATTGGAACAAACTTGTAGACAGATGTATTTGATTTCCATTGTTCCTTGCTTAAATTACTTTTGGAAAAATATAAATCTTCTTTTTCTTTGTTTTTTGTTCCCTCATATGTTCTTCAATGCCTCCTCCTTGAAAACGCTCTTCTGCTTCATCGTATTGACATCTTAATGCGATATCAAAAACAACATTGTTACTTCCTAAATAGAAAGATTTATTCAAAGTTCTTGTAAGACCCATTGCTCGTATATACGAGTTCAATTCTAAATCTGACTAATTTCAATCAGCTTATATGGATCATTTATAACCAGTTAGTAAAGCACTTCAAGACTGCGTTTTATCACCATCCTCAGACTGACAAACAACAGGCATCAGTTTCGTTGACTCGATTTGACATCAGCTTTCTTTATCGAAATATTTTTTTTTTCTTTACACATTTTATTGCACTTTGATTTCTTTCAAAAAAAATAAAAAACATAGATATACCATGTTTAAAAACCATAAAAGAAAACGAAAAATCGACACCAGCAGGATTTGAACCTGCGCGCGGAGACCGCAATAGATTTCTAATCTATCCCTTTAACCACTCAGGCATAGTGTCTATTGTTGATTAGTAGTAAATAATACCTTCTTTATAGAGCAATGGAAGATAATAAAGAAAAATAAAAACTACCTCCCATGTTCTTACAAACATTGTTGTACGAATTTTTACTCATACGAGCTATACAAGCATGCTACTCAACAATATATAGGAACCTCTCTTTTCATTTAAGCGAATTTCATTTGCTGGCATTATTAAATTAACGTTTTCCTTTGAATTTTCTTCCCAAGGATAAACCTCAGGAATATCTGTTGAATCAAAATTAGATTACAAGGGGGGAGTTCCATCAATCGCTCTAAAAAAAGGCAATTCCAAGTTGGACATGTCCAACTTCTTTTGATCATTTCAACAAAACTTTAGACTTTTCGGTAGTGAAAATCTGTTAGTTCAAGTTTAGTGCTTGGTGTGCATGTCAGCCATGTGGTTTAAAGCACTACCAGCCTTGAACCAAGCGATTTGGTCTTGGTTGAAGGTGTGGTTAAGAGGAGTGCTCCATTCAGCAGAACCATCAGCAGGATGAACAACCAAGGTCAAAGGCTTTCTGGGTTCGAAAGAAGTAAGGCCCACAATATCAACAGTATCGAAGGGAGTGATCTTGTCATAAGCAGCACCATCAGCAAAAGTCAAAGGCAACAAACCTTGCTTCTTGAGGTTGGTCTCGTGGATACGAGCAAAAGACTTGGTGATGATAGCAGCACCACCCAAGTAGCGAGGCTCAAGGGCAGCGTGTTCACGAGAAGAACCTTCACCAAAGTTTTGCTCACCGATACTGACCCAGCGAATACCATTGTCACGGTAAGAAATGGCAACATTGGGGACAGTGTCATATTCACCAGTAAGTTGGTTCTTCAACTTGTTGGCTTCACCGTTTTCAGAGTTAACAGCACCAATCATATAGTTGTTGGAGATGTTTTGGAGGTGACCACGGTACTTCAACCAGGGGCCAGCGGCAGAGATGTGGTCAGTAGTACACTTGCCCTTGCTCTTGATCAAAACCTTCAAGCCCTTAGCATCCTTGCCGTCCCATCTGTTGAAGGGAGCAAGAACTTGCAAACGTTGAGACTTGGGATCAATGTCAACGCTAGTAACGTTTTCGGGTTGAGGAGCAACATAGGTGTTGGAGCCAGCATCATAACCCTTAGAAGGAAGACCAGCACCGCTGGGAGACTCAAACTTGAATTCGTTACCATTGGCATCCTTCAAGGTGTCGGTCAAGGGGTTGAAGTTCATGTTACCAGCAAAAACCATAGCAGTTACAAGATCAGGAGAAGTGACGAAGGCATGAGTAGCAGGGTTAGCATCGTTACGACCAGTGAAGTTTCTGTTGTAAGAAGTAATGATAGAGTTCTTTTCACCCTTTTGAACATCAGTACGCTTCCATTGACCAATGCAAGGACCACAAGCGTTGGCGAGGACAACACCACCAGCCTTTCTCATGGTTTCTAATTGACCATCACGCTCCAAAGTAGCACGGACTTGTTCGGAACCAGGAGTGATTGTAAAGAGAGACTTAGTCTTGATACCCTTGTCAAGAGCTTGTTGGCAGATAGAAGCAGCACGAGACATGTCTTCGTAAGAAGAGTTGGTGCAAGAGCCAATCAAACCAACCTTAAGCTCTTCAGGCCATTTCTGTTCTTTGACAGCATCCTTGAATTTAGAAATGGGGGTAGCCAAATCAGGAGTGAAAGGACCGTTCACATGGGGTTCCAAGGTGCTGAGGTTAATTTCGATAACTTCATCATAAGGAGCGTTTTCGTCAGCGGCAATGACAGGAGCGAATTGTTCGGCATAAGAAGCAATGTCGGAACGGTTGGTAGCACGGAGGTACTGAGACATACGAGAGTTGAAGGGGAAGATAGAGGTAGTGGCACCAATTTCAGCACCCATGTTACAGATAGTACCCATACCAGTGCAAGAAAGAGACTCAACACCAGGACCAAAGTATTCAACAATGGCACCGGTACCACCCTTGACAGTCAGGATACCAGCAACCTTAAGAATAACATCCTTAGGAGCAGTCCAGCCACTCATCTTACCGGTCAACTTGACACCGATCACCTTGGGGCACTTCAATTCCCAGGGCAAGTCAGCCATGACATCGACGGCATCGGCACCACCAACACCAATGGAGGCCATACCAAGACCACCAGCGTTGGGAGTGTGAGAGTCAGTACCAATCAACAAACCACCAGGGAAAGCATAGTTCTCTAGGAGAATTTGGTGAATGATACCGGAGCCAGGACGCCAGAAACCAATGTTGTACTTAGCACAAGCACTGGACAAGAAGTTGTAAACCTCCTTGTTGGTGACGTTGGCACGCTTCAAATCTTCGGGACCACCAGAGAAAGCCTCAATCAAGTGATCACAGTGGACAGTGGTGGGGACGGCGACTTCGGGCATTCCAGCGGACATGAATTGCAAGATAGCCATTTGAGCAGTAGCATCTTGACAAGCAACACGGTCAGGACGAAGCTTCAAGTAAGAGACACCACGCTCAATCTCTTGGTTGACGGGGTCGTCCAAATGACCGTACAAGATTTTTTCAGAGTAGGTAAGAGGGCGTTGCAATCTCTTCTTGATAACTTCCAAATTGTCTTGGATACGTTGGTAGTTGATGAACTTGTTCTAAAAGACAAACAGTTAGCATGCGTCCACACTAACCAAAACCACTTTCTCCAAACGCGGAACGAAGCCTGAGCATACATACCTTTTCAAAGTTACTCATGGAAACCTGACGAGAACCGATGGAGCAACGCAAGGGGGCAGAAGAAAAGCTTCTGGCAGCTGGGAGCTAAACACAAATGTTAGAATCCAGTCGTCTTGGATTAAAAAAAATAAAAACTCGCAAGTGGAAAACAAGCATCCAAGTAACAAGAAAGATAAAAGTTTACAAATAGAAACCAAAGATTTAGAGCATACGACTCAAACACTCCCTCCTTCAAACAACTTTTGTGAGACGATGCTTGTTTTCTCAATTAAGGTGTCGGCAAATCCCAAATACATACCGTAAATAAACGCGAGCCCGCCTAAAAAGAAAACAAGTTAGTATTTCAGTTTCTAACTCCATAACACTGTTTTGTTTCCGTTTCTTGGCAATCTCATGCTCATCCGCTGTAATCCACTCCGAGCTTCACAAAGCGGAAGCAGAAAAGTCACCACGAACAAAACGAAACAAGTCTTCTTCTTTCAAATACTTACCTTACCAGGAGCTCTAGAAATATTACAAAACATGTTGGAATGTACCAATTCAAACACCCAAATCTGTATATTTGGCTTCCTTTTTATACAAATAGGTTGTTGGTTATAGGCAAGTTACTGAATCACCTCAATACAACCTAAAGAATTATCTCGTTTCCGATTGGAAGTATAAACGTGAGAAATCACTTCAAACATGAAAGCTTTTTATATATTTTTATGAAATTGTATTTTTATATATTTTAAATTTTTAATTGCCGTCTCTATATAATTGATCGATTTCTTCCTTCAACATCCCAAATTTCAACCAACAATTTCGAAAAAAAAGCTACACCAAGTAAACCTGCTCTTTCTTGCTTAATTGCTTGTTTATTTTCCATTCAAATCATCCAAATCTCTTTATTTTCTTTGTTTTCTTTCTTTTTGCTTTCCATTAACAAGTCCCTTGAACCAATAACGGCCCTCTCGTATATAAATTACAAAAGACCAACCCGAAACAACAACATCATTTGCTAAAGCTATGAAGTGACCTTTTCTGCAGGAACGGGATGGGCTGGCTTCGTTAGACATGACGATGCATTCTCTTCTCTCTTATACGCTATTCCATAGATGCCTTTCTATGACTTCTCTTTGAGACCAAGCTTGCTTTAGCCGACATTGCTTGCTACCATCATCATCAATGCCGGTATGAGAGAGAAAATGAAAACAGATTAAAAGAAATGTACTTGAAAATGATCATAAAACGTCTCTTGTCAATACTAGCTTGGTTGTTTGCTTTTTTCCTTATTGTTTACTTTTTTTTCGAATAGCACAGTGCGTTTCATCTCGATATCTTATCAGTCGATCCGAATCGTTCGTCACTTTCACAATCAATTACCGAAATAGGTAACATGGACTCTTTGTTCCCTGGAAATGTAAACAAACCTCGTACTATGCTGTGTGTGTGTGTATGTAGGAGTATGCGAGATTTGATCTCTGGAGTTTTTGGATTGAGGTTTTAATTTTGAAGTTACTTTTTCTTTTTTGTATGCCTCTCTTTTTCTCTTTTATTGACTCCAACTTGACCGATCTCTTGATTAGTTAGACTTCTTTCTTTTTTCTACCTTGTAGTATCATGCTTACAACCAATTCAACAACTTTCGATTCATGTTTGATAACTCTTTTGTTTATTTATTCTTCTAATAAAATCAATGATTCGTCTCAACAATAGAAACTTTTTTCATATGTATATATAATCTGACTCATGAAATAAAACAACTCCATAGGATTAAGATGTTCTCTACTCTCAAAGACTCGGGTCACTCGTTCACAAGCTACTGAATTTCACAATTCAACCAGCATATCTTCCCCTTCATCTTTTTTTTCCTCTCTTTTCTTTTCTTTACTCGTTAACAGTCGTAAGATTTGTACCATTTTCGGTCCAGTTCCGGTCCGCTGGTTGCATTAGCCCAAAGTCTTTCAGGATATCCAAATCAAAATCATCCAACAACCCTTTTCCAATCGTCAAAGGAACAATAATTAAAGCAAGAAATACAATCAACATTAAAAAAAATAAAAATGCATATCTTCGAACAATTCGTTTTCGTAATCGCTTCTGTCTCATAGAATAAATCGGTGGGCGAATCTGCTTGCTAGGACGTAACCAAAACAACATCATAGAGTGCCATTTGTCAATAAACGGTATTAAAAGAATCGGTAACATTAAATATAATATCAAATGGCCCAAGAAGAAATCTGCCGCAAACATGTTCAATTCAACAAGCTTGCACACAAATTCTCGAGACGGCTGGGACAATGCATGGAAACCTAATCCTCTCGAATACCATTTGCCTGTCCACCATGCTAGATTAGCTCCGTCGTGTTTCAACTCTCGTGTAAGGAATATAATCTGTAGAAAATTAAAAAAGAATCTCTGTAATGACACTATACACAGCATGCAAAGTACCGCCTTTGGTAAGCTCCACGCCTCCAAATACCAAGATACTTCAAAAACAAGTATAAACATCAAAATCGTAACAGCATGCGCAATTGCCGCTAGAACTGCTCCAAATTTCTTACAGCACAATCCCAGCAAAGGCCCCATCAAGCATGCCATTCCAGCAAAACATAGTGATAAGCCTGCAGCGACTACTATCGGCAAAAATGCTAGAATAACAAATCGTAATATCGGATTCGTCGCTTTGTCCGGATCTGGATTTCCCGGCTGGGAATTGATAAACAAATAAGGTACGGTCGTTCCTATTACGAGAAGAAACGGAATGAACAGTTCGCTAAAAAACAAATTACCAACACGAGCTCTCGGTGAGTCCAAGAACCCTTTACTGACAGGTACTCCCATAATCCTTCTCTTGTAACCTGTGATACGAGTTCTCGTCAACCGGCAATAACCAATCCAAGAATTCATGTGAGAACGAGAGTTACCTCGTGACATCCATCTCACAAATTCGCGATAGTCAACAAAGAAATCATTCCATGCAAATTGATGAGGGTTAAACATAAACGGACTCACGCACATAGCAACAGTCGATATCCAAAAGTACACCAAATGCGGTATCCACGCACTCAAAGTACCAAATAAAAGCATAAGCAACGTACGTGAACCCAAATAGATCGATGGAGCTGCAAACCTAGAAAACAATAACGAGAACGACTGCCTTGCCGTAGCAAATCCTCTTCCCGTACCAATATACCGAGCACCTCCAAAAGATATATTGGCTATAACAGAATAGGCATATGTTTGACAAGTGAATACTTCAAATAATGGTGAAAAACTAGCAAAGTGCTTTCCTAACCGTGTTAGTGCTCTCCATGCACCTCTTTCCGTCAACTCTTGAACAGTTAACGGAACAAACGAAATGAAGAAAACGATAAAAATAGAGATAATACAACGCTTCAGCCAATTCATAACTGGGTTCAATTGATAGCATCCTTCTGGTCTCATTTTCACAGTTAACTTTTGGTTATGGTCGTAATCGCAAACAGTGACAACATGATACATGCCGCCTAGGTTCACCAAAACAACCATAAATAATTGCACTGAAAGCATAATGAAAATGTTGTTGATATGGAAACCCGCATGAGCATAGTAAAATGAAAGGAAACGATCGAAAGGAAGCTGAGTGCCCAAATAGTAATACTCTCGCGAAATCATTTGTTCACCCATACCTGTTCCAATTTTAGTAGTAAAATTCAAAATGGATCCGAATCCCAAATCACGACCTTTACCACACTGGTAATATTCACAGTGCTTAATGCGACCACCGCGTTGCAAAGCTGTCATTCCAGCATAAATATCTTCGTTAACGTGAAGACTTTTCTGCGCTTTTGAAACACCTCCACGAGTCGTCATATAAATGGCGTTTAAGAAATCCGGATGACCATAATGCAATTTACCACCAATCTGAGCCATTGTACGAGCAAATAAAGTTCCAAATGTTTGTTCTTTACCAGCTGCAACGTCACCTAATATACCAATATTTTCGGAAAAGATATATTCTCTGGCGCCCATAATAGCAACTGGATTGTTTTGATAGGGTTCTTGGGTCTCTTCGTATGGATCGTTGCTGGGTGAGTTAAAGGCTTCAAATTCCGCTAAAATGCTTCGAATTTTCAAGCATTCCTCCAAATAATTGTCCTGGTTTGCATCGATAAGTTGTATGTATTCTCCACGGTAGAAAGGTAAGGCCATGTTTTGGTTGTCAGATTTACCATCACCTAAAATGGGATTTCCTGACATCCTGATTCTATATTTTGGAATTCTTTTCCCGTTTTCATTAATATCCGAATATCCATCAATAAGTGCAGCATATAGTTTAGGGGTAGTTTCACCTTCC
The DNA here is from genome assembly GCA_029532395.1 of Schizosaccharomyces lindneri. Taxonomy (NCBI): domain Eukaryota; kingdom Fungi; phylum Ascomycota; class Schizosaccharomycetes; order Schizosaccharomycetales; family Schizosaccharomycetaceae; genus Schizosaccharomyces; species Schizosaccharomyces lindneri. The sequence continues at coordinate 26,268 of JARFMH010000032.1, read as the reverse complement.
TCCAAAGGATCCTCATCCAGATACGCAATAAGTAAATCGGGATAAGCTCTTAGAATGAATTCTGTGTTCTCTACTTCTTCCGCTGTAAACTTTGCATATCTTTGCATAGAAACGCACATCTTGAATTTGCGTGATGCCATTCGATCTAATTCATATTCCAAAACATCCATTTGTCCAGCGAAAAGTTCAGATACGTCAGGATTTTCGACCCTGTACAGAAGTTTTATCGCACGAGAATAATTCATAAATCCACTGACTGTCCTGTATAATGTTTGACTTCTCAAGGAAGCCCAAATTCTAGTTCGAAGAGTATACTCAGGAGTAGCATTTTTGAAGCCAATGCAATAGAAAGGCAAGTCATCAAATTTTCCTTTCAAGATGTTTGATTTTCCGTTCGTATCTTCCTCATCAAAATCTTGCTGAGTCAAAGCATCCTCTTCGGCAAGAATTTTTGTATCACGGACAAAGCACTTCCATTCGTGCGCATGTAGCTGTTTCAAATATTCAAGTAAAGTAACCCTTGAAAGCTTGTCCTGTTCTCTTATAATTTCTTTAAGGGAAAGAAGGATCTTTTCTCCGTAGTGAGGAACCAGAACAGTGAATGTGGGCATAGTATCTACAGGTATGGGTTCAGGAATTGGAGTAGCAAGTGACTGGGCAAAAAAGGAAAGTCTTCGCTCAGCTTCCGAATGCGCCGGGAAATATTCCGTTTTAAAAGAAGAATCTTCCTGGGAGACAAAGAATGTAGGTGTCTTTAAAGTCTTGGTTCCATCAGCGTCGAGAGAGTTGACTTGATGATATATTAGTCTCTGAACATGTTCAACTGCCAGAAGGTGTTCGCGATACAAAGAGATGATCACAGAATTCCATATTTGGGATATTAGCACTTTTGGCTTGTAGACGGAATCTCCTTCCGGAGTAGAAAGAATTTTGCTGTATATTCTCTTTGGCATACGTGCGAAAATATTTCTCCATGGGGTCCAGATGGATATACCCAAGAAAAAAGAGCGGGTGACGGAGAATATGGTATTAACCACAATATACCAAAGATACGTATCAAGGAAAAAAAGAACCAAATCCGTTACATACATAATACTTAAAATGACCCTAGGTTGTAACACGCACAAGTAAGATCCTGCCCATTTAATCTCGCAAAAGTATGGTCTCATGGTGCTTAAAACAAGAATGGGATCACGGAAAGACAAAGTCAGGAAAAAGTAGGATTCTGCAAACTTGGCTGCAAAAACAAGAGCCCATAAACCCCATGAAACGCACATGTCGTTAATCTGTAGACGAGCAAAATCCGAGGTAAAGTATCGATTTGCAAGAAATTTCCTCGAAAACTGGTTTGTTTTAAATCTGAATAAACTATTTAGAGGGACAATCGTGAAATAAAGGAAACACAGAAAGGAAAAAGTAAAGTGGACGATTGCTACTGTCAATCTACCAACTGAACGTTGCTGTTCATCATTTGAAAATCCGAAAATGAACACAGCAGGAGCAATATTCAACACTAGAATAATACAAAGAAGAAAGAAGCGTTGCAAGAGAGGCCTAGATCCGGGAAACCTTCGAGGAACGTGAGCCCATTCAAAAATAGTAGCAAAAATCATCAAAAGGGTAGCAACAGCTCCTCCAAGAGCTACGGAAGACCATTGGCATGATTGAATTGGTCGTGGTCCAACTGATTGACGGAAGTTTTTTTCAATGAGAGTAGGAGAGTTGAATGCTGTATAGTACCAATAAGTAGTAAAATGAATGACCCATATCCTATTAAAATTTGTCAAGGAATGAGACCAAGAACGGCTTTCGTAAAAAGTTTTTTGAAATGCCTTGTCCCAGTTCACCTCATTGAGTTTATGAAACCTTTCCCATTTTGGTAGTGAGAAGAGGGGAGTACCATCCATCAGCACAATTCTATTAATACCCTGAGGGTACCAAAAAAGTTGATTAATGTCATCATAACCGATTGTTTCTGCGTGATCACGTTCTCTACGAACTAATTTCCCTTCAAATTCTTCGAATTGTTGGTTTCTGATGAAGTTGTAGAGAGGTGTCACCACGTTTTCCAGGTAGTAGTATTCATGGACTGGGGCCTTTTCAGCGGTATATTCATCGGATTGCATGAAATCCAGGGCCATTTTAAATAGAAAACAGAGACATTCTGGGCAGAAACGGATATTGTTGGCTTCTCCCCAACATAAAAGGTAAAGTGCGACCTGGCGAATTTGGACCTCAGGCAGCATGTTTCGCATAGCAGTATCCCATTTTTCCATTGAATAATCCAGTGGATCAATTTTTACCTGCTCCTCTGAATCGGACTCGTCTTTTTTCGACTTCTTCTTTTTGCTAGACTTGTCCTTCACCAATTTGGGACCAGCCTTCGTAAACTTGCAGTTCTGAAAGCCAACGGAGTCATCAACATCCATGTTTGAGGAAAAATACCATTTTCTATAATTCGCGTTTCTACCACCGATGTAGTCGGCATGGAGAGATTTCACTGCGTTGGTTCCATCCATACGAGAAGCCCTCGAGTCAAGCAAAACCATAAAGAAATCGTAAATATTTGACATGGAGCTTTTTTGAAAACCAAAGTTTTCCTGAAGCTCCTCAAATATCGTAAGGATTTCTTCTTTGCTTAGAGGAATCATGTTTTCTGAGATCCAAGCAGGATAAGGATTTTTCGCATCTAGATACGAAAATCTTGCTGAGTAGACCTCTTCGTCCCCTTTTTCTCCAGGAATGACTCTGGGATACACACCTGGGTTCTCCATGAGTCCAGCATAATCGCTCAAGATCTCAGGTGTATAACCAGTTGGTTCATGCATATACTCTGGAATATCCTGGTAGCTGTTTTCGAAGTTTTGGACGTTTCTTTCTGGTTTTGTAGATGAAAACACAAGCCCATCGTCGGTCTGATAAAAGAGCTCGTCCATTTCTTGGGATTCGGATTTTCCATAATAGGCATCGGGATACGAATTATAGGTCTCAGAATTCCTTGGATAATCTGTACCGTAGTTCTCTTGTTGGAGGTACCCAGTAGCAGATGCCGATGGCTGACCTACGGCAGAGATTTCTTGAATCAAATGTGGGTCATCGTCAGTTCTTGGAGGAAAATCTTCAAAATCCTTTGAGTCTTCAAATTGGTCGGATTCGTTTACTGAATCATTTGTTAAACTGTCTTTCGAAGGTAAGTTATGATCACCTCCCACCATCATCTAAGGTATCTATACTTTTCTATATTTTTACTAGTGTTTTATTAAAATGCAAGTGGATTAGTATACTCTTTCCTTGATGAAGGATTCTTGCTTGTCAAAATTCAGCTCAAAGTGCTTTCACAAAAGGCTTCTCCAGCTTTTGCTGTTAACAAACGTATGAGGCAGCCCTATTTCCAATGTTGTTAAAGATAATTGCAATCTATATATTTTTTTGGATAGGTAAAAAGATGCTTTTTTCTTGTGGGTTAGGAATAGGGGAAGCTGAAGATATATGATCAGGCTAAACCCAAAGTAAACAAACATATACCCTGTCCGAAGTACGCTATCATTGCAACACCAAACAGTCAAGTAAACAAAGTTTGGATAATTACGTCTAAACAAATAAGCATCCACGATTTTATTTTGCTTAGTATACACGTAAGGGACTTGTAAATGTTGACTTTTAGAAAACCTCCCTCTTTCGTCCAGAGTACTACCAATTGACCTAGAATTCAATGGAAAATATGAAAATAGGAATTGTTTTTTAAAATATGAAAAATGAATCTCGAAACTAAAACAGAAAACCTATTGTTTGATAAAGCATTCTTTCTATAATCAACAAAGACGTTCGTTTATCGTTTATTGAATACTGTCAATTCGTTTCATACTTCTTTTTTTTATTCTTTTTTTAGTTTACAGAATGAATTCTTGCTAGTATATTCCAAATTGCTTTTCCGTAGAGGAATTACCCTTGTTGACTGCCATGTAAACAAAGTAGGGAAAGTCGATTTCAAGGATTGCAATAGCATTACAGATTTAACTAGGGTATTTTTTTTTTGTTTTTCTTTCCTTGTCGTTTTAAATATTAGTAATACAAAATTCCTCCCAATTGTCACATTGTACTGTCATCGCATGGCATAGCTTACAAAGAAAAGGATTGTTCTCATACAACTTGATTTCTTTTCACAAATATGCATATCCTTTTTATTTTTTTCTTTTATTTTTTTTTTAATTCTTTTCTTTTATGTACTCTATATAAAAAAACCAAACCTTTCTCTCTCTTTTTTATTTTTCCCTTTCCTTTTGTTTATTTATTTACATGAGAGCTTCTTTCTCTTATACTCCAATTCACTATACCATCATAATGAAACTCGGTATACTGAGCTTAATGCGAGAAATCGTTTCAAAAAGACTTACTTTATCTTGCGATCAATTACGAATCCTTCGTAATAAATAACAACTCTGAAGAAATAGGTTGCTCTAGTTTATTGTCCCTTATCTCTGTTACAGGAGAAAATCGTGGGTATATATATAGACCCATTTCTTTCGTCTCTCTGCCTCTCTCTCCTTTTTTTCTTCCGCATCTCATTTTCACCTAATCAAGTTGTTTTGAATCTATATTGTTGAACGGTACTGTCCGTCTAATTTAATTATTATCGATATTGGATTGTCTTGGTTTGTCATTGAAGTTTTGAGAAAGTGTAATTTCACGTACATAATCCATCGTTTACACTCAGACAAAAGCAGAACGATTTTATAATGGTACAGACACAAAATTTTCAACCTAGGAGGGGAAAGTCTGTAGAGAATGACTTGGAGTATCTGTTGGGAGAACCCAAGTGGGCAAAGAAATCCAAGTCTATATGGAGAAAAGCCTTGGACTGGTTTGTAGTCATCTTGTTTGTGATGTCAGCAACTTTCGTATCTTTTGTACTCTTCTTCAAAAAAGAAATCCCAGTAAAGGAAATATCTCCTGAAGCGGATGTCAATGCTACGTCGTTTTGCTATCAACCTGCCTCCCTTGTCTCACCTAAAATTGAACCTTTCCTAGAGACCCAAGGTGTTGGCTGCTCCGAATTTATCAATACACCACAATTTCACAACGACAGTCTTGAACGTTATCAAAAAGTATTGCGCGTTCCAACCATCTCTTACGATGATCTTGGTCATGTTGGCGAAGATGAGCGCTGGAACATTTTTGGCGATTTGCACGATGTTTTCCGCCAGATTTATCCAAACATCTTTAAAAAATTACAAGTCGAATACGTTGCTACTTATGGTCTCTTGATAACGTATAAAGGTTCCAATGAGGACCTAAAACCTCTTGTTTTAATGGCCCATCAAGACGTGGTCCCCATTGCAGAGGCTACTTTAGACAAATGGTATTTCCCACCATTCAGCGCTACTTATAAGGATGGTATCGTTTACGGTCGCGGGGCTACCGATGACAAAAATTCTTTGGTTGGTATCTTTGAGGCTTTGGAGTTACTTGCTTCCTCTGACTTTACGCCAGAGCGCACGGTGATTGCATCCATTGGATTTGACGAAGAAATCTCTGGATATCATAGTGCTTTGCCTTTGGCAAAACGCCTTTACGAAATTTATGGGCAAGACGGTGTCGAGCTTATTCTCGACGAAGGTGGCTTTGTTACCGAGTACTATGGTACCTATTTTGCCGCTGTTTCTGTTGCAGAGAAGGGTTACATTGATGTTGTATTAAGATTGAAGACACCTGGCGGTCATTCTTCCATCCCTCCCACTCATACTAACATCGGTATCATGAGTAAGCTCATCCCCCAAGTTGAAGTTCCCTTCGAAGGTAAACTGGTTCCCGAAAACCCTTTCTTTTCTTCTTTGGAATGCTTTGCCAAATACAGTAAAGACTTGGATGAACACCTCCGTTCTTTAATTTTGAAAAAAGATACTGAAGCATTGACCAATATTCTTTCCAAGAGCAAGGATACACGTTATTTCTTCGAAACTTCCATTGCTGTTGATGTTATTCGTGGCGGCGTAAAGGTTAACGCCTTACCCGAAGAAACAGTAGTAAATGTGAATCATCGTGTTTCAGTCGAAAAGAACCTTAATCAACTGTATAACCATTACGAACGACTTGTTGGAAAATTCGCCGAAGAGAACCATTTGAATCTTACCCACTTCAACGGAACTCAAATCGTTTCCTACCCTGACGCTATCGGTGACTTTTCTCTTTCTACTATAAAGACCCTTGAACCTTCTCCTGTTTCTCCATACGGACAAGGAGCTTCTACCTACGAGAAACTAGGAGGAGCTATTAAACATACTTTTGGTAATGATACTCTCATCGCCCCTGCATTGATGACTGCAAACACTGACACCCGTCATTACTGGAACCTGACGAAGAGTATTTACCGTTGGACACCTGTCTCTCCCAAAGCCGTAAGTGAAACTGACGACTTTAATGCTCATACGGTTAACGAAAACATGCCTTACCGAGGGCATATTGATGCTATAACTTTTTACTACAACTTTATCCGTCATTATGATTAATTGAAAAGACTAGCTAGCTACCTTATTGTCCAAATCTATACTATTTAAAACGGTCCTTTACTTAATTCTTTAGTTTGTTTTTCGGGTTGTAGTCATACTTTAATTATATGTCTTAGCTTATTTGGTGTTTTCAACGTAAACAGTGTTGTATTTATTGCTTACAAAAATTGAATGAAATGTAAAACAAGTAAATAACGTTCTTATCTTTTTGAGAAGCCAATGCTGAATATTGAACTTGATTTTCCAAATACATACTACTTAACAGTAGTCCTTCTAAAACATATTGCCGATAAAGCTTGAGGTTTGTTGAGGTTTTAATGTTGCAAGATACATTTATTTTATTTTTTTCCCCATAAAACGAAATAAGTTACTATGCTATTGTCAAATTCACGATGTCGTAGCTCAAAGTTGAACTTCAAAATCTCTATTAGCAATCGAATATCCCACCCTAATATTGTGAATACTAGACTCTATTCCAGTGTTAAGAAACCATCTTTTGAAGATCACCGTGCTATAGCTCAAAGACAGAAGCTTTTTATAACAGACCCAAAATCACCCGGTTCTATTTTTTTTTTACCGCATGGGGCGCGTGTGTATAATCGACTTGTAGATTTCTTAAAACTACAGTATCGCTTAGAAGGGTTTGAAGAGGTTATGACTCCTATAATCTATAAGAAAGACTTGTGGGAACGAAGTGGACATTGGCAAAACTATGAAAAAGAGATCTTTCGTGTGGAGGGAAGTAAAAAGGTTGAAGAAACTGAGGAAGAAAAGAATTCTGTCTATGGATTAAAGCCTATGAACTGCCCTGGTCATTGCTTAATATATTCTCATACTGAACGGTCCTATAGAGATTTACCCCTTCGTTTTGCAGATTTCAGTCCTTTGCACAGAAATGAGGCTTCTGGAGCTCTTTCTGGATTAACCAGACTTCGTTGCTTCCATCAAGATGATGGTCACATTTTCTGCGAACCCCAGCAGATCAAAACCGAAATAACGAAAACACTTCAGTTTATAAATCACGTCTATTCCCTATTGGGAATGACTAAGCTAAAGTATTTTTTAAGTACACGGCCTAAAGACTCGATCGGTTCGCTTGAAACTTGGAACATGTCGGAAGACGCATTAAAAGAGGCGTTGAACGTCAACCAAGTGCCATGGGTGTTAAATGAAGGAGATGGCGCATTCTATGGACCGAAGATAGATATCAATGTTGCAGATGCTCGCGGAAAATGGCATCAGACGGCAACCATTCAACTCGATTTTCATTTACCTGAGCGATTCAAATTGTACTATCGCACAAAAGCTGGTGGCTCCTCAACGGTCGAAGAAAACGAAAGCATTCCTGTTCTAGTTCACAGAGCCGTCTTTGGCTCGTTGGAACGATTTATGGGAATATTGATAGAGCATATTAACGGCCACTGGCCATTTTGGTTGAGTCCACGCCATGCAGTTATCCTGCCCGTTAATCAGAGCCAACCTATATTAGACTTTGCAAAAAAGACTAAAAATGAACTTTCTGGTTCGAATCAAGTTCAATCTTATTTCGCTCCCTTAAACCAAACCTATTTTTACGTCGATTTGCAAGCTGACGCCCAGTCTTTAGGAAAGAGACTACGCGAATCTAGGCTTTTGAATTATAACTACGAGATTGTAATTGGTGAAAAAGAAGTTCAAGAGCAAGTTCTCAGTGTGACGGATAGACAAAATCGAAAACCTACTCAACGAATGACGATCGATGAATTGAGAAGCACTTTTGAACAAAAGCTCAACAACTATGAATAGAGTATTCATTTCGGTTCTGAAATACGATGTTCAAATGAACGATTTTCATTGTGCCGCTGCTCAAACATAATTGGTACTAATTCTTTTTGACAAATAATAATACAGTAATGGTCAATTTTTCTTAAAGGTAATTTCTTGAGAACTTGAACACTATCTTTTTCTAGTATGAGGAGATTTTTTTATAAACAAACGGTAGATATTAGGTAAAAGTATGTATTAGATATCATAAGCAAAGCAAAAACTTTTCTTTTTTGAACAAAATGGTATGGAAGATGCAACATGTTTAAGCACGGGGGAGATAAGAAGCTGCTTTACTAACGGAAGCAGGATTTTGATTATACTCTTGTTCAGCTGCTTTACTCAATAATCCTACAATCAAATCAGTACATCGCAACGAATCGTCATTAGCTGGGATGGGATATGTAACCATCTTGGGATCAGCATCAGAGTCAATGATCCCAATGGTAGGTATAGAAGCCTTCTGAGCTTCCAAGCAAGCTCCTCTGTTCTCCAAAGGATTAAGAATGACCATCAAGTCGGGGATTACAAACTTTGGAGATTCTTCAGTAGGAACAACCCTGCCATAATCATTAACAGCGACAATTTTTCCGCCAAGATTTCCCTGTACATTTCTTGCATTGGTAATCAATCCAGGAAGCCAACGATCAAAGACATGGAACCCACGAGCTCGTTTTGCTGCATTTACTACTGAATCCTTTTGACCGTTGCGAGTTCCTATAAAAACAACTACTCCTTTAGCCTTGGCAACTTCTCGTACTACAGAAATTGCCCGCCGTAAGTAAACCATCGTTTGATCCAAAGAAATAATATGAATTCCATCCCGTTTTCCGTAAATAAAGGGTTGAGTCAAAGGATTCCACAGAGACGTCGAATGGCCCATATGCGCATAAGATGATAGTAACAAAGACAAACTCAGCTTTTCTGGAGCCGCTGGATTGCGAACGCCCATTGAAGGAGTATAGTGCGGTGCGACTTTAGCTCCAATTTTGTGATTCCATGAACGAATTTTCAGTCTTCTGGCAATCAACTGCTCTGTTGTTAATTTCCGTGAAATCATTTTCCAAGTATGAGCCGTGATCCTCAATCCAGCGATATGATTGCAAAATCTCAAAAGAAGCGTTCTTGTACACGATGATTCCAAGGGACAGGAACTATGGAATAGTGCATCCCAACGTTTGTAATAAAGACAATACTGCTGTGTAAACCGTTATAAGAATGCACAGAGTGCTACACAATAATATTACGGAACTGCTACGAGAGAAGCCGGTAGTGTCGCGTAGTGCTAGGAAAAAGCATTTTTCCAATATAAACAGCTTCGTTTTCATTTTTATTAAGACTCTTTTTTCTTGTTTAAAAAAACTTTATTTGGAGGTTTTTTCCTTACATCTCTATATTACTAGTACAAGTGTCCAGCAGAATAAAACGATCCTTGTGTAGAGCCAAACACCAGACGACTTTTTTGTATTTGCCATTGTGCCAAAATGAGGCCTATCAAGAGCAAGAAAAATGCAGGATTAAAACTCCCAAGGAGCATTTTGAATGAAATAAACAGTAACGGTAAAGCGTTTGTTGCGAAATGTCAGAGCTAACAAAAAATAGACGGTGGTTCAAGAGGCCAGAAAGGAAAGCGTGAACTGTCTCACAGAGAAAAAAGAAAGCTTGCTAGAAATACGAGAAATGACTCTACCGATGAGCAGCGGCCATGTCGTGTAAGGAAGGAGGAACGAGAAACCGAGGATGCTTTAGACATGCTCGCAGCTTCGCAAGAGCTTCCTAAAGCCAAAAAAGCTAAGAAAGCTAAGAAAGATCCTTCTCCATCATATGAAGACTTTTCTCGTAAGCAGCAACTTGCTGCATTAGAAGATGATGACCGGGAAATTGCGATGCTAGAAAAGAGACTTGGTGTCCGAGGAAAAAGTAGGAGCACGTCTCAGATTGATAAAGAATTTGGTTGGATTTTAGAGGATTTAGATCAAGAATCTAACGATTTTGGAAGCAATGATTTGTCAGCTTCTCAGGAAGAGTCAGAAAGTGAAGAAAGTTTCCAAGGGTTTTCAGAGGATGAAAATCAAGAAGATGAAATTTCAAATGAAGAGGAGGAATTAAATGATACAAGTGAAGAAGAAGCCAACGAGAATGCTTCTGAAGACGAGCAAGTACCTCCCAAAGAGGAACCCAAACGCCAAAATCCTTATCTTCCAGTTGTTTCTTCTACACCTTCCACTGGAAAATACATCCCTCCCTCTCTTCGTCAAAAGACTTCCGCGGATGACCAGAACTCTATCGAATTGACCCGTCTTCGGAGACGTCTTCAGGGTTTACTAAATCGTCTTTCCGGTGCCAATGTAGGGTCTATCGTTAGCGAAATTGAAGCCATTTATATGGAGAATTCCCGCCATTCGGTAACCGATACGCTAACTAAACTGATTCTACAAATTGTTATGGCGAGGGAATCTATGCTAGACCAGCTTGTCATTGTTTATGCCGCACTCTCCACCGCTCTTTACCGTATCATCGGTCCCGAATTTGGAGCTTACTTACTACAATCATTGGTTGACGAATTTTTGCGTCTTTACAAATCCAAGGAGACTGAACCTCTTTCCTCTCACAAAGAAACTTCAAACTTAATAGTATTTTTCGTTGAACTATACAATTTTCAACTTGTTTCTTGTGTCTTGGTTTACGACTTTGTTCGCATGTTTTTAAAGTCCCTGACGGAGCTAAATGTTGAACTTCTATTAAAAATTGTACGCAATTGCGGTAATCAGTTACGAAGTGATGATCCATCTGCTTTGCAAGACATCGTTCAAGAAATGCATCTTTTATTGAGTACAGCTGATCCAGCGTCTATTTCTGTCAGAACCAAGTTCATGGTCGAATCTATCACGAGCCTCCGTGAGAACAAGAAGGCTAAAGTTGCGATGGCAAATTCTCAATTGAAGTCTGAAGCAGTAAATCAGCTGAAAAAATTTTTGGGTTCTCTTAATAATCGATCTCTTCGTGCTACTGAACCGTTGCGTGTTAGTATGCAAGATATTGAGCAGGTAGAGACGAAGGGCCGTTGGTGGTTAGTTGGCGCTTCTTGGAAGAGTGATCCTTTGGTAGAAAATAATATCGCCTCCTCTTCCTCTAAAATAACAGAAGAAAAAAAGAGAAATGAAGAGCTTCTTGCTCATTCGCGACTTTTGCAAACAGCAAAGAAGTTACGTTTGAATACAGGTGTTCGAACCTCGATTTTCGTCGCATTAATGGGAGCTGAGGTATGTAATCATCTATACTAACTTTCTTTTACTAATACTATTTAGGATTACATAGATGCTTGGGACCGAATTCTCAAACTTCGTTTGAAAAAAGTTCAGCAGCCTGAAATTGCATATGTAATTTTGCACTGTGCCTCAAGTGAAAAAATGTATAATCCTTTTTATGCATTAGTTGCATTGAAGTGTTGTACTCGACAACATAATTTGAAGAAGTCTTTCCAATTTTCTTTGTGGGATTTTTTTAATGATTTACAGCCTGAGGACGAAGGAGATGCAAATGAGATTCCTACGCGAAAAGTTTTCAATTTGGCAAAATTGTATGCCTACTTGGTGATTGAAGGTGGTCAACCTTTAACAATTTTAAAAGTATGTGGACTAACCCTACGAGACATATATAGCTAACATTTCAATAGCACATTGATTTCATGAGTATGAATTCTCAGTTACAGACTTTTATCCTCGTCTTCTTGTCTGATATTATAATTGGAACCAAGGAAGATATTCAATTGGTACAGATTATGGACACATGTAAGGCGGAAAAGAATTTATCTTCCAAGGTTGTTTGGTTTTTGAAGACATACGTGCGCAACAACCCTTTGGTTGAAGGTAAAGAGAAGTCACTGTTGAAGTCCAATCTTTCAATTGCAAGAGCTGCTTTACAGACTATTGCTAAAAATGAGACGTAATGCACAAAAGAAAGGGTCAATTTAAAGGATATTATGGGATTCAGGTACTTTAAACGGTTATCATTTTGGATATTGAATAGACGGAATACAATTAATGGACTGTATTATATTGAAGTAAACTTTTTATATCTTACACAATACTGTGAAGACAAACGAGAAAAAAGAAATAAAGAAAGTAAATATGTATTAGAAGAATGAAATTATTGACATTATTATTGTATTAATTATTACCAGAAAACTGATAAACTAATGAACGAAATATTAGAGTTGAAGCTATATCGTAACCAAAAAATTAAAAATAACGTAAAGCATAGTTCCCTGATCTGTTGAAAGATACAGTACATATCGTCCAAACTTAAATTAAGTCTGCAGAACCAAGCGCTTTGCATTAATTCTAAATGCATATATAAATTTTTTTGTAGCATTGAAAATACATATCATACTGAAAGGGGAGTAGTTGAGAATTCATGATTAATCCTTTACTCAGCGAGAGGGAAACTTTCAGCCCACTGAGCAACATCCTTTTGAAGTTGAACAACTTCGTTGATCTCATTACCCTCACCCAACTTAGCCTTGAAATCCTTGAGCTTGTTGGCTTCCTTGGGAAGGCTCTTTTGTAAATCAGCAGCGAGGGTGATAGCGCGATCAATGTACTCGACAACACGAACGAAGTCTTGTTCTTTAAAACCACGAGTAGTCATGGCAGGGGTACCGATACGAATACCAGAAGGAGACAAAGCAGACTTGTCAGAAGGCAAAGTGTTCTTGTTGGTAGCAATGTTAATCAATTCCAAAATACGTTCAGCACGAGCACCATCAATACCCTTGCTTTTGACATCAACCAAAACCATGTGGCTGTCAGTACCATCAGCAGCGAGCTTATAACCACGCTTACGGAATTCTTCTTCACAAACCTTAGCGTTCTTAACAACTTGAGCTTGGTACTGCTTATACTCGGGGGTAAGACATTGCTTCAAAGCAACAGCTAAGGCAGTAATAGTGTGATTGTGAGGACCACCTTGGTGACCAGGGAAGACAGAGAAGTTAATCTTCTCTTCCAAATCATAGTAAACGGGGTTGCCCTTCTTATCGTGGTTGCGGAGACCACGACGGAAGAAAATCATAGCACCACGAGGACCACGAAGAGACTTGTGAGTAGTAGTGGTGACAACATCAGCATATTCAAAGGGAGAAGGGATAACACCGGCGGAAATAAGACCAGAAATGTGGGCCATGTCGACAACCAAATAAGCGTTAACGCTGTCAGCAATCTCACGCATACGCTTGTAGTCAATGAGACGGCAATAAGCAGAGGTACCAGCGACGAGAATCTTGGGGCGGTAGAGCTGGGCATTCTTCTCGAGGGTATCATAATCAATGATGCCAGTGCTAGGATCAACGCGATAGGGCATAGTTTCGAAGTAAGCAGAAACAGCACTGATCTTCTTGGTATCGGTTTGGTAACCATGGGAAAGATGACCACCAGAAGGCAAATCAAGTCCCATCAAACGGCCATGAGGAGGCATAATAGCTTGGTAGACTTGAAGGTTAGCAGGGGAACCGGAAAGACATTGAACATTGACACCCCACTTTGAAGAGTCAAGGTTGAAAGCAGCAAGAGCACGTTCTTGGCAAAGAGTTTCAATTTGATCAATGTACTTGTTACCACCATAGTAACGGTGACCGGGGTAACCTTCAGAGTATTTGTTGCTCATAACACTGCCAAGAGCATCCATGACAGCACGGGAAGTGAAGTTTTCGGATGCAATGAGCACAATAGAAGAACGCTGGCGCCCAGCTTCATTCTTCATGATTTCGGCAACAGTAGGATCCTGCTCCTTAAGGTGAGTCAACATAATATCAGAAGAAGCCATTGTATATGTAATTTCAATGTAAATAGGGTAGTCTCAACAAATTAAAAATTAAGCTGCTTATTTCAAGCAGAACAACGGTCAGAGACTTCTGTTTTGCAATTGACAATGACAGATATTTCAATAAATATGTTCCTCAGAAAGTGACTGCTTTCTTCGCGGAGATGTAATTTCGATTAATTGGTAAAGTTATCTAAGCGAAGAAAAGCAGATGTACGAAGATGACAGGCAAAAAAAATTTCTTGAATAGAAATTAGATGGATGAGCCTATCATGTTGTATATTCGTTTGACAATCGTAGTCCTCATCTGTTCAATTGCTGATAGAGTAACATAGAAAATCCCTCTTTAGATGAATCAAGTATTTTTGCCATCTCGTCATCATTGATCCTCCAACAGTTTTAAAGTAAAAATTTACATTGCTGTAAATTTTAGCGATGTTGAAGTAATTTATTTGTTCTTCTTTACTTCTTAGATTGGTTTGATTTGAATTTGTGTCTCCTTGAGTGGATTTGAGAAGAGAGATCTGAGTTGCCGTTTTAATAGGGATTTTCAGCCAAAGGTTGTATGTTTGCAGGAAAAGAAACAAGGAACCTTGCCAAATGTATATAATTTCATAGTTTTTCAAGACTCTCTTTTACGAGACATTGTATACATGGTTTCATCATTCAAACATATCATCGACAAAAAGTTGTGTCTTGACAAAGGACTACCACAGAAACGTAACCATATAGAAAGAATTAAAAGTTGATGCTAAAAACTAGAAACTGGAGACTGAAGAATCAAATGCATAAAGAAAAAGAGAGGGGATTCTTATGTCTTTTACCATAATCTAAAAAAAATAGATAAAAAAAAGTGGAGAGCGCACAATGTGTTTTGGATAGGATGAACAGATATTCTGCTTTGACAAAAACGGCAGCTCATCTTGCATAAGACATCGTTGAAGAGGAATTTTTTTTAAACGAAGATGAAACAGCACATTAAAGTAACTTTCCTAAACGAGCCAAGTGATAATTGATGGTGTTTTCGGATTTCTGTTTACCATGCTAAAATATAATGTTAGACATACACTGCACGCATGTATATATATGAAAAGAGAACGCAAAACCAAATATCGATATTGCTTTTCAACATTACTTACCTGGCTCTTCATACAGTTTTCTAAAGACGCAGCGACTTTCAAACACTGAGCAGAACCCGTGTTACCGCCGTTGTTTTGCCAGCAACCCAAGAGTGCAGCCATTTCTTGACTACAAGGAATAGCCTGTCTTTCCTTTTTTGGACGAACGCGAAGCCGACTCAATCCTTGCAACCGAGGCGCGTTTACCACTTTTCTCGACATTTTCGTTTTTCTGCTCTTTCTTTCTTCAGAGACAAGTATTTCTTGTCAATTAATAAAACTACAGTAAAATATCCCTAGACAGGTTAGGAAAAGGTTATTCCTCGCGTCCTTGTACACTTCAACAATTGTAGTAGTATGGTCAAGATGTGGAACACTCAAAAAGCTATTAAAATACCATTCAACGTTACACTACCACAATTTCAATTAACATAATGCACCGATAGTAAATAATAACTTAGCGAAATACGCACGAATACGTTGTAGTACTTTAATCAACATTAGCTAAGTTGCCTTACCAAGCAAATCGTCTTTTGCTTTCTTCGAAAACTTCAGATTTTTAATATTTCCAAAGCAATTTAGTGAATTACGTTTCCCATATCGATCATCCGGTCAGTTCGTACTTTATAAGTTTCCTTCCTTTACGTATATTGGGTGATCGCAAGCGAAAAGCATCAGTACCTGGATATTTCTTGACGATTCTGCTATAATTCGTTCTATCTATTTATTTTTTTATTAAAACTAATATGTCGACTCTTCGCCTTCGATTGAAGTATATGGATAAGTCTTCAGTTGCAACAATTCCCAGCGATGCTTCTGTGCAAAGTTTCCTAGAGACGGCAGCGGCGACGTTCTCTCTTGCTCCGGATTCCATTTCTATAAAATTTGGGTTTCCCCCTCAAGATCTCCCTTTAAACGATAAGGGCTCACCTATTTCAAGTTTAATCTCGTCTGGACAACAGATTCTTGTCGTCAAGTCTCCATCAGCTACAGCAAATCAGCCCGCTCCAGCTCCCAGTAATCATCAGGCTGTATCTAAACCTACTGAAGGTTCCTCTAATGCATCTACCTTACCAAGTCAAGGTAGTTCTAGCAGCGGCTCTCAAGATCCTCCATATGTGAATACACCACTTGGTGATATTGCTCTTCGAGTTATGCCCGATGATAACTCTTGTCTCTTCCGCGCCTTGTCCAAGCCCTTGGGGTTCTCTCCTTATGACCTTCGAGAAGTGGTAGCTAGCACAGTTTTATCTAATCCCGAATTGTACTCTACAGCGGTTCTAGGTAAAGCTCCAATTGATTATGCTGCATGGATCCGTAAAGAATCAAGTTGGGGCGGGTATATTGAGCTTTCTGTTTTGTCCTCCCATTTCGACTTAGAGATCTGCTCCGTTGATGTTCAAACTGGTCGTGTCGATTCTTACAATCCTCAACCAGCCACAGGCCAGCGGACTTTTATTGTTTATTCTGGTATCCATTACGACTTGGCGGCACTGGCTTCCGTTCTTTGGGATACGGATGCTGATATTGTCTTGTTTGATGCTTCAGATGACACAACATTACCCTATGTTCAACAACTGACCTCCCATTTGAGGAATATGCATTATTACACTGATACTTCATCATTTACGATTCGTTGCAACACGTGTGGTGCTGGTTTGGTAGGTGAAAAAGATGCTTCTGCACATGCTATGTCTACCGGTCATGTTCAATTCGGTGAGTATTAAATGCTGAATTCTTATTTAGCCCTAACGATATTCATTTATGATTTATAAGCCATTAATGATCTTAGATGATGGCTTATGTAACGTGAAAAAGTATCTTTAAAACATACTATAATACTGTTTATGAATCATGATTAAAATTAAGCAAGTGAATGCCAACAATTTCAATGAGTAAATAGTATCGAAGAGTTCAATGTCTAAATAACTAGACCTGCCTTTCGGATTTTATCGGGTCCAATCTCCTTAATCAAACGATTCTTTTCTTCTTCCAAACTGATTACTCGTTTCTTAAGGACATGCTTATAATCCTTGTGGTGTGTACGTAAATGCTTCTCCATAAGCTCAAGATTGTTTTCTTTTTCTTTAAATTGAGACTTCAAGCCTTTTGTCAATGCATCCTCAACCAGTTGCGACTGCTTTTGAACATATTGCTTATTAATTTCTTCGGTGCTATAATAATGTTAGCTAAATGCAATTGATTATACAATGTAGGAACGTACCTAATATACTTGAACTCAGATTGCTCATCCAGGGTTGCTTGTTTCTCTTGACGAAAAGTGTCGTAAATGAGACGATGAGTTTTGTTGCGTAGTCCCTCATTATGCGTGTACAACAAGAAGTTTCGAAGTTGGCAAAAGTCGCTTTCTTCAGGATCATCAATGTCGACAGTTCCCCAAGGATATTGTCTACCTCGAATGGATTTTCCGTCTTTGTCGAGGTATTGATTCGACCCAACAATAGCAAATGGAAGGGGGTGCTTCAATTTTTTCTCAGAATCAGCATAGTCTGAAAAAGAATATATTTTTTCTGAAACCATGTCTTCGGCGATACGCTCTTTAAATCTTGCCAACTCATCAGGAGTCATAGTATCAGCCTTTCCAATAATTGGGATGACATTTACAAACCGGTCGATCTTTTTCATTAGGTAACTTTCAAGTGGTTGAAGTCGGTGTCCATTAGGGTTCAAGAAAAAAAGACAAGCATGCATCCTGTTGTCATTGTAATAAGAATTTCTTTGAGGCTTCGTTTCATTCTCAAAATATTCGTTTAAGCGTTGAAGGATGTTTGCTGCAATAGGTCGCCAACTAAAATCCATATGTTAGAAATCCTAGTGAGATCTACAATTTTACTTACCAATTGCTGTTGTCGCTTTTTTCGCCAAACCCGGGCGTATCAACGATATTGACGTGGAAAAGCTGCTCTCCATCCGAAAGCTTCGCTTTATACTGAGTAAATTCATGCGTATGTTTTGGTCTTGTGGCATCCATGGTTTGCAAGAAAGACTTGATGAAGGTGGTTTTTCCTAGACTGTATTCTCCAACGACTATTAAATTTAAAGGAAGACCGTCCTTACATGTCTTCCTATAATACTGTTGATTGAAGTCATTAATTCCTATATGTTTAGAGGGAACGAGAATGTTGGAATCCTTTCTCAACGATTTCGTAGATTTTGTTTTTTTCATCTGTGAACCTGAACGAGATGTTGTCGCTGATTCACTCTTTTTGGAATCTTGATCTTCGGAAGCTTTGTCTTTCATTTCATTTTCTGAAGGTTTACTGTCTTGTTTACCCTCTTCCTGCTCAGTCTCGTCCATATCGTTCTCGTTCTCGTTCTCGTTCTCGTTTTCGTTTTCGTTTTCATATTGATTTTCATTTTCGTTTTCGTTTTCGTCTTCATTTTCGTTATCGTTATCGTTATCATTTACAGAGTCGTTCTCGTTTTCGTCTTGATGTCCGTTAGCATCGAGAGATAAATCTTGCATTTTTTCCACGGGTGCGTCCGTTAATTCTGAGATTGCAATAGAAGGACCAAAATGATCGGTGTCAATTTCTTGCTCCTTGTCTGGGAAGAGACTGCTCATAATCTGTTCATCGGCGGAAGCAACATCTAGTTTACTACTGTTTCTAAGTGCTTCAAAAGAAGGCAAGACGGGAGCGTCAGACATGTTGAGGATTTTGTAAACTTAGCAGTTTGCTGTGAAGATATTCTTAAGTTTAATCTTGAATGTAAAATACCAAACTGGTTAGGCCTGTTTATGCAAGGAAATCAGGAATTTTGCAAACAAGTGTTGAGTTTTTGGTAATTGCTTAATGAAAAACATTCCTGAAGGGGGATTTTGTAAACAACACCCACGGTTTGTTTACTTTTCCTATGTTTGTTTACATGTGTCAATCACTTCCATATTTGACCTACCTACACCACAACTAAAGTGGCGAAATCTATATTTTTCTGAAATAAAACTAATTCAGAGAATGAAAGTGAGCGATCTCTAAAAAAATAATGACGAATAGGATCCAATGGAGTTTGAGGCTGTTCTTGGATATTTCCCATATTGAAATCCGCTGTTTGGCAAAAATCAACAAACTAACCATAAACTACATTGTCGAATAAAGACAATGATCTATATAAACAAAAGTACTTTCTAACTGTTCAACCATTGACATTGATCTGTTTTATATGAGCGATGTAAAATTATATTGCTATAGTGGCGCAAATAAGCACGCTCGCTTCAATCTTTGGCTTATTTTTGTCTACGAGCCAAAGGCAAAAAAATACTAAGCTATTATTATGCAAGGGCAAATTGGGATGGTCGAAACTATCATAATTACGCAACATGTCTGAAAGTCAGCAAAGGGGCGATTCAGATATTATTGCTAAATTAAGTATATTGTGCGAAAAGGGAGTTTTATTTATCGATGGTTTTTTGTGCTGACTACCAACTACTTTGGCAAAAATAGTAGAGGTTGCTGGTACGTTGATTTTTAGTAACTAGAGTGTTTGACCATACGTATAATTTGTCCATGGGAACTCAGCTTCGTTTAGATCCCAAGCAGAAGAATTGGTTAAGTCATAAGCCTTCTGATCCTCAAAAAAAAGATCGAGAATGTGTTCAACCTCTCTTTAATAAATCGTATATGCCCAATCCTGAGTTTCAAAAAGCACTCGCTTCAAAGAAAAATGAAACAGTACATGAGAATTCGACTTCTTATCGACCAGAGGGAGATTTTCATCATCGAACCGCATCCAGTCCTGTACGCCGCCGACAATCCATTAGTTTCAAGTTAAATCGTGCAAATCGGCCCAAATCTCTATCAATTGCCAGGAATCGAAGAGCTTCTCGAAACTTTCGGAATAATCTTTCTCCATCGTCAAAGAAACATATCCTGTCTGAAAGAGGCTCTTCGTCAGGGAATTCAAGCAGGAGCATCAGCTCAACCAATGGACAGCTGGATATTCTTTCCCCCGGCCAGTTATCTCCTGTAAACAGTTTCGATTTGGAAAACCCCTTTATGTCAGATCGCTCTTCTACAAGCAGCCTGTCGAGCTATACGTTGTTGCAGTCCAACGATAAATATTCTAGTGAAAAAATGACGAGTTCTTCCTCACCCACAAAAGAATATATCCCAAAAATTACAATAAATACATCTGATCTTAAACCCGTACCTTCGACGGCATCCACTCGTCTTGTCCAAATGCGACAACATGCTTATACTCATAGCGACGTTACTGACAAATCCCTATTGACCTGTGAAACTTATATTCCACTTGAAGAACAGGGATTTCTTGGAAGGTTCCTGTCCTTATTTTTAAACGTCGATGTAAGTGCCTATATGGTCCCCATTGATAGTTCTGTTGATCGTTACGGGAAAACATTGGGAAGCGTCCTTTCTCGTCTTAGAACGGAAGAATCGAATGATATTGAAAAAAATAAATTTAGCGAATTAAGTACTGAGTCTTCATTCAAGAAAGGGAAGATCTATTTGGGTGGTATATTATATAAATTAGGGTGGTCAAAATTATACGTGGACGATCGATTTCGAATAACCGTTCATCCATCTCCTCATAATAAACGTTGTGAATTTATACTTTGCTTATGTGAAACATTAATGCTGTATGGGTGTCCAAGCCATAAAATACTCCGAAATCTACGGGTAGCTTCTCGCATTTTAGATCTGCGTGCAAACTTTCTTTACCTCCCTGACTGTATGCTTATTTATTTCAGGAACGAAAAAGAACATTCAGATATGCACTTTATAGGAATAACGTCGCAGATTGACTTGAACAAACTTGGTCTGGTGAATGAAATTTATCGATATGTGATGCGAGATAAACTAAGTGCTGAGGATGGTTTGGACATTTTGAGAAATATTACGACTTTTCGGCCTCTTTATCGGAAATGGTTGGTTGCTTTTATGCATGGTCTCGCCAGCGCTTGCATCTTGCCGGTTGCCTACGGTGGAGGATGGTATGATATGCCGTTAGGATTTTTGCTGGGGTTGCTATTGGGAATTTTGAGAGTGTATCTTGCTCCCAGATCATCATTATTTGACAAGCTGTTTGAGGTTTTTGGAGCCGTTGTCTTGTCATTTATCGGGCGGGCGTTTGGAAGTATCAGCAAGCATGGGAGGCCGGTATTTTGTTTTACAGCTTTGGTTGAGGGCGCCGTTTCTCTAATCTTACCAGGTTATATTATATTTTGCGGAGTGCTGGAATTACAATCCAAAAATATAGTCTCCGGAGGTGTTCGCATGCTTTATGCTGTTATATTCTCCTTGTTTTTGAGCTTTGGTATCACGATTGGTGCTGTTCTGTATGGTTGGATGGACACTAACGCTACAAGGAATTATTCGTGTCTAAAAGATATCGGCATTGAAAAAAAATGGTATATTCTTTTTATACCTTTATATACGCTTTCTTTACTATTCGTTACACAATCGCATCCAAAGCAGTGGTGTATGCAGATTTTAGTATCTATCATAGGCTATGTTGTTTACTTCTATTCTTCATTACATTTTGGTACAGGTCAGATTTCTAGTGCGCTCGGTTCTTTTGTGATTGGGAGTTTGGGTAATTTTTACTCGCATTTTATTAAATCTTCTTCCTTTGTTGTTGTGATACCTGCCATATTCGTTCTAGTCCCCTCAGGTTTCACTGCTCAAGGTGGTGTGAGCGGCGGTTTATACACGGCAACTAATATTGCAAGTCATAATACAACGACAAACACAACTACGTACTCTCAATCTGGAAGTCAGTATAGCAGTTTAGAGTTTGGTCTTACAATGGTTGAGATTGCGATAGGAATTGCTGTCGGTTTCTTTGCAAGTTCGATCATAACCTATCCTATTTTTGGGGCCTTTGCTAGAGCACAAGCTCGTAACAAACATCTTCAAAGTATTTGAATTGAATGTGTGAGAGGGAAAATAAAACAATGAAAGTGTTGTACGGTGCATATATATTGATGTCTACTGGCGGTGAGTGATCACCCTTCAGTAGACCTCCAGACTATTTTTTTCCGTTCATTTAATTTAAGGATTCATATTTCCTTCCTTGACGATATTCTAAAAAGGTACTGATGAAACTTATGAGTTAGAAATAATGTTTAGTTGTAATCAAATCCTTTTGCATGGTATCCATGCAGAATCAATCATTTCTTAGCAATAATAATGTTTTTGTATTCTTATTTTTCCATAAGCTATGTATGGAATCTATGGAGAAAAGATTGAAACAACTATTGAGCGAGCAAATATTTATTTATTTATTAAAGAACTGGAACGAGCCATTAAATATGATTGGTAACGTCATAATGCATACTAGAACACAAGTCGTGTATTTCTGCAAAAGAACAAAACCGTTTACAACAGCGATGGTAGGAAAACGCGCTTCTAACGGAAGTGGAGCAGCTAATAACAAAAAACAAAAGAGTGAAAATAGCAAAGAACTTCATTGGAAAGTAAGTAAAGGAACTTGTCAGTCTCTGGGAACGATTGTTAATGCGTTTTTTAATAAAGTTGAATGATTCTGGTAAAAAGAGAGTGACTCTTTCAGACTTTCGTGGAACTACATATGTGCATATTCGTGAATATTATGAGAAGGATGGAGAAATGCTCCCTGGAAAGAAGGGAATCGCATTGAATCCGAATGAATGGATGCAATTCAAACGTATGGTTGGAGAGGTGACTGATGCTCTTGGGCTAGTAGACGAGGATGAAGATGAGGAAGAGAAGAAAGAAAACGCGGATTCTGAAACCATAAGAAAGGAAGAACAAGAATCAACCGATACCAAAGATGAACCTAAGCAAGAAGAAGGATCCAAGGAGGAGAACCAATCTGGTAGTGAAGACGAAAAATAATTTCGCACAATACCATATTTTTTTAACGATATCCTGATGAATGATACCTTTCTTTATGTGCTGATTGTCCATATAGTAAAAATTGTAAACATTATGGCAAAACGGGCGTTCAAAAACATTATAGCATAAAAGATTCTAATAAAGATAGGTGACTAAAAAGTTCATGAAAAGAAGATTCGTGCCTTTCATAAGTCATGGATGGAGTTTCCAACATTCCAGATTTGCATTTGGGACAGATCGATTCAGAAGCACAATCTCTATGGACGATATGAAGACAACTATAGGTTTTGAAGGGTATCTGCAAAACTCCCTCGCAATTGTCGCAAAGTCGGTCCTCCACTGGAATAGAGATAAATTGGCTTTGATTACTAGCAAGTTCTTTCTGAATGTGTATATACTGTCTATCGTTTTCTTCTATTCGAGAAGAACAATGACTGTCCCATTTCAGTAAAATATTCTTAACATCTCCGAAAGTTAAAATTTGGTCTTTCATCAGTATCTCTAGCAGATGTTGGATCGGAATTTCAAATTGTATGAAACAGCTTTCTAGGATTTTAAAAAATAGATCTTCTCGTATATTCGTAACCGTCCGTTCTCGTACCAAAAACCTCAACAGATGAAGTATAGCTTCATCATCATACTCATCAACTAGATGATCCGCCGTATTCGGGTCTTTTAAGAGTTTCTGGATTATTGTATCACTGGAGCCAGAGATTAGGGACTTTTGGGAGTATAGCAGATCTAGTGCAGCAGTCCATTGAACTGACTGTAAGGAGAGTATAGAAGATTCATAATCGAGTAAGCCATTGCAATCTTTGATTAAAAGGATAGCTTCTGACTCGTTATTCAAACTTGTACGATCCATCTCCCTTTGCGTGATAGAATGAAGCTTTCTTGTATTTAAAAACTTCAGAATCTCGGGTTCCATTGTTTTCATCTTAATTGAATCCCACATTCTTATTTGTAATTCCGGGTATTGAATTAATGTAGAAAAGTAAATTGATTTTAGAAACATTATTAAGTTCTTTTCCTTTCCAAGGTTCAGTAAATTAACAGATATCTCTACTATTTTTTCTGTAAATTTAGTCGGATTCAAATTTATAAACCATATGCCATAATGATTTGAAATTTCGATTACATCCATGTAATCATGGCAACTTTCAAGAAGTTGAAATGCTTTACCTTTTAATGCTTTTTCTTGGTAAACTTCAAGACAAACTAATGGCATATTCCAAATCTTACCCAAGGCCTCCATTTGGTCAAAGCATTTGTATTTTCGTAGAATAGGAAGCAAAAGCTCAGTGGAGCAGTTACCACTTTTTGCGTATGTCATCAAAGAATCAAATCTTCGAAGTTTTATATAAAGAAAAGTCAATGTAGATTGCTCGAACGAATAAGCGTATCCTTCAGCAGCCAGTGCTTCCAAATAACGAAGCAAGCATATCAATAGCCGTCGTTCTAAATACGTTTTGATAATTAAAGCTGAATCGGAAAAAGGTATAGCATAAATGAAGTAATCGATGGCTTTTTTAAGATCACCTTCTTTAAAATACAGGAGTGCTGTACGAAGAGCACAATCTCTGGTGATATCTTCGGTGCACTTCAAATACTTTGCTAGTAAATATGACTTTTCAAACTCTTCTTTCTCAAAACATTTGTATAAAAGAAAATCTTGCGGAAGACGAATTAATTGTTGAGGAGGACAGTTATCATAAAAGAAAAAGCAATCATCAGATGTACAAAGAATATTAGAGATACTTCCTTCTTTAATTTCAAATTGAAAAAGAATTAGTTGAGCTTCCAAGTCCAATATGAAGAAAAAAGTTGAAGTTAACTCAGATGCTCTTTTGCTGTGATCATTAGATGAAAATGAGGGAGTCGCGGAAACCAGCAAGCAGACTTTTCCAAAACACGTGAAAATTCCCTGTATTGTCCCATCTACGTGAAGCGTTTTTAGCAAAACCAGCGTTCTCAAATCGTAAACTGAAAGGAAGGATGAATTGGCACGCAAGAGAGACCTTTGCATATACACTTCAGAACAACCGATAGCTAATCCGTTGTCTTCTAATATATTAATGGACCTGGTAAAAATATCATAAACAAATGTTTGTGTAGTAGTAGAAACAGATAGCTTTCTTGGGGACAGAATAGCAAGGTCGGTTATAGAGTCTCTTTCGCGAAAAATCACATCCTGTTTTGAGCCCAAGTCCCGAAGAAAATCTCCTTGTAACTGAATTACTGTTCCATTAGCGAACCCGCAAAACACGGATGAAACGTCCGCTGAAATAGCAATACTAGTTGCAGGAATTAAAGGATTCGGAATACCATACAAACGACGCTCGTATAAGCAAAATATATCTTTAGAAGTGCGCTTTAAAATGTTCTCAATTGACCAAAACTGTATTATAACCGTATTTTGTTTGTCGAGCTAGACTCACATAAAAATTAGTTCATGAAATTTTGGCGAAAGACAGATACGTACACAAACACAACAAAGTGCATACTCATTATTCGTTAATGCCAGCTGTTGAATTGCTCCATATTCAGAGACAACAAAATCAGCTACCAATTCAAGCTTATTGTTGCAAACAAGAATATGGCCGTCAAATGTCCCAACACACGAGATCTTTGTCCCTTCGCATGAACAACTACTCTTAGTTTTCTTTAATAATTAGCTTTCATGGATTTGTATAAGAATTATGCTTGAACTAATACCAATGTGTCTTGAAATGAAACTAATTCCGGACATGCTTGCCATTGAAAGAGCGAAATAGAATCCCACTAAAAATTATTATTAAAAAAATCAATAAAAAATTATTACCTCTTGGATATTCATATATCTCTGAATGTATTCTTGAACGTACTTGCTAGAGATTGGGAATAGGTTACAAGATCGTAAAAGCATCCGTTTAAAATCACACTTTGTAAGAGAACTAGAGAAGATTTTTTTATTTCTCAATATAAAAGAAAAGAAATAAGAATGTAAACCTTTGTCTATAAAACAAAACGAACCAAATTACATCTGACTGACCTTTTACTGTCATTGTTTTCGTCGTTCTATCATTCTTTACATCCAAAACAGTCATCAAAGCTCACATGGTCCAGTGGTTAAGACTCATCGTTGTGGCCGATGCGACCCAGGTTCGATTCCTGGTGTGGGCAGTT